>LVVK01000019.1:1989142-2171522 GCA_002022785.1 Trichoderma guizhouense | reverse complement strand
AAAAAAAAAAGTCGCTCAAGACTATAATCGTCGTCGCTGTGATTGGGACTTTGTCGGGGTCCTTTTGCCACTGGCGCAATGTCAAGTTTAGAATTTGGACGTGCTTGCATTGCATGCCCATGTCTTTTAAAGATCCAAGGATGTCAGGACCTTGGAAAAGCAACAAAGTAGCTTCGGAGTACTCCGTATTCCGTCCTACTCCAAAACACAGCTGCTGCATGCAATATTGTGGACAAGGCGTGTACCTTTGCTTTGCTTTTGCTTGATGGTCCCTCGATCCCCAGCGGCGTGCGACTATGAAGACTTCCATTGTTGATCATTGCTCCTTTCGTACCCTTTGCAGCCACAGGTGGCAGCTTTTACGAAGCTCGATAGGTGGCTTGTCCAAGGGGGGCTCAACAATGATTCTGCGCTGGGACCGTGTTTCTGTTGCATTCCCTGGTCTTTGCGCTGAATCCTTTCCATGATGAGGAATCGTGACGGACGCTGTGAATCGGGAGGAGATCGAGATCGAGATGCTCCTTTTTTCATGGCATTCCACTTTTGGGCATCAACTGCTGGACTATGTCCCCGTGGGTTCTTTCTGCGAATTTGATTAAAGAGCTTTTTTGACTGGCCAAAGGGAGATTTGTCTCTCCCCTAGGCCCATTGATACTGTGCATTAAGCGTCCTCCTTTTTATTTCTTTTAAACTTTTTGTCGCTTTATTGCTGGTTTTCTACGGGGTACCCCTTACTATTTCCCCTTGTTCCCGGCTGTTATTTCAGCTAGAGCTCAAATGTGGCTTGTGTAAAACACACAACTGCACAGCCAACAACACCAACTCTCCGTTAGTCACGATGTTTGGGCCCCCTGGCAGTTGACGTGCATCTTCCCGGCGCCGCCAGTGCGGTAGCTGGTATTGCCCTATTCCGATAAAAGACACTCAACGGGGCCAGATCACAAAGTCTCACTACAGATTCCCGTCCCGCGCATCATGTCCTTGGCACTTCAATACTTCACTTGTACTTGTTTCTACAAGGTAAGAGAAAAGGGGAGCAGTAACTGTACCCATGAAAATACGACTCGTTGCTCACAGGACATTGATCTCCGACCCTGTCTTTGCTCATCGAGATCTGGGATTTCCCAGTAGCCCCCTTGTGACTGGGAAGAAAAAAAAAAGTACGAGTAGTCACACACCACACACACCCCCTCTTACGGAGGATTTTCCATTTCGTATCCGCATAGAGCACATCTGGTTGCTGGATTTCCCTGCTGTAACATACGAAAGCAAGCACCTTTGGCTACCCTTTTTTCTTTTTCGATATTGTTGCCTCCATTCCAACTGGGCGCAATTGCGTTGTACATACGTACATACGAACACGCAACATGCAGGACAAGGCACAAAAATTCCAGCACATGGGGGGGCTGGATGAGGAATGATACAATAACCTGGTTCAGCTCGCAACGTCGTATTCTCTCTGTCTCTCCTTTTTCCCAAGTCTTTGGGTACATGGAGATACCATTTGTTCCCATGATGAAACAGCCACACACAGTTTCTACAACCCTGTGACTCTACGACATCACATCCAGTTTTCATCGATTTTTCCTTTTTTTTCTGATTCCGGTATCACATTACGATGTGACAGGCAGCCATTTTCGATTTTAACTTTTTTGTGACTGAACAACCCCTGTCATCTGTCACCTGTGATACATCCTTACTCGTACGAACATGTAAATCGTGTCCATCTCTCGCAAATCACCAAAAACCCAAATGTAACCTAACGTGCCCATCACAGCGCACATCATCGTCAGATCACACACGCCCCCCCTTATCCCGTCAATAATCGCATCCCGTCCGCTCGTCACATTTCACAAAAACCAAAGAGAGAGAAAAAAACGGGATCCTCGTCCCTGGCAGCTTTATACCTCCTCAAGCCGTTTAGCCTAACTTTCGTATGTAATCGTAAAAGTGTAGCTCTTCCCTAAAAGCCAGTTCGAGCATTAATCAGGCATTCGAATAAGGAAGGGCGTGTCAGCCACATGGGAATCTGATTTCGATTGAAATCGTGCATGTACATCTTTTTTGATCATCGTTTTGGCACGACGTTGATCGCCGCTTCCCGGTGAGGAGAAAGATTGGCGTGAGAAGAATGTTCTAATCTTCTACGGCTTGGGCTTTATAGGCAAGGAGTAGACACTCGTCTTTTGGTGTAGAGTAATCCCGATCTGCATTTGCTCTTCCGTTAAGAGTATGGTAATCAGGTAATTGGTAGTATTTCTATATACACACACATTCTTTGAGCAAGCCTTAGTAGTTTAAACGCCTAGATAAAACAGCACCACCTTCCAATACCGTGATGAACAACCATCAATACGCAATATGATCGAAATAAAGAGGATTAATAAAAAAAGTCCAAAGCATCTGAATCCCCCTTTTCCTACCGGGTAGGTCCTCATTTTCGGTTCGGCACCGGAGGCGGGCCCATCTTTGAAGCTCCGGTGTCGACCCGCTTCGAGGCCGGCAGGTCCGGGACCTTGAAGCCACCTCCTCCGCCGTTGCCGACCTGCGTAAAGCTGCCGCCCTTGAACCACTTGTCTTCCTCTGCTTTGCGCTTCCGGCTGAGCTCGGCGCGCACCTTGGGATCTACCAGCTCTAGGCCCTGGACAGGAGTGAAAGCCAGTGATGACTGAGTACCGGTCGCAGAGCCGACGGTGCTTCCCACGCCCGATGTCCGGAGGCCCTTGCCGCGGAGGTCCATGCCGGGAGCCATACCAAAACCTCCGATGGATGATGCTGTGCCTCCGCCCAGAGTGCTGGCGCCGCCCCAGCCCTTGTTCTTGACGCCAAGTTTGGCCCGCGTGCGCTGATCGACCTGCATGCCGCGAATACGTCCGTCGTTGGACTGGCCAATCATGCCCATGCCCACCGTTCCTTCGCCCGTGCCGTAGCCGACTTCCTTCTCCTCCTTGCCAAATGCCATGCGGTTCTGGGCCTTGCGCAGCTCCGTCATGGCGAGCGCCTCCTTGGCCTTTCTAGCCCGGCGACCACCTCGCTTTCGGGCGGGCTTGTCGTCCGGTACGGGAAGCGCTCGCTGTCCCTTGTTAGGCGGGGGCTCGGTAAGCTTCTCCAACCTTTCTAGACAGGCAGATTTCAGTTGCTCTCCTGTTGAGCCGTCGGCGCTGGAGTGGATGCGGTCGACTCGTGCGGCCAGGACGAGCTTGGCTGCTACGATTCTCATCGCTTGCTTCTTTAAATCGTTAGGAATGCCCCGGATAATCTCAGAGTTGTAGAGGTAGCCTTGCTGACGGATGCCGATGTTGGTAGCCAGGCCGGCCTGTCGTTTCTTGGAGCCCCAGGAAGGAATATTGCATGCTGGTGTCTTTGACAAACCCGTCAGACCTCCAGCAGCATTGAGAAGTTGTGCAGCCGTGAGTGAGCCGATGAGGATCGTCAAGTTGGGCGCGAAAATGTTCATTCGTGATTGCACGTACTCTGTGAGAGTTTGCTTTGCTCTGTGCAGGGCAATCATCATTTCGCAGGCTTGTCGTACTCGTTGTAGCTCCTCGGCCACCATTTCATGTCCTTTTGAGGTGGTGGCTTCCACCGTAACAATCATGAGTGATGGGCCGTCGAGGACAGCCTTTAGTCCGACGCCAAGAGGATTGTCTGTCGAAGTCTGAAGCACTTTGATATTCTCAGAGTCCATGGGACCGTTTCCAATGATGGCCACCACCTTGGCATATTCCAACGGAGTCGTGACGAGGCGTTCTAGTTCGGGAAAACGAGTCGAGTAATGATCGCGAATGAACTTGTGCACAAGCGCGACTTCGCCGTCTATCATGGTCGATAGGCTGTTGGACTGCGTCAACAGGTGATACTCGGGGTGGTCTTCGATGTTGCCAACGCTGGTTTGCTGCGCTGTCGGTTGCGACTGGTAATATGTGATTTTCTGTAGGAGTCGAGCCAACACGTCAGGGCTAATTGCTCATCTCGAAAACGATGTAAACAAGCCATCCAAAGAGGTTTTGGGGCAAACGGGAGGGATCTACTAACCTCGAGGACTGGTTCCAGCGTCTGCATCAGACTGGCCACGCTGCGGACGTCTTTGACGGCACCCAGCTGCATCTTCTCGACCTTGGCCTTGGTCGCTTCCGCATCCTCCATGTCGTTCAATGCGCCTGCGCCTTCATCTTCCGAGGCCTCCTCATTGTCATCGTCATCATCTACATCCATGGCATCGCGATCGCCATTTGCTGCCTTCTCAGGCTTTTCTGTGAGTACGAGACCTTCGTTGTCCAACTCATCTGCCTCGTCTCCTGAGCTTCCAAAGTCGTTGAGCAGGTCGTCGGCGACTGTCGACATGGTGGCGGCTGGTTGGCGAACAAGTCTATCTCTCTAGTCGCGGCTGTATCTTGTGAAATAGAAAAGAGGAAGAGAGAATAATTGTATCGATCAGGGTATGTGCAGTTTGCAGGATTACAAATTGCTTCGTTAGGCTTCTTTTTTTCTGTTTTGAATGAAGCTGCGAGGCTGAGAAACAACAGGCAGTAGTAGACAACTTTGGAAATGGTCCGTGCGCCACCACACCAAATCAATCGCTTATCGCTGCGATAAGGCGCCGCTAAGTACTTTGTACCCACTCCAAGCACGTCTGTCTGTTCCGCCTCTCCCAAATTTCAAAGCCTCGTCAGTTGCTTGGGCGCTCTCTGGGCAATTTCTGGCTGCCGCAAGAGCTCATTCCAGCTAATCTAGGCGAGTGTTAGATCTGATTTCTACACAATCGTCTTTATCAAGCGTCGCACAAGTTATCCGACACAATGGAGTCGTCGCGTGGCCCCCCAAAGGTCAAAAACAAGGCCGCTGCGCCCATCCAGATCAGTGCCGAGCAGCTGCTTCGTGAGGCCGTCGACCGACAGGAGGTTCAGATCCAGGCGCCGACGCAGCGATTTGCCGATCTCGAAGAGCTTCACGAGTACCAGGGCCGGAAGCGAAAGGAGTTTGAGGACTATGTCAGGCGGAATCGCGTCAAGCTCAGCAACTGGCTGCAGTACGCGCAGTGGGAGCTGGAGCAGAAAGAGTTTGCCCGTGCTCGATCCGTCTTCGAGCGCTGTCTCGATGTCCATCCCAATGATGTCCAGGTGTGGACGCGGTATATCGAGGCCGAAATGAAATCGAGAAACATCAACCATGCCCGAAACCTGCTGGACCGCGCAGTCACGCGGCTGCCCCGAGTCGACAAAATGTGGTACAAATATGTTTACATGGAGGAGATGCTAGGCAACATCCCCGGAACGCGACAGGTCTTTGATAGGTGGATGCAATGGCGACCAAATGAGGCGGCGTGGAGTGCGTACATCAAACTGGAAAAGCGATATGGCGAGTTTGACCGGGCACGCGAGATCTTCCAGACCTTTACTATGGTCCATCCTGAGCCCCGAAACTGGATCAAATGGGCCAAGTTTGAGGAAGAGTACGGGACGAGCGATCTGGTTCGCGAGGTCTATGGAACGGCGGTTGAGACTCTGGGCGATGACTTTGTCGATGAGAAGCTATTCATTGCCTATGCTAGGTTTGAATCCAAGCTCAAGGAATATGAGCGGGCGAGAGCCATCTACAAATACGCCCTTGACCGCCTGCCCCGATCAAAATCAAGACTGCTGCACTCGGCATACACCACATTTGAAAAGCAATTTGGCGACCAGGACGGTGTGGAGGATGTGGTCCTATCAAAGAGACGGGTGTTCTACGAAGAGCAGGTGCGCGAGAACCCTAAAAACTACGATGCGTGGTTCGACTACGCCGGCCTGGAGGAGGCATCTAGGGATGCAGACCGTGTCCGGGATGTCTACGAGCGAGCGATTGCCCAAGTGCCGCCAACCCAGGAGAAGCGGCACTGGCGCCGATATATTTACTTGTGGATATTCTACGCGGTGTGGGAGGAACTCGAGGGCCAGGACGTGGAGCGCGCCCGGCAGATTTACACCACATGCCTAAACCTGATACCCCATACCAAGTTTACGTTTGCCAAGATATGGCTGCTTGCGGCGCAGTTTGAGGTTCGACAGGGCGACCTGGGGGCTGCTCGGAAGTTGCTAGGGCGCGCGATCGGCATGTGCCCCAAGGACAAGCTGTTCGACGGCTATGTCGATCTAGAGCGGAAGCTGTTTGAGTTTGTGCGCTGCCGGAAGCTATACGAGAAGCACGTTCAGTACAACTCGACAAACTGCCAGACGTGGATCAAGTTTGCCGAGTTGGAACGCGGCCTGGACGACCTCGATCGTGCGAGGGCCATCTTCGAACTGGCCGTCAGCCAGCCTCAGCTGGACATGCCAGAGCTGCTGTGGAAGGCCTACATCGACTTTGAAGAAGAAGAGGGCGAGTACGAACGAACGCGCGACCTGTACGAGCGACTCCTCGAGAAGACAGATCACGTCAAGGTCTGGATCAGCTACGCCCACTTCGAAATCAACATCCCCGAGGACGACGAGGCCGACGAGGAGCAGGAAGAGGAGCAGCCCGTCAGCGACGAGGCAAAGGCTCGCGCTCGGAAAGTCTTTGAGCGCGCCCACAAGAGCATGCGCGACAAGGACCTCAAGGAAGAGCGCGTCAGCCTGCTCAACGCCTGGCTGTCGTTTGAGCGCACGCACGGCTCCGACGCCGACGTGGACGCCGTGCAGAAGCAGATGCCGCGCAGGGTCAAGCGCCGGAGGAGGGTCCAGGACGAGAGCGGCGGCGACAACGAGGACGTCTACGAGGAGTACTTTGACTACGTCTTCCCGGCCGACGACCAGCAGGCCAAGAACCTGTCCAACATCATGGCCATGGCGCAGAAGTGGAAGCAGACAGGAGGCGATTTGTCCGGCGCCTCGTGAGGGCGTCTGCCAGGGTTTGTGTGTCGTATTTACGACGTTTCTTTTGGGGGCAGAATACAAAATAACCCCGTCTAATACTCCGATACATCTCTCTGTCTTGTCTAATTTCACTCCCCTCCCTCCTTCTTTCCTCACTCTATCATCCAATGTGATTTCACGCATGCACTCCTCACAAGAGAGGACAACGATGAGACACATGGGAGAGGGGGCCACTCACATACCACATACATACTCGTACATACTCGTACATACGCATATGTACATGCAACCCGCCTCAAACATCCACGATATCAAAATCCATTCGCTCCAGGGGGGACGCACAACGACGTCACCACTATTTCACATCGCATGCTCCCATGCAAGCAGTGGGGTGCAAGTGCTCGGGCCGCCGCACTGTGACGTTTCAGACTAAACAAGGGGGGAGGAGGAGAAAAAAAGGACGTGTCCGAGATCTTGATGCAGTTGGATGCCGCTTACACAAGTCATGATGTCATACTTGGGGAAATCTTGAATGCTGGAGTTTTTTTTAGCCAGGGAGCGGAAAGAAAAGATTGCGTAGTTTTTCTTTTCTTGATTGGAGTGACCAAAGGCTACGAAAAGGATAATGTCTTAGTCCATATGCAAAATGATGAATTTACTTGATGCCATGCATTAACCACACAGTTTTTTTGTCCTCTATCTTTCCATTATATAAAAAACATAAAAGCACTCATTAATATCAGTCATCATAATTCGTAAATCGGAGTCCAGCTTGCCAGGCCCCCACACATGCAAGGAAATCAATGTAAGCCATCCAAAATTTCGTCCCTCAACCTGTTTTCCAACCCGAATGTTCCAATCATCGTAGATCTCCCTTTGCATCGCCCGCCCTGGGCCGTCTTTGCCGTTGCTACTGCATATCCTTTCCTGCTTCATCGAGATCCTGGGATGTGCCACGTTACCTAGCATGGCCGTTATCCAAGAATTTGTCAAGCCCGCGCCTTTCTCGTGTTGGCCTGCATGGAAACGTGTAGCCATCCATGCAAAACGCCAGATCCGGCCTTGATTCCGAGAAATAACTGGCTACTCTCGCCAATCGATCGAGTTGTGGCCGTACTCGAGCATGCCGATTCTCCGTAATGGCCGTGATTCCATCCTCTCGGGTGCATTCCTTATTCTCCGGAATGAACAAGCACTCAGTAGCGCCGGTGATCTGTAGCAAATCAATCATCATTAGTCAGTTATTCTTAATATAGATGCAAGAGTATTGAAGAAAACAATTTTGCTAAGCTCGAAGCTCAATCTATATAGCAGCACGCAGCACATGAAGTTTCATTTCAAAGGTTCCACGATCTCTGATTGGAAGGTGGGTAACCAATGCCAATATTAGAATGAATGTAGTCTTTCCGCAAATATACCATGCAAGTCGTGTATCGAATGGTCTGAGTGATGGGGTGAGCCTGTAGACTCTGAAACGTAGAAATGGAATGAAAGTCTGCCATATGAGGAATGTTGTTGGCTGGCGCTCAGACTCCTTAGTGGTGGTGGCTCAACGGCTATCCCGCCTGAGAGGCGGTTGGAGCTGAGAGACCGCACTGTATCTGCGGTCGAGGATGTATACTTCATCCTCATTGTCTCCAAAGTATCCGTCGTTTCTTGGTCGCGATGAAGTTGACCAGCTTGAGGATCGCTTTCTTTCTCCAAGCTTCTGGCGCCTCTCTGCTCGCCTCTCACGACGGCGCTCTTTTTCGTTCCTCCACTCTCTGCACTCGTGGGTCATGTCTCTAGCTTCTTTGAGCTCGGATAATGCGCCCTTGATACCAATGGCGGCTATACCGACTGAAGCTGCGTCTTGCATAATAGCTTTGGCCCTGAGCTTCTTGGCTTCTTGTGAAGAAAGAAGGCCCTCCTTGACTGCTTCTTTCCGTGCCTTCCTCTTCTCCATGCTTTTATAGACTCCATGTGCTGCGTGAACTGTGGCAATAGTCGCAAGACCTGTAGTTATCATTTGCTTACCTCTCATTTTCTTGGCCCTTCTCTCATCCTCGGAGGAGTCTCCCAAATCGGACTCGGATCCATAACCACCTCTCCTGCGCGACTGGTCCCGAGATCGAGAACGGTCTCGGTCACGGGACTCTCCACGGCCTCCACGACGGCGGTATCTGGGATCATCGTATACGTGATCATCATCTCGTCGACCGCCGGAGTGGCGTGAGCTCCGGTCGTCATAGTCGTCATCATAATCGCGTCGGCGACGGTCATCGGCAGCGACGAGAGCACCACTGCCGAAGCCTAGCTTAGCAAGACCATCTCGTGCCTTGTCCACAACGCTACGGCTTCGGCTGCGGTGACGATCCCGATCTCGCGAAGGGCTTCTGGAAAAGCTCCTGTCGCGTCCACGGGATCGCGATCGATCAAAGGCCTTCTTAGCGCCGAGGGCACCCAATCCGGCCGTTGCAAGTGCTGCGAGGCCGACGCCTCCATGGCCGTCCTTTGATCGTGCACGGGATCGGGAGCGGCTTCTGCCAGTGCGACGGTCCTCTTCAATATCATTCCTGGAGCCGTTGATCAAGCGGTTGCCCACCAGACCTCCGATGACTGACTCGGCGAGACCCAGCTTTCCGTGGTCCGCGCCGTGGGCGGCATCCACAGTGGCGGCACCGGCGGCAGCAGTGAGAATTCTCTTGGTCTTTTCTCCCCTCCAGCCGCCGGGCTCCTTGGCGACCCGGAAAGCCTCGGTGGCTCCGGCAAGAAGCGAGGCGATGGCGGCCTTTTGGACTTTGCTGGCACCTCTGCCGCTTCTGGAGCTCGAGCGGGAGCGACCGCTGCGGACGCTGCGTGAGCTAGGGCTACCACCGCGGCTCCGAGTGTCAGAGTGCTTGTCGTCACCTAGGCCAGTGAGAGACTTGACTGCGGCTCCAAGACCGGTAGCGGCGATTGCACTCTCAAGAAAGTTCTTGTGACCCTTCTTCTCCTTGGTATCGCTCTCACCATCTGATTCGTAGTAGTCATCAATGCGGCCGTCCCGGCCACGCTGGAGGATGTAGGCTGCCTTTTGATCCTTCCTTGCTTGCTGCTTGCTGTAGAATTCAGCACCTCCATAGGCAGCGAGTGCGCCAAAGCCCGCGAGCGCGGCCGACGACAGTGCATTGCGCTGCACTGGAGTGCCTCCCTCCTTCTTGGCTTCATGGCGGTCATAGAGTTCCTTGCCGCCCACGAGGAGGGCAGCGCCGGCAACAGCAGCAATGAGCTTCTCTTGCTTCGACAAGGTCTTGGTGTGTTTGGGCTTTCTGTCGCGATCATCGCCTCCATGGCTGCTCCCGGCATACCTAGAGTGGCGGTCACTCTCCCGGGCGTCAAGCCGCGATCCATAAGTGCGGCGATATTCGTAATCCTCCTGGTAGTAGCCGGGCTCTGCAGAACGAGCACGGCGCACATCGTGAGTGTGAACATAGTCTCGTCCACTGGGTGGCGGGAAATCACGACGAACTTCCTCTACAGAAAGGCTGCTGTCGCGAGGGTCTGCGCGAGGAACAAGGTCGCGGTTCCGAACGTTGACATCTCCATAGTTGTCAAAATAGCGGGGATCGCGCTCATCTATAACGTCCCCTCGCAAGTAGCGACGGGAATATTCATAGTCCTGCCCGTTGTGGCTCGCCATTTGGAAGAAGAGTTGATTCTGCCTTGTGTCGTCCTGTAGAGGGTAGTTGGTTCGTAGAGATGAAGCGTCTAAGTGCGCTGGCGGGGTAGCTGGCTTTTATAATATGCCGCACAAAACTGCGGACGAAAGCAACTGCCGATCTAGCCCTTGTATTTGTTGCTTTACTTTGGTGCAAGAGTCAGCTGATGAGCGCTTTTGGTGATGTTTCTGCTGGAGTCTGGCGCGTTGATGCTGGTGTTTGCAGCAGATATACTCGTAAGGGTAACTGACTGCTGGAAGAGGTTTAAAGAAGTAAAAAGAAACTTCGGCTGCAAGATTTGCGAGAGGCAGGACCAAAAGATATTGTCGAATTGGGGGCCTTGGAAGGAGGGACTTGGCCGCAGCGCCTGCATGAAGCAGCGGGGCAAGACGTAATGGCGACACATGAAGATGACCGGGGGTAGGCGTACCCCTGCTGTTGCCCTGCTTTTGTTTTTGCCTTGCGCTCGGGCTGGCGATTTGATAGGGCAAGGCGGTCTGAGCGGCATAATTGCTGAACTGCAGGCTTTCACCGTACTGTATGTACCTAGAGTGATGCACTGATGCCATGCACAGACAGAAGAAGGCTGTGGCTAAGCAGCTGCGCCTCATGGTTCAGTTGGTTGAGATTCTTGTGGTCGTAACGCTTGAGGCGATATTCAGCAAGGAGTTTTTGACCTTGATAGCTTAGTACGTAGCAACTGACTGCTCAATATCCGTGCTGTCAAAGACCAAACTCACACATCATGTCTCCCAACACACTCACGCACACACACAGACTCGGGCGCTCCGATTCCTCCCACTCGCTCTTGTGGTGTTCATATTCAGCCTCAGCAGCCAAGCAGAGAGGGAGCGCTTCTAGGCCTGTTAGGCTCCTCTACGTCTGGTCAAGCTTCGGTCGGTCGACTGAACCAGAGCCAGCTGAGTCGCCTCATACCCGTCTTGGACACCGGGTGACTGACGGATGCTATCTCACCTCAACTCCCCTACACAAGCACATTACATCGCCTGATATTTTCCAAGTCTATGTGAAGTCTGTATGTCCCTTTTGCCATGCCGTCTCAACAACCTCGCGGGAGAACCCACGGCCACCCGCCGCCTAGAACAAGCCCCAACGCCACATCGAGCGTGAGCCTGAACCTGAGCGCCTCTTTGGCACAGAATCCCATCTCCTTTGTTACATACTTCTCGCTCTCGTTCCCAGGTAATCTAGCACTTCGACCCCGCTTCCGCTCCCGAGGCCTCACCCGCTTTTTCAACTTTGTTAGCCACACACGCCAGCCACCCGTGACTTGACCTCATTCGCCCTGGATGTGGCTCGTGACGGGATTTACTGCTTGAAACAGAGGCTGTCGCTCAAGCCACTTTATGGCGGGGTGGCCTCTTTGGAGAATGATGTCATGCCTCTTGCGCACAGGAAGAGTGAAATGCTCCCAACAATATGTGCCTTGTAAAAGATACAGATTTTGTATCGCATCATCTACGACCGTCCATTTAGTCATCACCACCGGTTACATCATTTACAGTCAAATAGACCAGTACGTAGTGTAGAAAAAAAACATTACAACATTTTGGCTCTACACTCGTTTCCCTCGTAAATACAACCAGGGCAACGGCTTTACAATGCCATATTCCCTTTCTAGCCTAGCGCAGCTTGCACCTTATCGTGACGTTGCCGTACGGAACAAATGCTCAGGTCTGCAAACCCAGCAGCCGAATGCTACTCTGGTATCGCCTGGTTATCCAAAAATATAGAGAGCTTTGCCCTGATTACTTTACGTTACCCATGTAGAAATCCAAACTGCATAATTAATGTGGCCGAAAGAGAAGAGAAGAAAAAGTACAAGCTGTCCGCCCGCTATGTGACGACGTATGTGACGAGGCTCGGCCTGGGCAACTGTCTACATTCCAATCATACACGCTTTATCGGCGCTTGAACTCGACAGAATTTGCCATCATTTCATACTTCTCGTTTTCTTCTTCTTCCTTTGCGTTACAGATGATTGACTGTGACTCAACTATCTTGATAACCCTATCGCATCTGATGCTAGATACAGCAAATACTTCAAAGCCATGCATCACTTCGTCGCCGTTGTCATCGCCACAAGCTCTCTCGCCTTGGCGCATCACTCAGTGTAGGTCCTCTTAGTACCTAGATTAATTCTACTTTGGCTTGTACATATAAAAGCAAAAGCATCAGTGCGCGTCAACTAACGAAATATGCATCCGCTTTTACAGAACTGCGACTCGGCACTTCTCAAGGCCTGTCCAGCCTACAGCCTTCGCCGATGATCCTGCCCTGATTACTCCTAGACCACTCGTCATTCTCACGCCGAGCGAGTCGGATCTTGATGATGTTGAAAGTACATCTAGTTCAGCACTGTAAGCTACCAACTTGTTTTTTTTTTTCTGTTATTCGCTCTTACGTGAACCTTGAGGAAGATATATGTTTTTGTCTCTCCTTCTTTTATGTTGAATCTCATTCTAACCACATACTACCAGAACCGTCGAGGCCACCACTATTCCCTTTGAAGATATAGATTCTAAACCATTCATACTATCCACTTCATCCCTATTGCATTCATCTCCCACTTCCGCATCATTAGCCTCTTCCACAGCATTCGCCTCTTCCACATCATCAGCCTCTTCTACGGCATTCCCATCATCTACGTCAACCGCACCGGCAAACCACGCAGAAAAACGAGTCGCCTCATCCAGTTCTCCCTCCCTCACCACAATAACAGGAACTCGCACCACAACATCGTCATCTACGTCTAATCCGGCCTCAGTGCCAACAGCATTTGCCAACGCCGCTGTCGGTCTCATCGCCATTGTAGGGCTAGCTATGGCATTATGAGCATACATGGCACCGCCAATTCACAAAACTCATTTCTGCAACCTTTTATTCTTCTCACTAACGGCAGACACGAAGTTAGCTCTCAACAGAGACTAAAAGGAGAAATAGGGGGAGAACAAGGAGAGGATAAACCCTCTTATTACATTTAGGCAAAACGACCTAAATGTTTTGTAACTAGACGCAGACAACCAGTTTTCTTCAAAAACCAATAGAGAGGAGAGTCTGTTTATCCTCAGACCCGATGACTGACTTTTTTTTTTGATATTATTCTTGAATCCTATCGTACAAATTGAACAGTTTTGCAGCAACATCGTACTACGCTGTCTCGCATCAAATGCCATAGGCAATCCAGCCCTGAAAACAACCCTCCGAAAATACGGACTCAAGAAATTGAAAGATTTAGAAAAAAAAAAAAAAGAATCAAAAAATCTCAATTGTGCAACCATTTTTGCCAAATTTCGCATCCCATTTAAATGCCCTTGGGTCGTTCGCCCATCATTTTGCTTTTTTTCATTCTCTCGTATTTTTCCTCACTTTTTTTTCTTTGGGCAGCCCATCCCGTCATTTGTCTAGCAAAAAATGATAATAATAATAAAAAAAAAGATCGTAACGGAAGCCCTTTGCGTTTCTCATCAATAGCATGGTAGCTGGAGCAAACTTGAACTAATGCTCAGGAGTGTGTGAAAATAGGAACAGCCCTTTTTCATAAAAGCCTTCCGAGATCCCAACAGGTTGCAAGCCTAGGTATGCCTTTCCAATCCAAGTCCTGCCGTGAATAATATCGTCTCCTGAGCCCCAGAAGTGTGTGAAATCTCATCCACTCTCTACCGAAAACCGTGTCAGAGTAATCATGGTTGCCCAGCCAAGAGGAAAAGACCTCCATATTAACACAAGGTCTCCAATGCCAGCGCCCTCGAGCACTGGCTCTATTTCCTACTCTCAAACTTTTTTTTCCCTTTTCCTCTTCTCCTATGTCTTTCCCATTTTGTCATTCTTTTTTTTCTTTCTTCTTTTTTTGTAAGGAAATCCCAAACCAGAGTGCCAAACGCTTTTGCTGCGTTACAGGTTCCGGACCCAAAATAAAAACACAAATCTCCAGGGGTATCTTTCTCCCCCTTTTTTGGTTGTGCCCTCCTAGAGTAGCGAAACGCCCCGTCTCCGTCGTCTGTCGCCTTCATCTGCGCATAGGTAGACAATCAAAGGGCAAAGAAATGAATCTTACAAAACCAAAAATCCTTAAATAATTCACAGTTTGTTGCAACGCTTTTTGTTTTGCCGTTTCCCTTGCCGAGCCTTAGCCAAGAATAGCTAGGCAGAACTGTGACGAAAGAAAAATGAAAAGGTTAAAATGCGTTTTCACTTGAACCGGCCAAGGAATTGCCATGACAAGCCATCTGAGCTGTCCGGCCAAACCACAAGAAACAGATATGCAGGAAGCGCCTTCAAGGCTATTCGCCCAGACACCACAGACGAGAGAAACCCCCAAATGGCCAGGAGTCAGTACCGCTGCTGCATGACCAGCTAAGGATCAAAGATTCCCCTACACCGATTGCTCGTTGTGTACCCCGTTAGGTAAAGTGCTGTCAACGGGCTTCTCGGCATGTCCATTCACGGCAACGGGGCCGTTAGTCTTGGCCAGGCCGTCGAGAGCACCTGAGGGAGCAAAGTCGGGCACATCTGCCGACAGCTGACTGACGCCATTGACATGGCCGTTTGCTAGATCGTTGACTCCCTGGCCGATGAAAGCATCCTCGGGCAGCTGCTGAAATGGGACTTCAGCATGGGCTGCATACGCAGGTGGTGATGCCATGCCGTATGGTACAGGCACTCCGTTAAACTGGGGTGGCATTTGCGAGGGTCGGTTCTTGAAAGTGAGGTGGGCGGGTCCGTGGTTTCGAGCAAACTCATCTCGGTCCTCAAGGGGCAACACAAAGCTTTCCCACGCCTGGCTTCGTCGCACGCGCTCAATGTCATCTTCACCAACAGCGAGGTCGAGTTCGGTGGAGATCTCACAAACAGCACGGACCATGGCGATATCGGCAGACAGCTCTCGCACACGCTTGAAGGAGGCAATGAAGTGCAAGGGCACAAAACCCTGCGAGTCCATCCGCGCGCGGAGATATACGTCCTTGCACAAGTTCTCGATGGAGAAGTAGTACTCAACCTGGCTCTTCAGTACTGGTACCAACATGTTGTCCCAGTAAGGCTGAGGCTGGAAGGGCATGGCCGTCATCGGCGTGATGGGATACTCGTAGGGCCCAAACTGAGTTTGAACCTGAGGAATGCGTGCTGATCCATTGGGCAGAGACATGCGATGGAAGTTTTGGCCGTTGTTGCGGCCGCCTCTGCCACCCCTTTGAGAGGGCATGAACATCTGACCATGGCCACCTTGCCTGGGTGGTGGGCTGTAGGGGCCTTGGGCTCGGCCGCCCATGGCGCCCGATGCAGAGAAGCTGGAAGCAGTGTGCTGATGCTGGTGCTGGGTGTTGACAGGATGATGTCCGCCACGGCCGCGGTATGCACCTCGTGGTCTATCATTGCGGTTCTCCGTTCGCTCACGGACAGCATGGCCCTGCTCCTTAAAACACGAGTGTTAGCACATCATTCCAGAAAAATAGCGGTGAGGTTGGTATGGGAGTATCCTCTTCCACCACCCCCTTCTCAGCTGCAATTGCCTTCATCAAGAAATTACTTACAGTTGAATTTGATGTAGCATCCTTGTTCTTCTCGCTACCAGCGTGGTTCGCGGCTTTCCTTTGCTCACGTGCGTTTGACATGTCTGTCGATGAACGCTTAGCTTGAGGTGCTGGCGCACCGCGGTTCGGGCCGTTGGCACCATCACGAGGGCGCTCCTTGTTGCCGCCGTTGCTGTTACCGCTGTTGGTGTTCTCACTGGGCTTGCCCTGGCTGGCGACGGGCGCGGTGCCCTTGTCACTGGCGTGGGATGGTGTAGCCCTTGAGCCATTTGCGTTTCTAGCTCCACCTCGAGGCTTGGAGTTACGCATCTGAGGAAGCTGCGTTTCAAAGTTGACGCTCGGCACGTAATCCATAGTCACCCATTTTCCCTTTTGTCTCGGTTTTGACTGGGATCCGTCCTCTGAGGCGTCCTTCTCAGACTTCTCGGCGGGCTTCTTCTTGTCCTCTTGGATGGCCGTCTCTGGAGTAGGCCAGGCCGTAGTATCGGCGACTGAAGGGGGCACACTGCCAGCATCTTTGTCCGCTACTCTTGAGCCACGGCTGGCATTTCTCTCGGATCGAGGGGCATCGACCGATTTGCGAGGGGGCTTGACGCCGTTTGGTATGCTATCACGCTGGGCAGCAGCTGGAACACCGTTCTCAGCCACCTTGGCGGATACGTCAGGCTTTGGTGAGCCATTAGTTGTCTGCTCTGCAGAGCCGGCGGAAGATGGCTTGGTCTTTGCCTGAGCTTCCGCACGCTGCCGCCAGATGTTGACAGATGGAATGGGCGCCTCAAACAGTTCGACTTTGGGAACCTCTTTTTCAGACTCCTGGTCCTTGTCTGCTGCTGATTGCTCGTTGGCTTGCTTTTCTGCAGCCTTTGACTTCTTAGACTTCCGCGGCCTTCTGGAATCTTGTTCGTCGACCGATCGCGTGGTCGTACTCGAAGACCTCGTGCCTTTGTCGCCTCGTCGCCAGGGGCGATCTAATCTGCCAGACTCGTCATCCCGTACGGGCTCGCGGCGCGTCTCCTGGACTTCCTCTGATCGGGTCTCAGCCTCCAAACCGGTATTGCTGACGGCATCCTGCTTCCCCGTGTTGGCGGAAGAGTCGGCGCTTCGAACGGCACCATTGGATTCGGTCGCATTTTCGGCGTCCGCGGTAGACTTGGGCGCGGCTGCGGGTGGCTGGGAGTCCTGGGCGGGCTGCTCAGGCAAGGCATTTGATGGCACGGTGCCCTGGCCCTTGGCGGCCTGCGCATAAGAAAAAGCTGAAGCGGTTGCCATTTTTGATGGAACCGTAAGAGGGGGTGGTGAAGAAGAAGAGAAAGAAATGATGCGGCAGCGAAACTGATGTCTTTGATAAACACTAAAGGTGTGATATCCCGGTACAAGGTTTCAATTCGCACCTCGCAGTGGCAAGTATAAGGTTATCTCTGGAGGTGGAAAGTTCCAGAGAAATTTCTTTGGCGTATGGAAAACGCTAAAGAGGCACCAGACACGGAAGTCCTGCTAGAGGGCCAAGAGGCAGTCGATTTCTTTCTCTTGGAATGCTTCTCGGGAGGAGAAACGAGTGCGTAGAATCCGTAGCTGTAAAGCGGGACGGTCGTCTCTCGAGCCCAGGCAAAGGGATCAAGATCACGTCGGTAGGTGGCGGAGGGGCCCGAAAACTATTAACCGGTCGAAAACGCAAAGGCGGCCGGTCGGCAAAAGGCGCCTCAAGGCGGTGGCTGTCGCACACTCAGAGCCTCCAGGCGTCGCACGTACACGTACGGGTGGAAGGACAGAGAAGCAGGCCGAGCAACAAGTCAGCCAGGCCAGGCAAAGGGAGAGGTGACAACAGGCGGCCGGATTGAGGGTCGAAGGTGACCGGGGTGCAGGAGGAAATAACTGTTGCGCAGTGGCACGCGGGCAATGCAGGGCAGAAGAAGGAAAAGATGAAGGAGAAAAACCAGCTGCGCTCCTCGACAGGTCACAGCGCAGCCCGTCAGGAATCGGTCAAACAAATGCCAGCCGGCGCGGCAATTCTTGAGAATTGACTGGTCAAGGTGGTGGTGAAAAAGATGAAGAGGGCACAAAGGGCAAACGAAAGAGGCAAGTTGATAATTTTGCTTTGTGTGCCAGAATAATAAAAAACTTTTTTTTTTTTTTTGGTTCCCCTCTCTTCCTAGACGATAGGGCGCCTAGACGGGTTTGGCGGGTTTGGCGGGTTTTTTGGGGCCCAGGACAGCGTCCTGAAAGCGGAGCGGCTGGGCGGCTTAGTTACAGCGGTCCCCAGCGAGCGAATTGGCGCTGGATTACGGAGTGCAGTTGGCCCCCAGCGGGCCTATGGAAGCACGCTCTTACAGCGCTGCTGGTCCCAAACTAGTAGGTAAGAAGGTTGGTAGGGCGGGTTTGCAGGGCCTTGTGCCTGTGAGAACGGGGATGGCGAGGAAGGGTAAACAATGGAAGCCCAGGGTTTAGAATAATATTGAATAATAAAAATAAAAGTAAAAATAAAGACAAAAAAAGCCCTTGCTCGTGAGACTTGATGCAATCAATTCGCTTTGCCCGGCTGGCCGAGGGCACAACTGCTGGGGCTTCCGCGGCCCACACTTGGATAATAGAAAATCGTTCGCTGCAGGTGGAGTGATTGAAAATGCGCGAATATGGCTTGTAAGCCGAATGTCGGGTCGAGTCGGTGTCTGGTGTTTGAGAGAGGCAGCCCGAGCGTTGCTCAAGTCGAGTCGGTGGCTTTTTCAAGCACCGGACTGCCGGAGAAATATAAATACTCAATAGGATACTCGGTATTACAGTATAGAAGCTTAGTAGGAGGTGGCGGGTAAGCAGTTTAAGGCTCTGTTTGCCGTCTTGTTCATGGCCCTTGTTTCGTTTCCATGCCGCTCTGCTTCGTTGCTTTTGTTCGGATACGAACTACAGCAGACCTGGCAGCGAATAGCGAATAGCAATTGCAGAGCCGGCGGCGGCGTGAGACATGCACATTTAGTGCGGAGTCATTCAAACCCGACCTGTGTGCGGCCCTGATTTGTCCATGTACATGCGCAAACAAGGTGCAGTAAGGTTGTACCTAAGGCAGAGATCCTGTGGTGCGGCGCCAGCATTTTGGGGCACCCTCAGCCCCCCGGAATGCGTTGTCAGAATGCGATCCGCCGCTATAATTATCGAGCATCCTATTGGCAGCCCGGCTGCGAGGCTTCGTCCTTGCGGCCGTGCATAATCACTGGCCTTGTCCTGCTTTTTCTCATTTCGCTTCGTGATCAGCAGGCTGCGTGCCGGGAGATCGGCCGCGTTGTCGTGACTTGCTGCGTCGCGCCGCGCTTTATCACTTTATCACTTATCCTCTATCATTTATCGCCCTTATCGACAAGCGATATCTGCGATAAAGGGTCCGTGGGCAACTTTTTTTTGTGCCTGCGCCGAGGGGAGATCTCTCAGTTTAGTAGTATTTACTTGTAAATCTCTCATGTACGAGTAACCCACGGCAGAGGGTAGCGGGATTTGCACGTAGTACCCAAAGGAGAAGAGTTGGTGACATGGAAATGTGTTTTGTCGCAAATACTCCGCAGTTGTGGTGCTACTGGCTGGTAAGAGTCATCGTCATCTTTGCCGAGGCCTCTCTGTCTCAGTCCAGCCCGCCCTTGCGAGTACTACCTACTTACCTGCATACACAGCAGCAACCAGAGAGAACGCAACTGGAGAGCACTTTTGATTCCCACTTTCGTATTCCGTGCCGAGCACTTCGTATACCCGATACATAGTAATCACCCGCTTGCTAGGCATTTATGGCCAAATGGGTTCCGGAAATGCTTCTCCGGTTGTCATTGTTTGCTTTTGGACTGTGGTGGCTTGCAATGGGCTGCGCAGCGCAAAGTAGCGCTACCTCCAAGGGTATACCGGAGGTACGGCGTTTCGGAGTACCCTGCAATACCGCACCAGTGTTACCCGTGACAATGCAAATCTCTGCTGGTTTTTATTGCTCACTTGAACAAAGTGCAAATCCTTTGTTCTAGGCCTAGATGCTACGAGATTTGCTCCGGATCGTCTTTATTCAAAACTACTAGATGCTAGTAGGTAGTACCTACCTTAGTGAATTAGTACCTGGCAGGCTCCAAGCGTGATGATCACCATGAGCTCATCAATAAGGTAGATGGTGGTGGTACGGAGCACAGAGAGCTCTCGACCTTCAAAAGAGCCAATCAGACTCGCATCTTTCCCCGATTAATATATGTCAACAACCCCTGGCATGGCAGGTGACCTCTTGCCCGCTCTGCATTTCCCAGTCTATGCTTGTGTTTCCGGCACGTGGATGAGATGTGCCGTGTCTGTTAGTTAATATCCGGAGAGATTGTGCATTAGCACCGCGCAAAGGTCGCTGGTTGATTATGCATAAGGATGGATGGGGAGCTTCGGCAATAACTGATAGACATGCTTCTGAGAGACATGTTTTTGAGTGGATTCATTCCTATCGCTACACGAGACTGCAACCCAGATGCCAGATATTGCCGAAGTGCTTCGAAACTCCAGGCTTCACATAATACATATATATCCACAATACATTACAAAACAAAAAGCCATACTCAAAAGATCATCAGGTGTCAGGCTTGAGTACTAGTGGGGAGATTCTGCTTGCTGATCCGTCTTGTCCAAGACTCCAAGACTCACCCCGAAAGCCATGCAGTGGCCTGTCTTGCGCCGAAAGAAGTAGCCAAGCGCAATCCTGTTTGACCCATTGGGAAATAACTGACAAGATACCAAAGCAGTGCGGCGAGTTGAACCAAGGCAGCAAAGAGGGTGAGGATGGTGCTATGAAGCTTCGTCATGTTAGCAGGCTTTTGTTTCTGATTACGCGGCAGTATTTTCTCCTCCCCCCTCATGTCTCACGGGGCCTTGACATACCTTGATAGAGAACACCAACGTCAATGCGATGGAGCCAAAGTAGGCAGCGGTAAATGGGAGTCTCGGGGCCGAGAAGAGGTGGTAGACGTAGTTCATTGGCCCCATAATGGCAGCAAAGGACGCCAGGAAGAGCGCCGAACCGACTGTCCATCTAAGTGGGGGATTAGCGCTGTGCAGCTACATGGGTAATTGGTCTCGGCAAGTAGAGACGCATGCAGGTAATCGATGCAATACCGTCTACCGAGAATTCCGGCTAGGCATATATTGCGTGCATGCATGTCTGGATAGGTGTGACAGGTGTCAAGGCTGGATTGTTGGGGAAGAAGGGGGCCAGGGCAGCGACGAAAAGGGTGTGTGAAGAGCTCTGCAAGAAGAGGCAACGACGTCATCAAAGACTTACAGAATCACAAATTTGCGTGGTTTCAGAGAAAGGACAGGGAACAGGGTGAAGCAGATGACGAAGCAGGCAGCGGCAGCCAGATTGCAAAAGGCGAATACCAGCATGCGGTCCCATCGACTTACTACACTCCATGTTAGCTACTTCCAGCCACGAGGCGTTGCATCTGCATCACATGCAGCATCCAAGGTGCGAGCTAGAGCTGCGAGATGCACATGTTTCGTCTGCAGGAGGGGGGAGGGGGAGGGGTCGCGATGAAGGCGATGGGACAATGTCCAGGTTGACTCACGCACAAACCAGCCTTCCTCCTCTTCACGCCGAGTGGGTGCCGGCAGTGGTGCTCCTGGACCTTCTGAGGTGGGAAGGACAGTGTACCCGCGATCCTGGAAAGGGTTCAGACTCTGCAGAGAGGAGAGGAGGCCGGATGACTGCTGAGATGTGGTGATGGGCGCCTCCTGTCGCCGGCTCCAGCCCAGGGAGTTGATGGAGTCTCGAAAACTGCTGGAAGCCATGGTTGCTTATGTTGAGGATCCAATCGCCAAGCTTGACAGCAGCTTAGGGTGAGCACCCGATCGACGCGGCAGAGCTTCGAGGTAATACGGAAACGGCCAAGGGAGAAGAGGAGGGGCGTCGCTTCTCGCAGTCAGCGATTGATAGATGACAGCCCTAAGAGCGTGGAAAGCTGCTAGCTCCACTGTGGACATGGTCAGTCGGGGGGCATGATCAGATATGTATAGAAGCGCAGGGTGTGGCTTAGAAGAAGGTCGAGGACGAGATGGGGGGATGGGCCAGAGGGAAGCCTACCAGCTTCGACTATCGCGGGCGACAGGCGGGCACGAGGCAACGGCCGCGTCGGGAGAGATGGCGACGGCGGCAAGAAAACGGGCGGCACGGGCTGGTGGGGGGCAGGTCGGAGACGTCGAAGCGATGGACGAGGTCGAAGATGGGGAATCTGGCAACGGGAACGAGATGTTTGACGGGTGGAGGTTCAGGCCAGATTCAAGGGGTGTGGGATAAGAATCGATACGTCGTTGGAGGGGGCCACATGATTGGCAGCACTGGGCCGGTGCTATTATGGGGTGGTAGCACCGCTGGGGTTCAGTGAGCTTGAGCTCTAAAAAGGCCCTAAAAGGCCCTCCAAGGTGAGAGTGCCGCTGCTAGTGCCGCTCACCTTGGCAAGGATAAGACGATACGATAGCGATAAGCCGCACCAACGTCATCGCCAGTTCCAGTCGGTCCTTGTCCTGGTGCAACGGCGACTGCATGCGGGTAGACTCGTATGGCAATGTGTGGGGGAGACATTCAGCATTCCGTGGGACCAGCACTCTTTGTTTCTGTTCTAAACAGACTGACCGACTTTTGTTAACACGAATCGTGTCTGTGTGGTTGGGCGAGCCGATAGACGGTCTAAGTGAGTTGGTTGCAGCGCTGTTGCTCCGTATTCCGTTCTCCGTGTTCCGTGTACACCACACCTATTGCAATCCGTGCCTGACCTGACCTGACCTGATCTGCCTAGCTGCCTCTTCAGCTTCAGCTTAACCAACGCGTGTAGCATCGCCACGATATAGCGGAGCCTAGAGAATAAAGGAGAAAGGAGAAGAAGCAGGGCTTCCAGAGTCGTCATCGTCATCGCCATCGTGGCTGACCTCTGGAACCGGTGCCTTACATGACCGCGTGGCCAGAACGGTAGATGGTTCACGGAAGATTTGGAACGCATGACCATGAGAGACACTGCGATGGTTCATAACGCCCGGCGATGGGGAGCCCCTCCTAGGTTAAAAGCGAGGATGGCGTTTAATGTCTTAACGGAATCGAGTCACGCTCATCCTGGTTTCTCTGCCTCCCCCCCCTCCCTCTTCGTAATAACGTGGGTGTGGTAACTGGATGAGAACGAGCCAACTATTTTTCAGCGCAAGTCAGAAGACGAAAAAGGCAGCAAAGATTTCTCGTACTGGAGATCCGGTATTTTTAGCTACCGGCATCGATTATAAAACGTGAGGCCGGGTACCTTGCTGCCGAGCTCTCGAGGAGAGATTTGGAATGATCCGTATTCTGCATCAATCGTGCATCCATCCGCGCTATCCCATCAGCTGCTTTTGTTTCTGATCTGCATCTCCTTGCTCTCAGACAAAGCACCACCACGACGGACTTTTGCATCCAGCTGCAGCCCATACCTTGCCTTACATACCTATATAAGAGAGCCGCACGGCCCGATTCGTCCGCCTCAGCCAACCGACAGGTAAATACCAACGCCACCTCGCAAGCTTTCGTCCATCTCCAACGTACATACATGTATAAGCACTTGCATATGTGTATGCATGTACGAACACTTGAAGCGCAACAGCAACAACAGACAGTAGGCACTGCTAAGCCATATCTGGGACACCACCGGTCAGTCCATCGAAAGGCGGCATCTAGAGCGACCCGAAGGAAGGGCTAGATATCGGGACTAACAGGCGTGATTCACTGCCTGCTTTGTCTGCCCTCTGGATCGTCATCAGCTAGGCTTCTCCATCGGGCATAATCCAGTCCTACGCCCCGTCCTCATTCGCCGACGACGTGGTTGCATGCGAGCAAGTAAGGCTGCAGGCGACAGAGTTTAAACAGGGACACGGGAAGAAAGGAACTTGGAAAACAATACAATAAAACCGCAAAGGGCGCTCCAGCGTCTTGACACCACCGCCGCGGCCTATCAGCTTATCGCGGGCACCACCACCAGCACCGGGCGCCACTTGGACAAGACTTGCTTTCTGCCCATCCACCACCCAACAGCCAGAAGACGCCAATAATACAGAGCGCTATTGCCGCTACTGCTCTTCCTTCATCCCAGCCCAGCCCAGGCAATATTCAATACGACACGACCATCGGCTTTTCAGCTCGCTGGGTCAGAAGAGATCACTAGAGACAGATCCGAGAAGTCGTGCGTCTTTGGCGTCTAGTCTATATGCACTAGCAGGGGGAATGCTAACCGCTGCAAAAGGCAAAAAGCGAAAAGATCTCACTATCCCACTCCCACTCCCCCCTCCCCCACCAGACAGCGGGAGGATACCACCTCTGCGACGGAGTACAAGAGAGAGAAAAGGGCCAGAATTCCAATATTTGAGTGTCTCGTCCCACCGCAAAGCACCGGAGCCTTTTTGATTCTTGTTCAACTTGTTTGCGTGCGTACTTACTACCTCCCTCACCCACCGTCTAGCCAACATACTCGTACATACGTTGCGGCCACTCACATCAAGCGGCTGCTCAACACCACGCCACGCAACATCTCCTGCACAGCATAGAGGACGCATATACGCGCATATGTGCATTGCCTAAGTACTAAACTAGCCGCTCTATCCTGGCAATATTCCGATTTACCTGCGGCCAGCAAAACGTCTCGCCGTCATCTTTCTTCGTTGCTGTCCTCGACCATCACCGCTAGTGTCCGCGCGCCTCTCAGCCTCCGGCGCACCGAGTCGTCTCTCTCCCGTCTTTGTCGCTTTTGAGGGTTCTAGCCTCATCTACATCTATTTGGGGATTGTGGGCCGTCACAGCGACCCAGCAACAAGGTCTCGCCCTTTCGTCATTGTGCAACGCGGCACGCAGGGTTTGGCAGCCCGCTTACCAAACCAGACGCCGCCAAGGCCATCCTACCGCAGCTACGGAACATCGACAGACATATTACATGCATGCTTTATGAACAAATAGGCATAAAGCATTCAAGGATCTGTCAAAAAGGCCAAACGACTTCCCCGTCAGTTGCCCGTGTATCGTGTCAAATACATACGATACACGCACGATAATCCACCCGACTGTCTTCTGCCTGCTGCCACGTCTCAACTTACAGACAGGCAACCAACTACCTACCTCTACCTGATACAATACACCACTACCTTTTGGTGAGTAGAAGCGACTCTGTGCCTCCATCTCCCTTGTTCTTGTTGCATCCCTCCCTCTCGATTCCCCCTCCCTCACCTTCTCCCCCGCGCAGGTGGCATTGCATCTAGACTCGCTGCAACGCCCCTCACGAGAGGGCAAGAAAGAGAAGAAACAATCACACCCAAGCCCTGCACCCGCAGTGAGCAGATCGTCTTGGCCCATTATTCTTCCCCTCACCACCTCCCCCCATCCATTCATACTCGTACATGCCCTCTCAGCGAGTGCGCTTTGGACCCCCGACAAGCTAATAATAAAGCGCGCAGTGCAGTGCAGGGCTCGTCCATAGAGATTCATCCCATCTCGCGGCTCGCATCTTCGCTCATCAGCTCTCCACATCGTCATCGCATCCCGCGGTTTCTTTTCTGACGGGATTCTTACTGCGCATATAGCGGATTCCCAAGCGCCCGTCACCGCCTGCACCCCAGTTACACGACAGCCCGCCATTTCCGCCCCTCCCATCGGCCGGCTGCTTGCACCCTGCCACTATTTATTTTTTTTACGCACCTAGCATTGCCGAGACGACTTCGGCCCTTGGGCTCACAAAAAGCAATCGTCTCCAAACCCCTCCGAACCTCGCATCTTGACAACCCTCAACCCTCGACCTCACTCACACTTTCAGATCGCTTGATCGCCTCTCGCCTCTTTGCTTTGCGATTCCAAAGTTTGCAACAATCAAAGCAACGCAAGGTCAACCGTGGCCTTTTTTTGAGTCAAGTTAGTCTCTCTTTTTGTCAGCCCCTCCTACGCACTTCGTCTTCCGGTCCCTCCATTTCTCTCTCCGACCGGTTGCGCCACGTCAGGCCAAGAGGCTCCGTCGTTGCCGCCGGCTATTTGATCAGCATTTGTCTTGTCGCGCACAGCTGAGCAATCCTTTATTGCGCGCACATCACTGACTCTTTATTCTCTATTGTCTCGGTATAGCCACAAACCATTCCCCCTTCAGGCGGGACTTGCCGATCCTCGAAATCCCGAGGGCCGCTCCCCGGTTGCCCCGTCCAGCAATCACAAAGAGCTGTGAAAAAGCGCCTACAACCTCAACCAAGTCAAATCAAAGCACTCTCGACTCATCGGCTGCCGACCCAACTGCGAGCCTCTTGAATCGATTGGAATTCCGACCCTCTTCTGCAATGGCCCAACACGGCTTCACCCAGTTTGGGTCTGGCCCGACCGGCGGCCACATCGACCCCAACGATCTGGCCATGTCGGGCGGATACTCCCCGTCCTTTGCCAACAACAACTTCAACACAAACTCCAACACAAACGGCTTCTCGAGTGGCTCCGCCGTATTCGGCGATGATGAGCTGCTCGATGGCCTCCCTTCTGATGGACAGTCTGGCCTTCATGGCCAGGGCCAAGATTTCCACGGCATGAACATGGGCTACCAAAACACCTTTCAGTCACACCGCGGTTCTGGTATCCAAATCGACCCATCGCAGATCAACGGCTACTCCAGTACCCCAGATGGTGACCCCATTCAGAGCCCATATGCTTACAATGCACACTACCGTGCTCTCGGTAACCCTCTTCAGTCGCCATTGTCCTACTCTCAATCTCCCTTAGCCGCCGCCGATATGGCAGACGGAAACGATCCCAACTTCCTCAATGCCAAGGCGAGAGCCCGCATGTCCCAGCAGATGCAAAGAAAAGCCTCCAACACCAGGAGCCCGATGACTCCCAAGACCAACAGCATGCACAGCATTCCCATCGGCCAAGACTCTCCTGGCTTTGGCCCTCAGTCTCTCCGGAATGACAAGTCACCATCCGGTCACTGGCTCAACACCCCCAACGGAAGCATCCCCGCCTCCTTCAATTCTGGCTTTTCCTCTCCCATGCAACCAGGCATGGTTCAAATTAATGAAGTCATGATGAAGGGAGGCACCTCCATGCCTGCCAAGCTTGGCGTGGGAAATGCCATGTCTACCCAAGAGATGAAGCGGAAGCGCCGTCGCGAGTCGCACAATCTCGTTGAGCGCCGCCGCCGTGACAACATTAACGAGAGAATCCAGGATCTCAGCAGACTCGTTCCCACGCACAGATTGGAAGACGAGAAGATTCGCAAGCTGATTTCCAATGGCACGCCCTTGTCGCCCACCCTCACTGGCGTTTCGAGCGCTACCTCTGGTTTGGCCGGGCCTGGTGCCCGGAGAGCTGCGGGCGCTGGAGCTGGAAACATTACAACCGGCCTGCCTATTGAAGACAAAGACAAAGGCCCAAACAAGGGTGACATTCTCAACGGCGCCGTCAGCTGGACGCGGGATCTGATGTGGATGCTACATCTTAAGCTGCAGCAGCAGGAAGAACTGATCAACCACATTGCCGAATTGGGTGGCACAATACCCTTTGAGTCAACCGATGATGAGCGCCGGATGCAATCTGAGCTCATGGATGCCATTTCCCGAAACGACTCGGGATCGTTTACCTATACACGCACCTCTGGTTCAGGCCTTCGCGTGCCTCACCACACTGACTACCGCGGCGAACCCACCAACGGTATGAGCGGCAACCTTGACTCTGTTGGCATCACTCCGGAGGGAAGTGGTAATGGACTACCCGGCGATCTCGGAGATGCCGCGCAATTCTGGCATGACCCCGATGATGATGCCAATCTCAACTTCAAGGAAGAGGATGAATATGATATGGATCTCACACAGTAGAGCTACTTTACTGATGTTTTCACATGCAAATATTCATGTTGTGGATTTTCATCTTTTGGTCGACTTATTTTGTCTGCCTATTCGCATAACCCTCCATTCCTATCCACTCTCCTTCCATTTTCGGTTCTTATCATTCTGGGTCTTTTTCTTCTGGTTTTTCTCTATCTGTGATTTCGCATCTTTTTGCGGCCCATCTGACGATGTTTTGCTAGAGATCTAGCAGTAATCATCTAGGAGAGGAAATATGTGTGGCTCTGACATACCAAGAGGAACATGTCCGAGTGCCCGTACTGGCGGCGTTCTAGGTGTCAACTATTACATCGGCAGGGCCTCGTCTTTTTGGAGTGATAGGGTGCGTCCTACTGGCATCGGCATTGGGCATGGCTTTTAAATAGGGATGGGTCATGTTTTTCATTTCGTCTTTCATCTCTCTCGGTTCTTCTTATTTCATATACTACTGCATGACAGCACAAAGGGACTATACGTCTCTCTTGCTTGCTTCCCCCTGTTTCTCATACACACAGAGAGAGACCTTATGCCTCTCTCTGGCTTGGTCTCTCTCCACCCGATTTCCTTATACAGCTGTCAAGCGCTTTACTGATACTACAACCCTATATGAGATATGCATTTGCTGGTTTGCTTGGTCTTGGTCAGGGACAATACAGAGGGCTCTCATAGTGTGAGATGCCCTACGACTGGTATGGTTTTCTCTTGTTTTTTTTTCGGTTTCCTTTTTTCCTTTATTAGGTAGCAGTCTCGGCTTCGGCCTCTCTCTGTGGGATAATGGGACTTTGTTATCGCTGCTGATACACAGCTATCTGCCTTACGCTTCTTCTTTTTCAGTCTTCTTCTTCTGATCTTGTGTTGGCTTGGCTTTCTGGAGGATTACACTTTTATATCCGTGTACTTAATTTTAACCTATCGACACCTCTTATATCCTGTGGCTCCTTTGCTTTTTTTATATTATTTCAGATACCACTTATGACCAATAAACAGCCGAGATGAATCTTTGCTATTAAAACTGTGTCTTGACTTTAACACGTATGATCAATTATCGGTCATCACCTTCTCTATTTACCAGTGTCGTGTACATAGTAGATACTCCCTCATGGCCGTCAACAAAGCCCAGGCCTCTTTGCGCTTCATGTCCTCCTGCAGAGCAATTCGCTCAAGGGCACATCGCCCATCAAAATACTTACACATGTTCTGCCACGCCGACCGCAGCTTCTCGTCCTTGAAGCGCCGTGCAATGGCGGAGAGGTAACGAGACTCTTTGCCCGCCGCTTTTTTGGGGTCAAGAATGATGTGCGGCGTGAGGCCGACGAGGTGCGGCGCATCGTTGAGAGACGGGTTTGCCGTCGCAACGGGGACGACCTTGCGGGCGTGGGCGGTGGCCTTGTCGGCGGCTTCTCGGTGAGCTTTCATGGCAATGCGCTCGAGACGGGCCATTTCGGCCGAGTGCTCGGCTGCGGAGAGGGTGGATGGGTTGGGGACATTTGGGGGTGCTTGGGCCTGAGCCTGTGATTGCGGCGGCTGCTGCGATTGCTGCGGCTGGGCCTGCTGCGGCGGAGGCGGCGGCGTAAGTGAGGAGCTGGTGGATTGCGCGTCGACGTTGCTGTTGCTCTGGGTGGTGTGGGTGCTGGTAGCATCGGCCCAGTCGGTTGAGGAGGTGGCGAGACCGCCGAGTTCTTCCGCTTCGATCTCGTAGTCGACCTCGTATAGGATCTCCGGCCACACAACGACGTAGCCGAATGTGCAGAGCTGAGTGACCCAGCCACCGCGCATCAACCAGGCCAGCATGCGGAGATACAGCGGCCGATGAGCTTTACTGGGCGAGATGTGCTTGTAGGGCCGGGGCAGCACGGAGAGCTCGGCAAGGAAAGTTGACAGAGGCGGAGCTAGGGGAAAGGCTCTCTGCCAGTCTTGGGCATCCTGTGGTAGCCTCTCTAGGTCACAGTTCGGAGAGACGATGTAAACGTCTCGGGGGTGAAGAGGTGGAATGGCCATGGCACGGCGCCAGAAGATGAAGTGCTGGGCGTACTTGCGGACCTGATCCAGAGTGAGGAGGTTGCTCTGGCCAACTTGGTAGAAGCTTCAAGAAGACGCGGTCAAGTTAGCAAGGAGAATCAACGACACAAATGGATAGGTAAAAAGCAGGGAAGACTGACGACATTGTCGGTTTTGAGAGGCGCACAAACTCAATCATGGATTGAGTAGTGGGATCACGATCACTCTGAAGCTCTGAGACAATCTTCTTTTCATCATCCATGAGCAAGAGCGCAAAGTTCTTGTCCAGGAATCCGGGCTCCTCAAGCGCGTCCTGGCTTAAGAAAGCATTGGATGTTGTGAGCCAGAGACCACGGTGCCTCTCATCGTCTTCTGCCGGGAGATCTGAAACGAAAAAGGGCGCCGGAATCTGGACTGAGGGTGTAAGGATGCCGTCCACAGTATCGAGATGCAAAGTTGCAATCCTGTTTTGAGAGATGGCGTTATAGATTTCACACATTGAAGCTGCCAGGGAAGAGTTTTGGATAAGTTCTTTCCATAAAACGCTCATCTTCTTCTCTATACAATTCAACGATTAGCTTTGTCTGTCTTTTGTCTGCCTGTGTGGCGGCTTGGTGGGCTGTCCCTTTGAGTGGGAAAAACTTACGATCTTCACGGGCCCTGTCTTTTGCGAGCAGGATACGCTTAGATTCTTTCCACACAAACTCACTATGCTGCTGGCTGTACTGGTATGCTTTGTTGACCTTTTTCACAATATTAGAATACAGAGAGTCGATGAGCTCCTTGGTTTCGTGTTTCTTAGGGTTGAGGAAGAAGACGAGATTGAACATGGTCATGGAGCTGCGCTTCTCTTCGTCTGCCTCATCCTTCTTGCCGTCTTTGGCCTTTTCTTTACATGGCTCTGTTTTGATTGTAGGTAGGGGGTTGGGCTCGTCTGGTGCGATGCCCTCGTCAGCATCCTTGTTGGCCTTTGCCTTGTTGGCTTTTTTTGTCTTCTTCCACTTCCCGTTTTCAGGTACATGGATGGGGTAAGAGACACAGAGGAGCGGATCAAGAGAAAGCTGAAAGAGCTTCTTATGATAGGATCTGGCGGGGGTCAAGATGCCTGCAAGATCACGGGATGGAAAGCCAGCTACGTGCTCCCAGGGAACGACCTGGATTCCCGACTCGGTCATATAATGGTCATCACGGACACCTTGGTTCTCGGCGAGATCAGGAGTAGCTTCGGCGCCGCCAGGTTGCGATACTCGCTCAAAAAGGATATCCTCGACGTCTATGGTGTCCGACTTCTCGAGTCCACTGTAGAGGGCGGGGACTTGAGCAGGATAATGGAAGACAAAGGCGGGCCCATCGCGAGACCGATTGATGACGAGCGCGACGGCGACAAAGTTTTCGTCGTTGACGCAAGACATGGCCGTAGATTCGAGGGACTAAGGCAAAGCGCCTTACATGATGCGATGCGCCCCAACCAGCTTACCCGTCACTATCCAGGAGAGACACGGTCAAGAGTCGGGATGTGTCTGCTCCGAGTCCCGTACTGCTTCTGCTTCGCTTGTGCGCCGGATCTCAGGCGGCAGATGCTGTAAGCGATTCTCCCCGTTGCGGACTGTGATTAGATTGGGAGCTCCTCTTCGCAGGAGGCTATTTGCTTGTGCAAGGATAAGCAAGATAGCTTGGCTGGGTTTGCAGTTGAGGTTGATGAGAAGAGGTGAAGCTAAGCAGTTTGCGGTTGCTTGAGTGTAGCAGAGTAAGAGCTGTGCCCACTCAAGTGGGATGAAGTCGTGTCTACCTTCATTTACTACCGGGTAAATATACATCGTGCGAGTACACGGTACTAAACTCCACCGGCTCTCAGCCTTCCCCCAAACTTACCTGTACCAACGACCCCAAGTGTGGCAAGGGATTGATTGATGCCCACGTCTTTGCGTTTGAGATTTAATAAATGATCCTGAATATTCATCTAACTTTTGAAGGAGTAACAAGGTAGCAAACTGCAGAGCAAGAGGCCCTCTAGTTTATTGTTTCCGGGGGACAAACAATGAATATCTGTTAGGTGTACTTGCATGTAATTCCCCGGTGCGTTGGACGTACAGTTTGGGGATGTTTGGCGAGCTATTTCAGCTGATAGTGAATGCGGGGGCAGCAGTTGGAGAGAGCCCGGCGCCTGAAATCATTCTGTGAATCTCCACCGCAAAAGGCCCCTGTATTTTGGCTCCTTCACATGCCAAACGACGATGCGGTGCTGCACGATATCATGGGTTTAGCGCAACAGGCATTTTAATGGATTCTTCTAGATGCAGATTCCCAACAATTACTGAATCCCAGTTAACTCCTAGTGCCTAGAAAATGGCATTTTCCCTATGTATTTGAGGTGTAAAGGAGTGGCATTTGCCCATACAAATTGCTGTGTAAGTTATGGTGTACGATGGGAGCACCAAAACTTGACGTCAGTAGCCACGTACCTTTTTGGCAGACTCGTGCGTGTCCATTGATGGCCGTTTCTGCACTTGGGCGGTGAACAGATTTGGCCCCTACGAAGTTGGAAAAGGGACCTCGAAAATTAGGAGGTGGCACCAAATAGACTAGCGCAGTCACGTTTTAAAAGCACGTGCAAAGTATATTTTAAGTAGAATCTATGTACTGAAACGATCTAGTTGGGTAAGATACAGGTCAGACATATTTGAAATGAAACCTTATAGATACGTCATCTAAACTTGGACCCTGGCGCGTTTTAACCGGGATGCGGAGGTGCTAATCTCATCAAGTTCTAGCATTAGCAGCAGTTGCCAGTGTCCCAACAAAATTTCGCATCTCGCGTGCCAACTACAGGCTGATGTTACCTTTGACGACAGCGACATCAACAGATATTGGACCCTGCAGGTTTGAGAGCAGCCCGGAGCGTCATCGCGCAGAGTACTTTGCATCTACGCTACGCCGCCGGTAATTTACAAGTACCAACGCCATTGCAGAGGCCACTTTCAGCCCGTCGTTTGCCATTCGCCTCCCTCCCCCATCCCCTAATTTGGGCTTGTCTCGTGGCTTTGCTGTAGCCACCATCACATGGAAGCGTCCTACCCTTCCACAAGCGGCCCACACTATCCGACGCTCCTAAGTCTTTTCACACACAACAATTCGACGGCTTGGGAGGGCAACAGGTCGTGTGCGATTCTTCCAGCCTCACCCGCTTCCGTGCGCCTCCGTCATTCGCCCGCCCATTGAGAACACCCGAGCTTGGCATCCCGTACTACGAACTACGAAGACGACAACTCGCTGAAGCAAACACACGTCAACCGTCCTACTCTACTCTTGTACCACGAATCTGTTATCGCAATTACGACAACGCCGCTACACCCGAGCCTGCCAATAGTCGATGACAAGAGAGACAAACAAACCCCCCTTGATTTAAGCATTGAGCCAGTTTTGTCCACCAACCTTAAGCAAACGTCGCAAGCCCTCGGCCAACCCCCAGTAGAGACACAAAGGCAATAAAAGAAGAGCAAGGAGCATTATATTACAGTCTCGCTGCGCGCGTGACCCTCCCACTATCTCTCTTCGACCCCATTTAACCTCTCTGGGTCTCCTCTCCCGCACAACTCCCACCAACTCTCATCAACTCCCGCTTTACCTCTTCTCTCTTCTTAGCCATGTCTCCAGCTGCCACAACCAAGGGCTCTGCCCACAGCCATGTCCGGTTCCTCCCCATCACCTACGACAGCAGTGATTCACAGGCTTCAGCTCAGAAGCTCATCTTGAGTCTGTTCCCTCAATGGGAGAGCGATGATTCCAAGGTTGACTTCGTTCGCTTCACGGACGGCATCACCAACACGCTGCTCAAGGCTGTTAACCGGCTGCCGGGCCTGTCCAAGGCTGACATTGACCGAGAGGCCGTGCTGCTCCGTGCTTATGGAAACGGCACAGCGGTTATCATCGACCGAGAGCGCGAGGCAGCGAACCACGAGCTGCTGATGAAGCATGGCCTGGCCCCAGAACTGCTGGCCCGCTTTGCCAACGGCATGCTGTACCGATTCGTCCCTGGCACCGTTGCCCAGCCCAAGGACCTCTCCGACCCTGCATTGATCGCGGCTGTTGCTCGACTGCTGGCTCAGTGGCATGCCACGGTGCCGTGTCTGCCCGACTCGGCCATCAAGGGAGAGTCGACAGAGAACGGCAACTCCGACGGCCACGACAGCCACCGCAAGGCCATGATCGCCAAGGCAGCAGCGGGGAAGCCGATCCCCAACCTGTGGTCGACCATGCAGAAATGGATCCTGGCCCTACCGACCGACACGGTGCAGCAGCGCGAGAGACAGGCCCTGCTGCAGCGTGAGCTGGAGGAAATGATTGAGAAGCTCAGCCAACGTCCCGGACTTGGACGGAACGGGGTATGTATCCGTTTGACCCGCCGCCTTACATGATGCGTTGTAGAAGATCCCTTTGTGCTAACCAGAAGAATGTATAGTTGGTTTTCGCCCACTGCGACCTGCTCAGTGCCAACATCATCATGCACAAGGAAGCCGACAAGGAGATGTCCGTGAGCTTCATCGATTACGAATACGCGACGCCATCGCCGGCTGCGTTTGATATTGCCAATCACTTTGCCGAATGGGCAGGGTATGACTGTGACTATGCAGCCATGCCATCCCGGTCGCAGCGACATGCCTTTATTCGTGAATACATTGCGACATATGCAAAGCTCTCAAACAATGGCATGGACCTCGAAGAGGAGACTGACAAACTCGTACGCGAGGTAGATGTCTTCCGTGGGGTTCCTGGCTTCTATTGGGGTATTTGGGCCTTGATTCAGGCGACCATCTCGCACATTGACTTTGATTACGCCTCGTACGCTGAATTGAGGCTCGGTGAATACTGGGCCTACAAGGCTGAGGAGGACGGTAGCCGTGCGGCAGCAGGCAAAGAGATACCGCTCCGAGAGAAGACGTGGTCCCGAAACGAATAGAGAGGGACAAGCCAAAAATAGAAGAAAAACCTGAAAGAAAAAGAAAGGGAAGCAAGGATTCCGTGGGGTGTCACGGTTTCAATGCCTTTTAGAGAGAAGTCGTCTGCCTGTCTGTCATTGTGCAGCAACACAGCAACAGCAACAGCGGCATTAGCCAATTGCTATCTCACAAATGTGGCGGTGACAACGACGAGAGGCTGCAATGAAACAGTCTTTCGTGGGGGGAGGGCGCAAAGACGGCGTTGGCGCTGGTTAGTGCTTTTTTTATTATTCCTTTAATTATCCCGTCCTGCAATTGTCTAGATCTGGATTGGGGGCCGTCTTTGGAGAGACAGCCATTGGATTATCTACGAGTTAGAGTATCATGAATACGGGTTGGGATGGGGAATGGCCTGATACGACTGCAAAGAGAAGCAAGAAGACGAAAAGAAGAAGAAGTGGCCATGCTATCACTCGGCATGAGCTTGGTACTACTGCACTGTAGTGTCTATTGTTCGCCTTGCTTCCCTTTCCCCTTTATTTTCTTACCTTGATGATTGTTTCATCATCTGTATCGCTCTTAGCATGCGATTTATTACGAGTTTTAATATTAGACGACGTTCGACGAAGGGCATAAGCCACAGTCTCTCTCCATCACTAGACGTGAAGTGAAATAAAGACGCAAGCATGGGTTACCTCTCCGAGGTGGTCAATTAAACTACGTATAGCCTACTCAATACAGGTAATACGAGTACAATAGCAGCAGGCGGCATATACCTCGGCACCTTCTAAGGCTTCTATTGGCAGTAGATGCGCACATCCAAGAAAGAATAAGCAACGCCGATTCTTTCGAGGGCCCTAAGAAGAAAGCGGACATACGGGCATGACGAGGCGCACGCAATTCCGGGGAGCCTTTTTGTGCTCCATGTAGCCTGACGTATGAGTATCAGGTCTCCGTCGTGGGGAGAGAAGGGAAATGATTGGGGGGGGACGGCAACCTTTTTACCCCCGCGTCATTTCGCACTCCAAAAGAGACCTGAGGATGAAGGGGGGATGCCGAAGGCGAAAGAGAAGAGACAAGGGGGGGCAGGCTTCTGTTTTTCTTTGCTGATCGATCTTTGGTTGTGTGGAGAGATTGGCGGCAGTCAGCGGCTTGGATACGACGGGGAGAAAAGGATGGAGAAATGGAGCTTTTTTGTGGCCATTGTAAACCATGGATGGACAAAGCAGAGCAGCAGGTAAAGTGGCACTGTACTTGTAGAGTGGTACTGTACTTTGCAGATGAAGAGCACACGGAGCGATTTTGGGGGTCCTTGTCCTGGTCCTGGTCCTTGTCGGGGAGGGATTCTCGCCTCCAAGGCCATGGACGGGGACGTTTGCCTGGTGCTACCTTGACCGGGCTACCTATCTATGGTCTTGCATGTAAGGCATGTAATGGACATGTAATGTCATAAGACGCTGGTAGAATGATTGTGCGTGACCTTGTATGTAAGATGATGACCTTGTATGCTGGCCAAGAGTTTGTAGATACGAACGAACCGCTGCTGCTGCCAAGTACAGCACTACGACCGAAGCAGGCTATCTGTACTGTATGTATATCGCACGGCGATTTTCTTTGATAATCACTCGCCACCTTGTCAATGCCATGCCATGGATGCAGCTCCATACTCCATACTCCATACTCCATACTCCATACTCCATAGGGCGGGCTGGTCGGTATGCTTTCTGGGGAGGTAAGATAGCTCTTTTGGCTGGGATACTCCTTTCGGCAGTGATACGGAGTGCGCTCCGTGCCAGCCCAACACCCCAACCAACAACCAAGATGCCTGGCTGGCTTGTATGTACGAGTATATAACTAACAATATGATAGGATGCGATACGAGCAACAACGGCGATGGGAATATACAGTATGTAATGACATTAGACAGACCGGCAGAGATTAGACTGATAGCGACAGTGGCATTGCATGCACGCACATGCTCTCGTACATACATGACATGCCCGTACGTACATACTCGTACATACATGCCTCCGTACATACGCGGTGGCTTGTTTTGAAAATGGGCGGCAGCCCGAAGCATCTCATCGTCACTTTTGGAGAGCGGAATTATGGGGAAAAGCCCTCGAGCAGAAGCGGGTACAGGAATTAGTTAAGTTAGGCTTGGGGTGAGAGAGGAAGGGATGGGATGGGATGGGCGTCGAATGGTGTGTGAGTGAGTGTCTGTGTCTGTGTGTGTCCGTCCAGTGCTTTTTGGCATTTCCATCCATCTCAGCCAACCAGCGGCGGGTGAGTGGCTCGAGAGTTGTCTGTCTTGTCTGACGCAGCGCTGCTATGGCATGGCATGGTATAACGAGCTTGTTGTGTGGCCTTTTAATTCTCTCTCTGTCTCTCTTTTTCTCACTCTCTCATCCACACACTCACAGTCACACAAGCACGCTCTCTCTCGCCGGTCTCTTTTTCCCTTGTTTATTTTAATTTGCTAGGCTCTTGGGCTGGAATTTCCTGTTTGGGGGTGGAGTAGGCCCGGCACAAGTGTTTTAGCGTGGAGAAGGGTTTTGGCCTGAGCGTTGGAGCTAGCCCAATGGGGAAACGATGGAGAAGGGAGGTAGGGGCCTGCTGTGGCGAAAAAGGAACGGGACGAGTCGGCGTTGTCTTGGGGAGCGTGCAAGTACCGGTACAAGGCGTGTGCGCTGTGTGCGTGCAAGTGGATGCGCGTGTGTGCGTGGATGCGGCTTGTCTGGCTTGGAAATGTGCCGCGGGCTAAACGGCGCTACACGACGTGATGTTCGAGAATGGCGGAGGCGGCTCCTTGTTTTGGTTGACGGGGGGGATCCTGTGTCCTGTTGCCTGTGTAAGAGTACCTGGACTCCAGGTATCTGGGCCGTAGTGCGTTCCGCCGCTCGGTACAAGTGTGTCCGGTACTGCGAAGGTCGGGCAAATAGGCGGTAACTTGAGGCCGTTGGGAGTTTGTTTAGCGAACACTTGAGACAATTGCCTTGCCATTGAGCGGTAGAGATGTTCGTTTGTTGGTTGGAGGTGTCGTCACAATACCTAGTACCTACCGACAGGTACTCCGTGCTCGTACGCACATGTACCGAAGCCCCCCGGTGCAACTAAACTTGACTTGCACGGACAGACTTGATGCGGATTGGGGTGCGTGTGCGTGCGTGCGTGCGTGAGTGAGGACGTGAGTGAAAGCTGGCCGGCTGAGTGGCCAGATTGGACGGGATGGGTGGCTACCGTACGAGTTACAAGCAGCAGCACAAGCACAAGCAGCTGGGCGAGCGGGACTGGATGAATGGGATGGAACATGAGAGTGAGCAGGGCGTGCATGGAGGTTGTCAGTCAGGTCGTAGCGTAGCGGGTGACAGGTGAGGCGAGGCGGTGATTAAAACAAGCCCTGGGCAGAAGCACAGCACGCACCACACTTAGAATGTACTAGTACGCGTACCACCAGGCAGGGGTGTGTGGAGGATGGGCAAGCAGAAGATGCAGATGCGACGAGAAGAAGAGAGAATGAGTGAGTGAGAGAGCGCGGGAAGATGAGATATCGCCGGTTGGAGTTGGACCAGGTGCCGGTTAGCGGTGCTGTCTTGGGGGCCACTAGCAGCTCCAGACCTTTCCCTCTCCGTGATACCGCGAGGATACTAGCCTGGCGAGTACCCAGAATGCAATTTTGTCTGTGGTGATAGAGTTTAGCGACAGTTGAATCAGTCAATGCAAATGCGGTGGAGTGCTGCATTGGTGCTGGTGCTGGTGCTGGTGCTGGTCTGAGGGCTAACTAACAACTGACATGACATCTATCTGACTCTGACAAGACCGCACGTGTGCGCACAAAAGTCGCAAGCCATCGACTCGGCCGACACCTGCCTCCCACTCTCTGCCGCACGAGATGCGTCGATGATGCTACCTTCCATGCCGGGCCCTCCAACTTACAGCCAGACAGGGCGGTTCTATTCGCTGCGACGGCATCGAGATGGGGGGAGCATATACTCGAACAGGAGCAGTTATCGTAAGGTATGGATGTCTGTATGTGTGGACGAGCAATTTGATAGCAGCAGCCCAGACTAGACTCCCCAGACAACTGAACTGGTGACTTCTTTTTCCCTTTTGGCTTGGGGTGGCTGTCGGGAGCTTGTGCACCGGCCACCTTTTTTTTCCCTTCTCCCTGCCTTGGTGTGCTTGGCCTTGCTCGAACTTATTTCGCTGTCTGGTCATTTTTAGTGTCGTCGGATGTATTCCGAGACGGCTCGTGTGTGTGCTTCTTTTTTTTTTCCCTTGCCTTGTTCCCCCTTCCGAACGTGAGGCTATTTGCTGGATCTGGATTCTTGCAGTATATGCTTACATCTTGGTTATACTTGTTCAGGACACCTCGCCGAGTGCGTCAGTACAAGAACAAATGCTAACATGGAGGACAGGCATCGCGATAGGCCCAGTTCTTACCAGAGAGTACCCACGCAGTTACTAAGGGATTAGTAGTGGTACCTTGCGAACGGAGGCCTGTTCCGTGTCTTCTGGAAGAGATGCCATCGCAGGGTCTTGCCGGCATCTGCTCTGCAAAGGTGGCGCCAAGAGCACGAGCACCACCCGCTCTAACCAAGTCGGAGCAGACACGCTACGAGTACATGGAACTAAAGTCGAGCCCACAGCTGGTCCATTCGCCCTGCCTGATGTGGTTTTGTACGAGTACTTGGACGGAGCAACAGTAACAGTACATGCTCGTCGAGTGCTGCGCAGGTACTCGTAGCACACGGCGGCTCGTACAGTGCGGGGACGGAGCCACATGGCACTCTTCCGAGGTCTTAGACACGGTGCAACAGCCGGCCCCTCTGGGGTCAAACACAGTGCGCCACACCTGGGCCGTTCAACGTCCAACGCTCAACGTTCAACGCTCAACGCTCACCCGCACCCGCATCCACCCTCACTCCCACACCCCGCGTGAGACATGCCGTCCAGGCCGTCCAGCTCGAATAATACCTGGATTATGGAGCCCTCTCGGTCTGCAGAAGTGGGTGTGCGTCTCAAGTACCGACTACCTATCTCGCCTGCCCAGGTGCTGCCTGTGCGCTCTCGCTGCCGTACCCGTGTCTGTACAGCTACCCGCAGATTGCGTGCGCCCAGGCTCGTGGCCGTCGTACGCTTCATGTATGGAGTACCAAGGCGGCGCCTAATCGGATGCCCTGCCTGCAAGGCTGTGCCCCACGCGCCTTGTAGCCTGTACGAGTCCCCGTGTGCGACCATTACTGGAAGAGAAGCGAAAAGAAGCAGAGAAAAAAAACCGTTGCGTTTCCAGCCATGGAGTCGCACCCACCTCCAGCAAAACCCACTCGCACCGCCCTATTGATAAAACACCCCAGCCCGCAATTCCCGCGAAATGGCCCCAATGGATAATGCAGGGGAGGCGAAGGGGGTGGCAGGCGGGTGTGCATTTCGAAAGGAGACAAAATGCAAGTGAGAAAAGCTGTTCGGAGACGAGACCGACAGTAGGCGTGCAGGGGGAAGGGAAGACAAAAAAAAAAGAGAGGAAGAGAGAGAAGAAACCAATCTGGTTGCAAGAAAAGAGATCGAGATCGCAACAACGCCAGCGAGAACAAGTGAAAGGGGGAGGTACTGATACGCACGAGAGAGCCACCCGAAGAGACAAGAAGCAAGACGCAAGACGCAAGAGAGAGACACAAGGTCCGCCAAAAGGCCTTCACGAAGCCATCTCCAAGCGGAAGCAAAAAAGACAGTCCGGGACGCTTCCCATCCCCCACGAGATTTTCCCACGCCCTCTCTTTCTTCTCCCCTCCTCAGCTCGCTACTTGCTTGCCCGCTCACCGGTCTCGCTCTCCTTCACAGCAGCCCTGATCCCGGGGCGCGTGCCATGGACAACGGCAGTCTCGGCGCCGACAGCATGTCCTGAGACCTCGATGCCGACGGACCTGGCCATGAAGACGAGCAAAGCAACGACAACGCAAGAGGCCATTTAAAAGCAACAACCGCGAGTCGCCATGTCTATGCTTCTCGACACCGACTCAGCCGTCGACCAACGGGCCGACATGCACCTTCGACACGTCTTCCACCATGGCCTCAACTGGCCGGAAGAGCTCGAGATGCTGCGCCACAAACTGCGCGTCCTCCAAGACGTCGTTGATCACCACGGTATGTCTCCATGTTTCTCACTTTCGGTCCGCCCTATCTGCCTCTGTCTCTCAGTCTCTGGCTGTCTCGCCTGGCCCTCCCGCTCTCACCCCCATGTGCGCATGTGTGTACATGTACGGGCTGATGCCCTGTATGTGTGTGCGTATTGCGTATTTGCATCATAGGCTCCCCCTCAATTGCTCTCTTTTTTCTTCCTTGCCTGTCAAACCCCTGTCCTGTCCTGATACAGCCTTGTCCACATTTGAGCCCGGCCTCGATTGACACACACACACACCACACATACACACGCTTTTTTGCTCCCCTACCTTTGCCTTGCCTTGCCCTGCCCTGCCCTGCCTTTCCTTACCTGACCTTATTACTCCGTACATACATGCATACATGCTGCATCCACGCTTGTTTTGTACTAGACAGGCAGACGGACAGGACAGACCAGACCAGACCAGACCAGACCAGACAGATACCGTACATATTAGTGGTAGCGCTCCGTACATGCCCTCACATACTTACACATACATACGAGCCGTCATTCGTTTTCCGGTCCGGCAACGGAGCCCGTGTGCTGACTCGCAAATGCTTATCAGGCCTGGCGTCGCGCGTAACCCCCTTCATGTCCGACATTGAAGAGGCTCGCGCGATTCAGCACCGTTGCGAATGCCTCGAGGCTGCTTGTGTTCGAGATAGTAAGCTGAGACCAGACCCTCCTACCGCTACTTGATTAGCTAGCTGCCCATCTCCCGTTCTCCACGCAGCCCGCCGCCGCCGCCACCAACCCGCCTCATGCAAGCCCCCAATCCATTTGTCAAAATATACTGCTGCTACTCCATGCTACATCTGCCTTGTACTCCATACATCGTCAGGCCCAAAAACAACCAAGGCCGGGACCTGTTGTTAGTTCGCCTTGCCCAGACGCTGACCTTTTCTCTCTTCCTCTTTGCTCCCGCGAAATAGACGTGGATGCTGTCGAGCCCCTGAGAGGCTCTTCGCGATCGGCGCCGCCAGGGTTCGGCTCTTGGCTGGACAAGCATCTGGAGCTCCACGACCCTGTCCTCCGGGCCCAGCGGGAGTGCGGCAGCGAAGTTGTGTCCAGCGCTTATCCGCTTCCCTCTCTAAAGTGCTGGGACGACCGGTGCATCCACTACGTTTACGGTTTTCTCACCGAGCTTGATCGGAGCAGCCACGCCCGAATGCATGCCTCTCACGCAAAGAGAGACTCGGAGCTCTCTGCCGCCAGTTCGTCGCTGTCCTCGTCGTCGGTTCTCGCCTCTGGACACGGTCCCTATCTGTCCAATGCCTCTGAACCGTTGGGCCCGTCGCCTCTCATGCACCTTCCACGCCCCGCCCTGTCCTCCAAGCTCCCTCCTCTCAGAATCCCGACGCCGTCGACCGAACGGCGAGACTCGCTCATAACCTACGCATATTCCAGCCGCTCCGCCGCCCCGAGGAGCGCCGTCGACGCCGATGTCGAGCCCCTCCTCCCGCCATTGAAGAGGAGCAGGGTCGGCAGCTTGCCTCGTCTCGAGTCTATCGGAGAGCTTCGTCTCTTTCACGACCAGCGGCCATGCCTCCGCTGTAAAGTGACCAAGAAGGAGGTGGGATACCGCTTTTCTTCTCCATTCTTCTCCCAAACTCTTGGGGGGCCGTTCCTCGTCATGGACTAACATATATTTCGTCTCTTGTCTGGGAATCCAGTGCGATAGAAATCAGCCATGTTCAGCCTGCTCAAACCTACCATTGATAAGTTCCGAGGACCATTGGGCCGTCATTGGGTGCTACCGCAGTTCCCTCAGCGCTTTTACCGACTATCTATTGCCAGGTATAAACGATTTGGTTTACTCTTCTTTCCTGTTTCCTTTCTTCATATGGCCTCGATTTGCACCTTCATGTTGTCAGAGATGTCTTGTTTCCTCGTTTCGGCCTTTGCAAAACCGGAAAGCTCCAACGCATATATCTAACAACGCCGGTTAGGCTCTTCCTTTTCACACGGACAAATCCAAACACCCACATCTTCCACGTCCCCCACACGACGACAAAATGTGAACGATTATCTGCAGAGGACGTGTGTTTTTCCAGCGCACATTGGTGAACATGTCAGAACATGTATGGACTATAGGGATGCCTTTTGGTGGTCCGGACAGCAACAATCTCATAGAAGATACGATGGGCATCACGAGACCCAACAGATCACCCAGGACATGGTCAACCGCCCTCCACCTATTCTCTGCGCCCTGGCTGCCAGCTGGAATTGCCAGGAGACATCAGCCAGCCCGCTCGATCTCCTGAGATATACCGGATATATATCGCCCTCCCGCGAGGCCGAGGAGTCACAGTACCCAGTCTTATACCATGCAAAGGTGCTGCTCCGCGAAACTGCATTCTACTGTCTTTTCCATCCCAAACCCGTCCTTCAGTTGGATCCTAGTTTCGGATATCAGCCTCCATCGGACCGCCTGGATTTTACCGGAGAGCACAGCCGGCTTGTAGAACAGGCCATGGTATCATTCTTGCAGTCCTTTGAGACCATTTCTCTCAGAAATCATCCTCTTCAATCGAAGGAATGGCTGGCCGTTTTTTACTCTTTGTGTATCTTCAGCATAATTCGCACCTTGCTCATGGACCTCGCTTCAATATCGTTGCTACCTTATCCGGCGTTTCGACATCAAAGTCCACTCAGAGACAGTCCCCAGAATACCATAGACAGCGTATACAAGGCCTTGGTCCACTTGTTCATCACCAGCGGGCCAATGTTGACGGATGGCTCTCCCAGCGATGTTCCACAGGAGGATGTTCCCGTATATGAGCTCACGCGCCGCATCATGCGCATGGATACGTGGCAGGCCCGAAATATTCGCTCTAGTGCAGATTTCCTCATGAGTTTAGGAAGCGGAACTAAAGATATGTTTGGGTTCAATGGCTTTATCCGTCCCGGACGGCCAAACGTTGTTCCCATCATTGATTCTCAGCTGTCAACTCCCCAGTCCATCTCGGCTCGTGAGCCGCGGTGGTCATCTGTGGGGAGCTCTGCATTTCCTCCCGCACCCTCCCACAGAGAAATCTTACTTGGGCCGCGTCCGGAGGCGTTGGATGATGCTAACATCAATCGCGGAGGGGTTTCGTCTTCCTTGAGCCAGCCGGTCCCAGAACATGTCGGACGTGCCAGGAGGCACACGGTTGCGGGGGAGACCACGAACGCATCGAGCCCAATCTTCGGAAACCACTTGACCCCCATGAGATTCAAGCCTGCCTACCAAAGACCACCTCTTCGGCGAGTGTTTTGCCGCAAGTGTAATGAATATCCCGAAGGATTTCGCGGCGAGCACGAACTGAGACGCCATACAGATGCTAAACACGCAGCACTAGTAAAACGATGGGTTTGTTGTGAGCCTGGAGGGCAAAGCCCAGCGTCCCCACAACCTGCCATTCCCCTTTCGAGCTGCAAGGCTTGCGTTATGCAGAAGCACTATGGCGCCTATTATAATGCAGCGGCTCATCTTCGTCGAGCTCACTTTAACCCCCACCGCGGAGGCAAGGCCAGCGGGGATTGGCCGCCCATGTCCTTGCTGAAAGACTGGATGCGCGAAGTTAGGCAATCTGTGGCGGAGGTGGGCGGTGATGTAGACAATGACATGTCGAGTGATGGCGAAGAGGAAGAAGACGTGAAGCACCCTACCAGAACGGTACCTCTGGCGGCCATACCGCCGGCACCGGTGATGGAGTTACCGCCGCCTATCCCTATCGTCAGCTCACACTTGTCGGTATCATCTGTCAGCTCGATGACAGTATCTCCGAGTATCATGGAAGATCAGGTGCCATGGGAGATGGTCTCGAGGAGCCCAGTCGGCCGGTTAGTGCCACCGCCGCCGCCTCCTCCGCTGTCACTGCCGCCACCATCGTCCCAGCCGCCAATCCCACACCACCTATCGAGGCCTATACCGACACCGCCAGCACCCGAGAACCGTAGCAGGTGCCCGTTCCCCGATTGCGGGCGCGTGTTCAAAGACCTGGCCGCTCATATGCTCACGCACCAAGAGGAGAGGCCTGAGAAGTGCCCCATTGAATCGTGCGAATATCACACCAAGGGCTTTGCTCGCAAGTACGACAAGAACCGACACGCGCTCACACACTACCGAGGAACCATGGTTTGCCCGTTTTGCCCGGGAGTCGGTTCAGCCTACGCAAAAGCATTCAACCGAGCCGATGTGTTTAAGCGCCACCTTGCTGCAGCTCACCAGGTCGAACAGGCGCCTCTGCATAGCCATACCACCAACAGAGGTGGCCGGCTCATTACACTTTCTGCTAACTCAGGGGCTAGCGCCATCTGTTCGATTTGCAACAACCGCTTTGCCGCACCGCAGGACTTTTATGAGCACCTGGACGACTGCGTGCTGAGCGTCATCGTTCCGGCGGGTACCCGAGCGGCCATGGAAACGAATAACGATGCTAACGATGAAGATAAAAAGCCAATAAGAGGAGGATCCGCTGGGGCCGGAGCCGGAGCCGGAGCCGGAGCCGCCCCCGGTACAACCGGAGAACGGACAGCTGGGAATGGAAATGGGAACGGGAATGGGAACGGAAACGGGACAGGAACCATTGATGGTACACAGGGAATGATTTACATAAGAAGAGCGAAAAAGTCTGCCCGGATGGAATAAGCGCTCTGGTCTGTTTTTCTTTTGCTTTCTTTTTTCTTTTCTTCTTTCTTCTTCAACATTTTGTGTTCTTTTCCTTTTTGTGTGATTCCTTGGAGTGATTTCATATTTCCTTTTCCCTTTTTTTGTCCTCTGGTGAGGGCACATGAGCGATATCTGTTATTCTTTTTCCTTTGGGTACACGAGTTATGTCACTAGCACCCAGCATCTTCTACATACCCACCCCCTCACGAGTGCAAAATTTCCTGTTGTGGAATCTTGCGGGCACCTGTACAATAAACGAATCATAGCGTAGCGATGCTCTGTCTACTTTGAGAAGGCAAGCGGATGGAAAACAAGAGCGTATGTCGTTTTGCCAGCAGTTGGATAGTGCTGCCGTGAAAGTATGAGTTTGACAGCAACAAGCAAGGCCGAATATACGAAACAGTACGGATTGTGCACTGTGTGAGGCGGCGTAAATGCATATACATGGGTATGACTGAAGATCAAAATCAAAGCTGGATGCAACAGACAGTGTAACAATGTGCCGTAACAATGCCAGGATGTCTAGATTGTACAGCAGCAGCTCCGTATTTACGGAATCCTGGAGAGTTGCGGAGCGGATTTAGGTGGGACCCGGGCCCGGACTTAAACTAACGATGCGCGCCACTCAACGTTACAGCATCATCAACACTTCGGCAGCTTTCACGATGCCCGTGGTTGTTGGCGTGATAGCATCATTTCACAGTCCAGGGCATAGCGTGTAGCATCAAGAACCTACGAGACGCCATGTCAGACACTACAAGCCAAGAGGCGGAGGGCACAGAGACATTGAGTGCAGCAAACAGGCGGAGATTGCAGAACCGACTGAACCAGCGGGCGAGCCGTAAGTGACGATTAACTAACTACCCAACTACCTAGCTTTCTTCTCTTTGGTTCATGGGAGCTGATGAATGAAAAGGCATGAGAAAGAAGGAGTTGCAGAAACAGCAGCAGCAGGACAAGAATCAGGTTAGCAAATGGGTCTTTTACGTAGACCCGAGAACAGAGGACGCGCAGCTGGACGGGCGGCCGCTGGATCGGAAGCGCTATCAATGGCGTCTTGCGCAAACGCAACCGGTGTCGTCTCTTGGTGATTGGAAAGCGTCTGGCTCGGAGTTGGCTGTTGCCACCCGCAATTACTACGGTACAGGCTTCACCGACGTGTTCCGCTCTCCCAAGCACCGTGACGAGATATTTCGCTTCTTTTGCAAGTTGTCAACGACCGAACGGGGTATCTTTTTCCGTCGGCTGTATGAATTGGTTACTCGCCATGTTGCACAGCACACGCTGGATAGTCAGCTATTGTTGTCCGTGATGCAGTTCAACGTGATCCGGGCCGCGGGGGTGAATGCCGCGGTCATCGGCATCGGGATGGATGTCATGGCCGAAGACGTCATCTCGCCTTTCTACACCGGCGCCGGCACTCAGCTTGCTCTGCCTTCCGCGCCTGGCAGTAGCAGTAGCGCTCCATATCACAAGGAGCTGCAGTATCTGCCGCCGAACCTGCAGCCAACCGCGCTGCAGAAGCTGGTCATCCACCACCCCTGGATTGACGTCTGCGCTCAGCCTTCGTTGCGAGACGCGCTGCTGAGGCGGTTGCATAATCTAGATGAGGATGAGTTTTGCCATCACATGTTTCTACAATCTGGCGAGTCGGACAAGGACGGCATGATTGGGATGGTGGTGTGGGGAGAGGCTTGGGATCCCGCGTCGTACGAGATCTCGGCCACCATGATACGCAAGTGGCCGTGGATAGTGAACGAGTGCCCAGATATCATCAGGACGACAAATTACTGGCGGGCAAAGAGACAGGAGGGTCCATTGAAGATTCTTTGATTAAGATATGGGATATGGGCTTTTCTTGATTTCTATCGACAAACCGGCGCGATGCCATACTGAAGGTGTGTATATGAGGGGGGGAGCACAGAGCCTAGATGGTAAAGGGCTCTCCGATGAGCTTCTCGCTGAGCTCCCACAGCTTGGTCCAGTTGTCTCGGTTCAGGATATGCGACGTCAATTGATCCTCGGCAGGGGCATTTTGGTGCAGGAAGGCACCGTAGGCCTCCTCGATGGTGGGATCAACCATGGCCGTGATGAGCGTCGAAGCACCCTCAGATGTGCCTGTGAAGTTTGGCATGTTATAAGGGCGGCCGTCGAGATCGCGCAGTGCTGTTTCAGTCAATTATTGGTCAAGAAAGGAGGACGAGGGAAGCATGGCTTACGTTCAGTCGATTTGCGCATTACCTGAACCTGAGCAAGGAACTCGCCTCCAAAGTGGCGCTGTAATCCTGTTTGAACCGCTGTTGAATCGAAATGCGACTGATTAGCCACGGCTCACCGATTTTCTACTGGGGGGTTCATTGCAGGATACGTACCACCGGGGTCGACGCTGAAGACACGGATGCCTTCTCCTTTGAGCTTCTCGCCTAGGAACAGGGCAAAGATTGTTCTGGCGGCGTTTGATTGGCCATATGCGTCAAGAGGGTTGTATGTTTCACCGTCCTGTGGAACACGGCGATATGTCAGCAATCAAGGCCATCTCTCTACGTATACTGTGGAAGACGAACGCTGTAGTTGATGTCGTCAAAGTGGACCTGGCCTCTTCGCACAGCGGAGCTAGAGCAAATGACAATGGAGGACTTTGGCCCCGCAGCCCTGATCTTGGGCAGCAGCTCCTTGACCAGCAAGAAGTTGGCCAGGTAGTTGACGCCAAACTGCGACTCGAGGCCCTCCGCCGTCTTTGCGTACGGAGGCACCATGACACCCGCCACGGCAACAAAGTGGTCGATCTTGGGCACGTCGTCGAGGTCTTTGACGGCTCTGCGGACGTCCTTTAGGTCGGAAAGGTCGAGCTTAAGGAAGCGAGTGGAGACGTCGGGGTTCTTGGACTTGATCTTTGTTACGACGGGCTCGACGCGGGACTCGGAGCGGGCGGTGAGGATGACGAGGGAGGGCTTGTAGGCGCTGATTTGGACGGCGAGTTCACCGGCGATGGAGTCGTTGGCGACGCCGGTGATGAGGATTGTCTTGCCGGCGAGGGAGTCGCCGTATTTGCTGAGGACGAACTCTGAGGAGAGGATGATGCCGCCGGCCCAGGTAGGAGACATGGTTGCTGTTGTTGTATGTTGTTTTTTACGGAAGGGTGATGAAAATAAAGTGAAAGATGTTGGAGTAGGAGAAGATTGGGTGCTTGGTTGAATTGAGTGATAAAGTACAATGTTGTCTGGATATACAAGACAAGAACTCGTCAATACTTATACCCTTCGACTTACACGCAACCACACACAAAGGCATGAAAATCACAACCCTGATGCAACAAGCCTCGCCCATAATTCCCAACAAGGCTAGCCCTCCAGTCATCAACATGCACTCCATCCCCACCACCGGCTTTAAGCCTCTATATCCAACTTTCTTCCTCAGGGGGGTTGGTTGCTTTGCTCTCGTTTAAGGTTGTCCAAACTTGACATTCTTCCAATCACGATCTCCGCAAATCCCGAGCCGGCTCCCGATGCGTCTTTACCGTATCTAGTTAAGTCTCATTCTTTCTCTACCTTATTTTAGTTAGAGCGGCTGTCAGCACTCGGAAAGACCCGCAATTTCCTCATGAGGCAACATTTCCTTCTGAGACGACAGGCCGATATTAGACGGACAAAGTAGAAAAGGGCGGAGAACACATGATTTGGGGGCAAAGAGGTTTTTTTTTGCGGAAATACGGACTGTGGGATGCGGAGTCGAATGGGTTGTTTAGATGGACGGAGGAGTTGTCTCGGCTTTTGATGGAGTTTCCGGGGGTTGTCACTCTGGCACTGGTGGAGCGAGAGAAGTTTACATGTTAACGATGGGGATAGCGAACACGCAAATAGCCAGAATTCATAAACTTTGATGGTCAAGAAAGAAGCTTCATCATGCAACGCCGAGAAGAAATGAAAATCAAACCATTGCCATAACTGCTCGTCATGTCTACCCATTCACCGTAACTTAGCTGTAAATCTATTCAAAACTTCCTAGTAGTGCGTCTCGGTGCCGGCTCAGGATCATCATGCAATGGTCTGTCTCCACTTGCCATGGCATCTTGGCTGCTTCCCTTTCCTGTTCGCGCAGTGTTTGTTCTCATGAGCCTTGATATTCGATTTATTGGGATCCCTCGTTCCACAGCCGTAACGGCAGTCGTATATTACTCGGTGGTAATTCGGTATAGACCTGGGATGGTGAATTTTCATGTGTTTCTGGAGATTGCTGGCCTGGCCCCTGCGACCGTTCTTTCCGAGTTTAAATTTCGAATTGCAATACTCGCAGGAAATCGTTCCGTCCATCGAAGTGCACGTTGTAGTTGAATCAGGTGTAGTTGTGGCCATTGAGGACGATGAGACAGTAGTGGCGGGTGATGAAGTCGTCAGATGTGACGACACACTGGGGGAGCAGTCCATCATGGTATCGGCCACACTAACATTGTCAATTACATATGTACAGATGATAGCCATTGGGAACTTACCTAGAGGAGTCGATCATAGGATAGTCACCCTCGTAGGATGCCTGAACGGTTGCCATATGCTCCTGAGCTCTCTTTGTCGGGGGACTGTCTGGCACCAAATGGTCGGTGCTCTTGCAGCTCTCAAAGTCAACAGGAGACATAAATCCCACATACATAGCAAGGATGACGTTGTTTCGAGTTATTATCTGATCCAAAGTCCAACCTTGCCCAGCATCCGATGTTAGAATAGGCATGCGTAGGGTTGAAAAGCCGTATCGAAACACTGTCATCATATTAGGTTAAATAAGTACGCAAAGTGCCGGAGTACCTACGACACAAATAGAGCAGAATTACGCCGAATATGGCACCTGCCATTAAGACGGCCATGCGAGCCAAGATACTGAACTTTTCCTCCTCTGGATCCGGCGGCTTAGGGGCATTGGTAGATGGATTCCCTTGTTTCGTTTGCTTGGCTAATGGATCCCACTCGGCTAAAGTAGGTCTTCTTTCACACGTAAGGGTAGGAGGCATACCGAAAAGGTATTGTTGTCTTAGGGTTTGCAGCCGATAAGAGATTCCGGACCCATGGTCAAAAAGCCCGGATGTCCTCACGAGCTGGTTGACTATGTCTTGCAAGGACATCAAAGGGCGGGTAAGACTGTCCTCCATTTCATAAGCGACTGTTGAGGCCGGGTTTCCCCAGAGATAGGAAGCTATTTCGAAGAACAGGTGTTGGTCATCCTGACTTAAGAGAGAAGCCCACCGTGGGATGTCATCAATAAATCTACATTGTTAGCTAGGTTAGCATTAATGAAAGGCTCCGGTCTGCTTACTCTTTCTTCGAGTACCCTAGTCTTGAAGGTGACACGACCGACCGCATTGCATTTGCAACTTGCAATGCGCTGACGATGTCCGAGAGGCGGCGCGGCTTGTAGCCTTCGCAGATGTCTTGAATCGCACGTGTTCCGTTCCTCCAGACGACCACGTTGGAGCCTACCTGGCCTGCAAATGCTATGAGTTTAGCAGAGACGCCCTGCGTGATGCTTGCGTCGAGCAGTTTTTCGCACGAGTTCGCAACCTTGGCGAGTAACCGGCGCGCCATGGTTCTGCGTTCTTGGGCCCGTATAGCGGCAACCGCCGGACAATCGTTCACATCGATGGCTTCAAAATGTTTGACATTGTCACAGTAATCGTCGACTGACGTAAAAGGAGACAACGTGAAACGGAAAACATCCCTCAAGTTACGACCCTTACCCTCACATTTGAGAAGAGTTGCTCCACATGAGGATAAAAACTGAGCCACTTCACTTCTGTCAAACTTTATCGCTGCTGCTAGGGGCGAGTACTGCGGCCGTATACACCTAGAATTCTTCGCAGCCGGGTCACACCCGAAACACACATCTAGGTTGACATCAGCACCGGCTACTACTAGGCAGCGGACAATCTCGAGGTAACCTCTCAATGCTGCTACTGCCAGGGGCGAGGAATGCTCTTGGTCGCACAGCCGAAAGCCCCTAGATGCTTTGCAGTGCCGTGTATCTGGGTTGACATTTACACCAGCCACTACTAGGTAGCGGACAATCTCGAGGTGACCCCCCGATACTGCTGTCGAAAACAAGCGATCACGAGCATCATAGTCCATGCCGGCTACGAAGCGTTCAAGAATATCGCCTAGCTCCACCTGCTTGGTATCCACGAATTGAGGCAGAAGCACTAAATATTTGTCTTCAAGCACATTCGCCCCGGCACTCAGTAGGTAGTTGATAATGTGTGTATGGCGATGCTTGATAGCGCGAGCTAGCGGGGACTTGTGTCTATTACCATTGATTGTTGCGCCTTTCTCCTCGACGAGGTATTGGACAATTTCGAGATGACCGCCAGAGGCTGCGCCATTCAAGGCCGTCGTGCTGATGCCGGAATCTCCTCCTTCTTTGCCGGCATCATAAGTTAGAAGCAGCTGAACTGCATCTAAGAGGCCAGCTTTTGCGGCACGGTACAAGATGATATCCTCCCTGCCCACCTGAGCACCGTGCTCCAGAAGAAGACGAAAGACGTTCCGTTCATAGTAGCGTATGGCGAGGCATAAAGTCTTAATATCAACGAAGGCTAGGTCCATGGCGAGCACTTTGTCCACGACGATGGGATCACGCCCTTCGATGGCATCTCGTAGTTGGGCACGGAGGGGTTCATTCATGAAGAAGGAGGGCTGACTTGACCCCTTGATATCCCCCTCGTCAATCTCACCGATGGCTTCGTCTAGAAGGTCGAGATCTTCGGACATAGAGCGATCCTGGCTTTGGATATCATGGAAGTGGAGTTCTGTAAGAATCTGCCTTTTCTGGAGATGCTCAAGGCCAAAAGTGGCAAAGACCGAGCCTTCACGGAGGAAATGACGGACAAATAACTCGAGGGCGTCGAAGCTGCGTCCCTCTTTTCTATCCTGGTCGAACTGGGCACTCATTTCTGGGTAGCGGGGTAGTAGACGGTCCATACTTATGGAGGCATCAGATAGAGTACCGCCAAGGTCGTTACGCAGCGAGGGGATTGCGCGCAGCCACTGTAGGAGGTTATCATCGTGGATTTGGATATTGAGTGAGCTCTTGTTCTTGTGGAGCTTGAAGCAGATCTCGAGGTCTGGACTTGGAGTGTCCCGGATGAAGCGGCCGTTACCGCACGAATGAGCCTTGAAAAATCCTCTTGGTAACGGTCAGCGCAATGCGAAATACAAAGCTGCAGGTGCCGAAAGAGGAGCACCCACTCTCTCGAGTATTCGGTAAAGACGAAGGCTTTGCGCCGGGACCGAGCCAACTGCTCTAAGCTCATGGCGGCAAGGACGGCGTAATACGCACAAGGAAATAGTGCGTTAGCGGCTAGTCAAGAGGCAGTTTTTATGAAGTAAATCGTGAGTTGCGTTGAAAACGAATTCAAGAGCTGGAGAGAAGAACGAGAATCTTATACTCTGCACCGACGGCTACATGTACCTGATACGCCACCCATTGGGCTCGTCACCATGCATGTACATGCATACAGGTGCCTTGGATTGAGCCGCGCCTAGAAGTTTTAGGAATCGGTACCAGTGTTCGAGGTCGTCGTGTTAGTGACCGCATCGTGCTTTTAGGAATCTGCCACCAAACGATCAGCGCCGAGTGCAAGGCGGACCAACTACAGCCTAACATGTGTTCCTGGGCAGGCAGTGCATCTCGAGGCTGGGACTGACAGGGATTGCATTCCTGAATACCGGAGCCTGACAGACAGGGGTCCATGGCCACTAGAATCCCCAGATCCGCCCATCTCCCGTCGAAGCTATCCTCCAATAGCGCGTGCTATGCATGCATTGTTAGGAATCGCACGCATCAATAGAAGTGGAGGCCTGCCTCAAGGCACAAGTCAACATCCGTCGATTCCTAATAATACCGTGTACTCAATTTCCCCTTACATAGAGGCATAGATAGGGGCTGAGGTAATGTGTATGCTGATTCGCATGGCTCTATCGTGCAGCATGTCTTCCTAACTTGGGCCACTAGCTACTACATTTCACTGGCTTGGAGCATTTGGGCTGCCGTGCATTCCTAACAATACCATCTTTTCAGTTCTCTATGGCTCCCCAGATCCCAGGTATCGCTGAGTTTCTAAATTCTACAATGCTGTGGCGTATTTTCCCATCGTAGAGGAGCCACTCGATCATTCATTACCATGCCCTCGTGATTCTCTCAGCCGCCTCTCAGGAGCCCCCATATTCCTAACAATATGAAACCTTTAACAGACAGCACCGGCGTTTCCTTAAGATGCCATTCACTTCTGGTCCTAATCTCACCATTGTCTCAAGATCAACGCCAAATGCCTGATTTTGTTACGTCTTCGTCATGGGACGTTGAAATGGAGTACGAATTCGAGGCAATATTCGTCGACCTCCGTGTAGTCATGTTCAGCCATGGAAACTACCTTCTCTACCAAGTTCCGCTTCGATCTTCCGATAAGGCAATTGATGTCATACTCAAACTCAAGCGGTCTCTTTTGGCCTCTCGCGGATGGTGGACGGACAGTTTAATAAAGGTTGTTCCCTTTCTAACACCAGTAGTCTATAGCGCAACAATGTGTCCGGTATATGTTTTATCCTCACGTTTCGAAACCCACAGAGCCTAACACGTAGCTCGTTCCTAGGTACCAATCGAGGCCATCTCTCAAGACTTCCCTTGCATCGTTGACATTGGAGCCGAATATCGCAGCCACATTCTGACAAAGGCTTTGCACAACCCCACAGAGTTTCCAGCTGGGTGCGACTTTGTCACCTCGTATCGCCGTTTTACAGCTCTCACCGAGGCGCCTGGCACTCTCTGCGCTAGAGATGTGTTATTAATTCGCCTGGAACTCGACAAACTGATTCTCTCAGCGTTTGTTTTATTATCTCTCATCGTATCCATCATCTGTGGAGTCGTGGCGGGCTTTTGTTGGAAGAGTTTAGATACTGGACTGGGTGTGTTTGGTGCTGTCATTGGCGTGGATGGTGTCGTGATGGGCATTTTGGCCTATTTTTTGAACTAGATGTTGCTTTCCAAGGCGAGCATTCTCATAGCGAGCATTTCCATAGCGAGCATTTCCATAGCGAGCATTTCCATAGCGAGCATTTCCATAGCGAGCATTTCCATAGCGAGCATTTCCATAGCGAGCAGTATCACGCTGCTCAGTCGCGATTCTATTATACAAAGTCTATTTAAACAGGAAGCTATTATTTGTACGAGGGAACTAGGTATCGCCAATTCTTCTACGAACTATTACTTATTTAGATCTACCTGCAAATATAGTGGCACAATTTGCATCCGCTATGAATAAGTAAATGGTATTGGCCGCGTTACTCTGCTCCAGTCGATAGTTTTGACAAAAGTTGGCGGAACTCGTCAATATCTCCTTGCAACTCACGCAATCGCTCCCTATTACCAAACACCTCGCCAACCGTCTTCAAGTCCTGCGTCATTCGCTCAGGGTTCGTCGTACCATCAAGTATCTGAGTCCCGCCCAACCCCAAGATCAAGACATAAAAGGCGAGTTCCTTCTCCACGTTAAGCTTTACAGCTACGGATTTCAAGATGTCCGATGCTAGAATCTCCGGGTTGTTCCTGAGCATCCAGTATGCTTGGTACGTTATGCCTCGCTCTGCGCAAAATTCTCGCAGGTCAATGTCAAAACCTGTCTCTTTGTAGAAGCGGTTCTGCACGATGACGGGCTTAACCGTTGCGTTGGCATACACCTCCTGAAGCTGTGGCAAATTGAAGTTGGAAACGCCGAGGGAGCGGATCGTGTGTGGCACAAAGGTCTCGAGGACTTTCCAGGCGACCAGGTTGTCACTATCGTCCTCAAAGGGTACATGGAGCAGCAAGGAGTCTAAATAATCGACCTGAAGATGCTCAAGGCTCTGTCGTACTGACTCGGTTATCTGGCCTTCAATTTCTTGGTGAGGATTGAAAGGGATTTTGCTCGGACGGTGAGCCCAGACTGGCGCGAATTTCGTTTGGATCTAAGCAAGGTGAGTAAGTCAGTCCATCTAAATCAGAAATAAGAGAATAAGGCGAAGAAAATGCACGTACAAAAAGATCGCTTCTTTTGATGCCAGATTTGAGGGCAGCCGCAATCCCATCGCCCGTCAGTTTCTCGTCGTACGCCGTCGGGTAGTTGGCCGTATCGATGCAAGTAAAGCCTTTCAGCACAGCCGTCTCTGTAAGATGAGCTGTCTTTTCCTCTTTCCAGGCGGTTCCATAAAGGAGAAGCCGGATTTTGAGTTCCATGACAGCTGAGAGTGATGGATTGCTTTGTAAAGAGCGAGAAAAATCTCCAATTGGTGAAGAGAAAGACAAGGGAGTTGGGAATGCTGTTGGTCGAAACCATCCGTGCTGACTCCTTTGTTATAATACTACAAGTGCATACAGCCAACACTTACATAGACCAGGACCTTTATGTCCTTAAATTAGGACAAAGAGTTTCTGCTTCTCTACCTAATACAAAATACTGTGGAAACTCTATGAAATCCGAACCAGAGACTAAATCAAGCAATCTCACTTTGATAGCATTCTTTCGCCCTATTCTCTACATCACAGCAAGGCTACCGATATGCTCGCCCTCACGCTCTTCTCGCTCCTTGCAGCCGCCCGGCAGATACCTCTTTTGCCTCCGGAATCTGACATTTCAGGGTTACGGAACAGACTGATCCACGTCCTGCCAGAGATTGAAGCTCTCAAGAACATCGGCGGCACGACTGGCATGTCCATTGGGGTCATGGGCCACAGAAACATCGTTCTAGAGACCAACCTTGGCTTTGCCGATGTCGAGCGCCGTATCGTAGCCAACTCCAGCACGATATACCCTGTCGCGTCTCTCACAAAGGCTTTTACCGCCGTGATGATCGCGCAGTTAGTCGACGAGGGTCTTGTCAACTGGGATGAGCCCCTGACCAGCTACATCCCCGAACTCTCGTTTGAGCACGATCCATCCCTCGCCGGCCAACTCTCCCTCATCGACGTCTTATCGCACCGAACGGGGCTCGCTCAACTCGATAACCTCTGGCTAGGCGCCGACAGCCAAACCTTGGTAGCCAAGAACTTTACGATTTCGCTATGTAATTACTTAGCACCCATGTATCCCGTGAGATCGCAGTGGCTCTACAACAACTGGATGTATGCGCTGGCAGGCGAGGTCATTGAGAGAGCTACAAACCAGTGTTGGGGCCAAGTTCTCTCAACCCGAGTGCTGAAACGGCTCCAACTCTCACATACCACAGCCATCGCGTCTGAGATCCCCCTGGAGTCGGTAGCGCTGCCATACGTGGTCCTCGACGACTTGACGCCAGTACGTGTTAGTAGTTTCGACCTCACCGACGGCAGCGCCATGGCTGCTGCGGGCGGCATCCGCAGCACCGTCGGCGACCTTCTCACCTGGGGCAACGCTCTCCTTTCCGTCTTCCGAAACGGCGAGACACCACTCGCCCTTCTCGACGCCGTCTTCTCCGGCCGCAGCTTCATGAACAGCACCGCTACACCAGATGAGCTTTATACAATGGGCTTCGTAAAAGTCATGACCCCAGCGCAAATTGGCACGTTGGGTCTCAACCCCAGCTTAGTCGACGCCATGCCCCTGATAGGAACCAACTCGAAGCCTCAACAAATCTTTTATCACAGCGGCGCCCTCCCTGGTTACAACCACTGCTTCATACTAGTCCCAGAATCTCAGTCCGTCATAGTCGTCCTATCAAACTCCATTTCCCAAGGCGAAACCCCCTACTGGGTCGCCCAATCTCTCCTCCAAGCCGTCCTGAACGAGAAGCACCCTCTCTCCATGACGAAATATGCAGAGCAAGCCGCCACCAAATGGAGAACAATTCACCAAGGAATCGCAGAAGCCCTCGAAAAGGGCCACAAGCCAGATTCACCAGAACCCATACACAAACTTCTCCTAGGCAAGTACTGGCACAAGACCCGAGCGATACATCTCAACGTATTTCAGGAAAATGGCGCCCTCAAGTTCAACATCAACGGGAAGCCGGAGCAAGAGCACGTCCTTTCGCACTACAGCGATGATACGTTCGACTTCTTGCCTTCGGCCGACCAGCGGATCCGCAATGGTCTGTTCCTCTATGGCCCTCCCTCTTGGCTTTTGCATTTCAAAAAGGACTCAAGCGGAAGCTTCACAGAGATTCAGTGGGATATGGGCAGCCATACACCCTTTCCAGAGAAGTTTACCAGAGAATAGTCTTGATGTGAAACTCGTTTGTATATACAATTTGTAGAACAGGAATGGAGTCTACTGGCGAATTATTATTGGTCTGCATCATTCTTGTTGTAGAGCGAATCTATGGAATATATAGCAGAGCTGCTAGTCTATAAGGAAATAAACAGCCTACAAGTCTCAAACCAACCTATAAGGCACATGCCATATAGCAAGCGCTGAGTCCATCACATCAAGACTTCACAAAACCGTTTTAATATCACCATTGATCAGCTCCTTGTAGATTGTTGGACACTTTGATTGTGTTTCATTGATATATATACTCAATATAGCATATCATAATCATGCTGCTCAAACTATCATACCCTCTAGATAGGGAAGAACTTTTTCATCAGGGAATCTCATAAAATCCAAAAACGAGAGTCTTCTCTCAGCAGCTCCACTTCCATAAACCGGATATCAGGTATAACAATAAAAGAAAAGAGAGTAGACATCCACCCTCCAAAGCCAACTCCCCTGATGCAGATTACGCGTTAAAGATAAAAATGTAATAAAAGATATATAGAACAAGCCTTTCGGAGACAGATATGTGTAGAAAATTGGAAAGATGGGTTGCCGACTTTACTCGGAAGAAGCCTCGTCGCTGACGGTCTTCTCATTCAGGACACCGTTGGAGCGGGCAGCAGGGCTGGAGCGCTTGAAGAAGGCGTGAATCTCAGGAGAGAACTCGCCATCATCAGGCATACCACTGTGGTCAGCCTCAGTCTCCTTGGGTCCACGAGCAGCCTGGACAGCCTCCCACTCGGCGCGCATGTCCTCAACCTTCGCCTTCCAGTCCGCCTGGGGATCATAGGTCTTGCTGATGCCACGGAATCTCTCCCAGAGGGACAGGTGGTGGGGGTGGACGGCAACACCGTGGTACTGGTCAGCCTTGCCGTCACGGATGTAGCGCCATCGTCGTTCCTGCTCCTTGAGGTCGAGACCGGTGGTGTCGGGGAGGAAAAGCCAGGTCAGGAACATGCCAGCAAGGCCGAACCATGGGACGACGTAGAATCGGGTCTGGATGTCGATGTAGTTGTACAGAATCGAAGCAAGCAGAGCACCAGCCTTTCCGAGACAGGCAGAGAAACCGTGGGCAGTAGCTCGGATAGGAGTGGGGAAAACCTCACCGGCAATGAGGAAAGTGACGGAGTTGGGGCCGAACTGGTTGAAGAAGGAGGACAAGAAGTACATGGCCTGGAAAGCGTGGATACCCTGGGGGCTGGTGTAGTACTCGTACTTGAACGCGGGGATGACGAACATGAGGAAGCACATGAGGAAACCAATCTGCTGCATCCACTTACGGCCGTAGAGCTTGTTGTCGATGAGGAAAGTGGCGCAGTAGTAACCAGCCAGGGAGACGACAATGTTGACCAAGCTCCAAGACCAGGTGGTCAGGAGGGAGTTGGGGTTGTCGGAGATGACCTTGATGAACTGACCCTGGAAGAGCTTGTTGCCGTAGAAGAAGACGTCGTTACAGAACCAGGTACCGGCGGTAGCGAGCAGACGGCCACCGAAGTGAGTAAAGCAAGACTTGAGGGCGGTAACATCGTAACCGGTGACGCTGGTGCGGCTCTTGGCCTCGGCAAGCTGCTTAGAGGCGTTGGGCATCTTCCAAGTTCTGTAGTAGACGAGCCACAGAGTGCCAATGGCAGGGAAGGCGAAGGACAGACGGAAGGTGAACTGAGCAGCCTCCTTGGTGTAAGGGGGACCGCCCTTGCCGTGGTTGAAGATGACGAGCAGGACAATGAGCAGAACCTGGTTGACGAACTGGCCCCAACCTTGCATCAGGAAAGCCATGGTGACACGGCGACCACGGTGCAGACGATCCTCCTTGGTGGAGAGCTTGCCGGCAGTGACGGCGCTCTCGAGGGAAGAAGTGGCAGTGATGGGATATTCACCACCGACACCGAGAGAGTAGAAGAACAGCGACCAGGCGTAGCAAATAACCCAGCCCTGGAGAGAGTTACCCCAGCTGGCAGTGAGCATGAGAAGACCGATGAACATGATGATGGCATCCTGAATGAGACCCCAGCGACGGCCAATCCAATCACCGATAACCTGTACAGAGAAAACTCGTTAGCGTCATGCGTCTTCTTGGTGTTCTAATTTGGCTAGTTTGCAGAGCACTTACACCAACAATGACCTGACCAATCATGATACCGACAACTTCCAGATAAGTGACAGCGGCAATCCAGTTGGGGTCGCAAACAGTAGGCTTGGAACCCCAGCACTCGGGCCAGACCTGGCTGAAGAGAGGAGACAGGTTACCGATAGAGAAAAGAACGTAGCCTTCCAGACCAAGACCGGCACCAGGAATGACGGCATGGCGGAAATACCAAGAGACGGGAGACAGAGGATCCTTCTTGATCATTGACCAGATGGTGCTGAGCTCCTCGCTGGCGGCCTGTCGGTCGACGGCAGAGACGAACTTGACACGCTCGCCAAAGGGCAGGTCGGCCCAGTAGGTGCCGTCGGGAGTGTAGCTGTCATCGGGACGGGTGACATGGCTGAAAACACGGCGCTCATCCGCATCGAGAGGGTAGTCGTCGCGGTCGTCGCCATCCTCATGGGGGCCGTGGGGGATGGGGATTTCACCGGGGACAATGCCGCCGAGGTGGTGGTGCTCCTGGCTGGCCATTGTGATCGATACTAATGCACAAACGACTTATGCAGTGCACAGTAACAGAGTGATCAGAAAATTATTCTGATCTGGTTTCCCACAGAGCAATCTGATTGGAGGAGGAGCCCAAGATTGCGGGGAGAAAGTCCGAAAATAAAGAGGGAGGGACAATGCCCTAGCAACAAATAAGGTTGGGGTTGCTTCGACCGCGGCCACCACACCAAGAGATGAAGATGGGGATGAAGAGAAGAGAGGGAACGAGGGAAGAAAGATTGACGGGACGCAAATGCTTTATTTGTTTGTCGAAGTCGCAGTCGCCTGCGCTTTGTCACCCTTGATAATGCGCATCAGCTTGGTTGCAAGCTAAAGACCCGCGAAAGGCAGTATTTTAGAAAGAATTTCAACATCCGCCATGAGATTCACGGTTTAAGCCGCATTCGACGACCGAAAAACAGCATTTCGGCAGCCAGTCAGATGCTGAGATTTACCATCGTGGGCGAACCTTGGACCTCGAGTGGCTTTGGCCGGGGGCAGACTCGCCTGGCCCAGCTGCTCCATTCCGTCGTCCGCCTCGTGGTCTTTGGGATGCTCCCCACAAGCTTCCCACACACCATGTCTAGCCACGACCCGCTCGCGGTATCACTAAACCCTGCCGTCGGTCTCTTTTGTCGTGTGCGCAGTCCTCGACCCGTAATAGGTGCTACCTTGTAGGCCGTGGCGGAAAGCTCCCTTTGATAGTATGCCACACATTCTAGTCCTTCGTGCTCGCCGTAGCGTAGTTCGAGTCGAGTTTGACATGCGCACAAGGGACGATGTGAATTCGCCGTAGCCCGGGAGAGACATGGCGCAGAAGCCATGATCTAAGGCTTTACCGCCACCATCTAGACCAATCGGTTGTGTTGACCGCAGTGGCGCCTTTTGGCTCGTCGTAGTTCGGAGAAGGCTTTTGCTAGCCGATTGCTTCTCTCTATTTTTCTCTTTTCTCTTTCTCTTGCCCTTGCCCTGTCTCGCTTGAGCAAGATCTGCTGCGAAAATCGGGCCATCTCAACCCTCGCCTCAGAGCCTATGACGCCTCTGCAAGGCTTGCTTTGGCCACCTATGCAGGGCATTCGGTCAGGGTTTGCGTCCAAATGCTGGCTTGTGGCCGTCCGGTAGGCATAACCATGTTTCCTCGGTGGCCGATCTGGCATCCATAGCATGTACGAGTACAGCCGCAGCAAATGGTGTGCACTCCCCTCGAGCCTCGGTCAACGGATCCAAAGGTTCCCTGCCTGGCTCGATCTTCATGTACAAATATGGAGCATTCAATACAGTCACTCGGTGCTCAGTGCATGAATCCCGCGGTGGGTGGCGGGATAAAAAAAAAGTGAGACCAGACGGCGTCTCCATTGCGGTGGCACAGAGACAGAGAAAAAAATTACAGTACAGATCCATGGACGTGATGCGCACAGTTTCGCATCCTTTGGCTGTCAGGCTGCCGCTGAACCAGGGCGCGCACAAGCACTACGGCGTCTCTATTGGCGAAAGGCTCGTCTTTGGTCAGCATCTTAATGGGCACCTAGTCGATACGAAGGTGTCGCTCAGGGAATGAGGGCAAGGGCGTGGTGCGTCGTCCCTTCCCGGTTGGCGCTGCTGCTGCTGCATCCGGATAGAACGGCACCTCAGACAGTCAAAATCCGTGCCGATCTTTCCAAGAATTATCGGGCCCCCCCTAACAAAGCAAGCAGGTGCTGTGGCTGCGCCTGGCACCGACAAGAGAGCCTGACTAGATGCCAAAATTACCCAAAATGAGACTCTGAATTGCTTCGTTTCGTCCTCGACGATGCATTGTGTTTTTTCCATCCAGTACGAATGTCGTCCAATCTCTCGGCACTTGCAGCCTATCACGTACCGGCTCTGCTTGGCGACCGCTCTTTTACGTCACGCAATCCACCTCTGCCAAGTACGACCAACCGGAGTGGGAAAGTTGTCGCGTGAGTCAAGTCCAGAGTCGAGACTTCCCCCTCTCGGTGTTACTCCAGGACGTAATCGGAAAGAGCGCCGCGGGCGGAGCAGCACACGATGGAAATTGTAAAGCAAACCCCAGAGAAAAGGCACGAGTACGATAATCACAGCACATGTGGCAAGCTGAAGAGACAGAATGCGTGATGAGTGAGATTATCGAACAGCAATATCCATTTATTTCCTCATACACGCACCGAGCGTCTATCAGTGGCGCAAAAGCGTACTTTGTACCTTGAATGCGCAGCGTCTGCGGCTGAGATGCACTAGTACCGGATACCCTCATTTCTGTTGCGCACAACCTTTAAAGTTTGATGGCAATTTGGTTTCTCTACTTCGGCCTCGCCCGCGAGTCTCTTGCCTCTTGCTCTTTCATCCAATCATTGTAAAACGTGCAACGTGCTGACACAAGGCTGGCCAATGCTTGGTTTCCCATGATGCTTGTATTGCAAAATACTTGCGACAGTTACTTATTATGTGTTATGTGCCATTGTCCGGTCATCTCCCTGGCAGCGTGTTGACACTGTCCTGTACCTGCGGGATTTGGCAAGAAAAATCTTTGCAAGACATGATACGTGGACTAACTGCTACCAGCAGGGAGCATCTTCATGCGCGCATCAGGCGGTAGCACGAGCATTTGGTACATACAGTTACGAGTATCACTGCAATTGGTGTCTCACGCAGGTCTGGGTGCATGAAGCACGAGCCCTCATCAGACCACGACCCATGCATGCTCTGGGCCCGTCCGTACTCAATCCTACAGATATCCCTCGAAGAATAGAGTACGAGTACGGCACGGGGTACAATGGACACGCAAATTCAGAGACCAAAAAGAAGAAGAGAAAAAATCACCGTCTCCGCCGCCACCGTGTCGCCGTGGACTTACAGTAGTAGAATTCTGACGGAGCCGACACCGACGCCACTGGGAGCTATCCAGAGCGGTCGAAAGCCTAGTTTTGTCTCTTTTTGTCTCTCTTTTTTTCCTTTTTGCTCTTGTCCGAATTCCAGAACAAGTTACACTTTACACTTTCCTCTCTTCGTGTAACTCCTAGTTCTTGGGGCCACAGTCCTGATGCGACGCTCCGTAGTGCTGAATGGCAGTAAGGTTATCGACGGAGCGACGCGGGAACCTGATCCGGACTTTAAGGGTCTTTCGGCTAACATCCGCTTTCTGCACCCCTTTTGAGAAAGTTTTTTTTTTTCTATGGAGTATTTTGCACGGAGTCCTCTTCAGCTTTACTCGCTCTATTTTTTTCGTTCGTTGATCCCTCTTTGCAGCGCTCACCAATGAAAGCTGTTGATCAGCGCGGGGTAGAGGGGAGAATACGGAGTACTCCGGGACGACAGCATTCTCCAGAACTAAAATGCAGTATCACTCAGCTGTCTCTCTGTAATGCACACTACCCTAGAGACGAGACGCATTGGAAAATTCACGCCCCCAAACTTTTTTCAATGTACGAGCTCAAATCCACGCGATGGATAGGAACTCCAGATGATACACTATAATCACCTCGCATAAATGCTTTCCAAACAGTCAACTTAAAACTCACTGTAAACCTTAGCCTTGGAGGCCTTTTGGCTCACATGCAAAAAGTCAATTCCTACCTCAGCCTCACCAGCGCCTCAGAAGCTTGATGGCGCATAGTAGTAAATCAATGCACTAGCCACACCAAACAGCCACACCTCTCTACTAACATGCAAATGCTCACCGAGAGCAGCCTCAAAAGCACCCCAGATTTTCTCACGTTTGCCACATGGTAATACAAGTACACACATAATTCCAAAGTCGGCGAAAACGCTGCCGCCTTTTTGGTCAGCCGCTTCGGTGTTCATATCTGGTATGAACCCGTTTTTGCGCAGCGACTATTCGTTTGGGCGGGAACATCTCCGCGCTTCCGGCCCATTGTCCCGGCAATAACTATCTATTATTTCCATCAGATGCAATAGATAATGACAAGGACATCGGGGAATCTTCCTAATTGATAAATTAATTGATTCGGGCTAAAGGATCAGTATACGTAGTTGTCTAAACCGTTTTTGCGGTTTCTCCGAATCCGTTGTTGTTATTGTAGGCCGCTATCTCCCCGTCGACTCTTCACCAAGAACCATATATCGAAAGCGGCCGACTCACCTACGAAATAGCCTACCGCATATCAAACTGCAACTTACACACAAACATTCGAGGACATCAAAGCAGAAATAGCACAAGCAGAGACCAGATAATAGCCAGTTTCATTCCCTATACGTCGAATCTCTCATCTATATACACACACACATCACCACCCATAACTAAAATACCGGCCATGACGAAACCCCCAGCAGACCAAAATCATCAAACTACCCCGAGTAATAAAGAAAGGCCATCCCTTTGGCTCCTTGAGAGCAAATATTCCATGAAAAAAGAAGATAGCGAGGCTCGTTGTATCATCAATTCCGTCTGCCCAGTTTCATCTCCATCTGAAGTTCATCTCCATCGCATCCATTTCATCTGAGTAAGCATGCATGCTATCGCTCTGTTTTGCATTTCGTCTCGAGTCGTCATGTCCCATGTAACGCCTCGCTGCTGTGTTCGTACAAAAAGGAAAAATAAAACTTTCTTTTTTTCAGACTCGTCCCGAGCAACGAATATTTTCGCAAGTGTAGAAAAAAAGGGGGCTTGAAAATAGGTGAAGCTTTTTTCCTCCAGCAAGCCAGGGAGAAAACGAGAAATAAAAGGGGGTTTGAGTAGAAGGCAAAAATGGGATAGTAAATGAGTGAAACGAATAAAATGAAAAATCGTAAAATGTGTGGCATAATTCGTCATGCCTGTTTGCCCAAGGCCCTTGGTGTTGAGTCGTCTCCTTCTAGTTGAATTCTCACCACTGAACCCCCGCTGTCAGTCCGATCTGTATCTGTCCCGGCTACGGGTGGCCTTGGTGTCGCCTCGGCGCTCCCGGGGAGTAGCATGCCTTCCGGATCGGCTCCGGCCGCCCCAGTCTTGCTTGGCGTGCTCAGTGCTGCCACTATGTCGGGAGGCATACCGACTAGTTGTCTCTCTAATTCAAGTGAAGGTGTCGTTGCTACCTGCGTCACGGCTTCTGATGTGCTGTCTGACAGCGTGACGCTGTCATGGCTATCCGCTCGCATCATCTCAATACCAAGCTTCGAGCTCGGTAATGAGCCCTTTCCAATCACAGCCTTGCTCCCCCGTCTCAGCTGCAGGTCTCTCTTGCCATCAAGCTCTTCATCTTCGTCGTCCGCGGACTCGGTGCCTTCTGAAGGCTTCTTGTCAAAAATGTCCTGCCTGACCTTGAGTCGGTTATCAAGACCGCGCGACATGACTTCTAGGTGTGCTGGCGCCGACTGCTGGCACAGGAGCAAGGGTATGCTCTTAGGTGAAGGATCAAGTCCAGCTGCTGCGTCCATGTCGGTGATTCCAAGGCCACCGCTGTCATCTCCCCAATCACCGGTTGCCTTGCGGCTGATGACGACCGGGATCTCATCCGTAGTGTAAGACTCCGAATCCCCAAACATGCTAGATGTGATGGAATCTTCCCGGCTTGACACCATCGCCGATGCATGGCGGCCCGTAAACGCAGAGATGCTCGATGTTGGACTGTCATCAATTGGACGAGGGGGGTGAGCTCTCCTCAGGTTAAGCGGAATGGTTTGCGGCATGGATGGTATAGCCGGCCTGTGCGGGGATTCGGGCTGCCACTGGCAGAGGCTCCGAAGCACCTCTGTTAGTTTTGATGAGCTGATTGGTTTTTCAATCAGCGAGTCAAAGTAGTGTGGCGCCTGTAGTTCCTTCAGATATGCCGTAATAGCTACGATGGGGGTGTGCGAGTTGGCATTCTTGGTCTCTCGTATCATGCGAGCTACGTCGGCTCCATTAATCTGTGGAAGTCTGTACTCAAGGAAGATGATGTCAAACTTGATTTCGCTCATCGAATATCGCACTGCTTCCGATCCGTTAGCCACGGAAATGGTGCGGCAGCGTAGCTTCTCAAGGAGTTTCTCCATCACCATGCGGGACACGGGATGGTCTTCACAGATGAGCACGTCCAAGGGCCGGAATGTCGGTCCGTTGTCAAAGGCAATCTGAGAGAGTCGTCGTGAGCTTTGTCGACGCCGCTGGACCCTCAAAAGAGCGTTATGCTTGTCTCCTTCGTTGTCTGACGATGAAGGAGACATGTCAAACACTTGACTCCGACGGTTCCGGTGGTGATGCTGGAGCATGTCTGTTGCTATGGGGCTGGCTTCCTGCGACCCGACAGTCAGGGACCTCGACCGGCTCGTCGACGATGTGCTTCCCTGTCGGACCGGCGTTGCCAACACTTTCCCTGGAGACAATGCAAGCGGAGGTGGTACCGTGTTTCCATTACGGGGTTTAATCGGCGATGCAGATGCGGATGTTGCAGCTCTCTGTAGGCTAGGGGGAACTTTTGGTATCTCAAAGGCGGAATTTGGCTGTAGAGAAGATGATGATTGGTACGACAGGCTGGATGAGTTACTTGATGCCTTTCTACGGCCATCTGATGGTACTTGTCCGGCTGCCGTGAAAGAGACCAGCAAAGGAGATGAGGGCTGTGAAGGCTGCGATACCTGCGAAATCCTATTGGGAGACGCATTTGCGAGGCTTAAGCCGGATGGAGATTGCGGGCGAGCCTTTGCATTGGACAATGTTCTTTGAATATGGGTTGATACCACGGGGCTGCCTTCAAGCGACGGTGCTGGAGATGGCACACCCCCAAGTCCTCCAAGTCCTCCGGGACTAACGGCTGACTGCTTGCTTTGGACTGCCAGGGCCTCTGCCCTAAGCTTCTGGATCACGTCCTTGTTTGCCTTTTCCAATACAGGCAGGTTCTTGAAAGAGAAGCTACCAAAGTCATCGGCAGCAATTGGCTCGCTCAGCCTCCGTGATTTGAGGTCTCGCACGTGAGGGGGAATGTGTAGTGGCATCAGCTTCCTACCTGCTTGGTTTACTTGCGAACGGACTCGCGAAAGGGCGTCATGCGGCCTATCTGGATAGTCAGTGGACCCAGTAGTGGAAGATTGCGGCGACATTTGGTCCTCCATCTCCTCTACGAATGACTGAAGGACAGCGCCTCTCGAATCAAAGTATTCGGTATCCTCGGGGTTCTCTGGCTGAGGAACGAACTGAGCCTCATCTTCCAACAAGGTTTCCCAGTTGACTCCTGCAAACCAGGGATGGCTTCGTATCTCCTCACCACCAGAGGCGAATTTTTCTTCGCGATTGGAACCTAAACGTTGCGGGGGGTCCATGCATAACAGCTTGTTGATCAAGTCCTTGGCCTCATCAGACACCGGCTCACAGTCTGCATCATCCGGCCACTGAATCTTGCGTGCCAAAATGTTCTCGAAAACCTGCTCGGCTTCACCAGCGTGGAATGGCGGGATGCCGTACAGAAACTCAAACATGATGCATCCGACAGACCACCAATCACTCGTCTCATCTTGCTTGTCTCCCTTGATAGTTTCTGGGGCCAGATAATCTGGCGTTCCGACGAAGCGCCGATTTGTATCTTCGGGATCGAATAGTGCCATGGGAGGTGGTATCATGTTTGGCGGTGGGTGAGAGTTTCGACCGTGGCTGTCCATGCTAGTTCTGGTGGTTGAATATGGTGCCAGATCTGGTGATCCGTGAATTACAGCGTCCTCATCCAAGAACATCCTAGCGCTTGCAGGCTGAGAACCCGAGTCGGAGTCATGGATGGAGAACGTAGTGACCATGCGGCTCAGCGTCTCGCTCCCACCGCTGTCGCTTCGATGGCTATTCGAAATGCGGCGTGGGTCGGACTGAGCAGGGCCGAGACTGAAGTACGACGGCTGGCCAATGCTCCCGACATCCGGTGTCATCTGTGGCGTTGCGCTGGGAGAATACGTCTGGCCCTGGATATCGAGCGATGTTGATCGTGAGGATGCCATGGACGTAGAACGCACGAATGGTCCCTGCTTGAGCAAGTCTGGAGTAGAATCTGCGTCACTGTTCAACGCTCTCTTCTGTCGACCTACTAAACCCATGCGCGAAAGTCCAAAATCAGTCAGCTTTAGATGGCCCTTTTGATCGATCAACAGGTTATCGGGCTTGAGGTCTCGATGGATGACCCCTCTCTCATGAAGATGCTCCACGCCCAAGACAACTTCTCCAAGATACTTTTTGACCCAGTCTTCAGGAAGGCCGCCCAGCACTTTGATGAGGGAAGCGCAATCGCCTCCGTTGAGATACTCCATGACAAGGTATAGGTAATCTTTGCTAGAAAAGGTCCAGTACAGCTTCGCAACAAACTCGCTCTGTCCTTGCCACATCATAATAGCACGCTCCGCCTTGACATTTCCGACCTGGTTTTTGGCAACCATGTCGGCCTTTTTCAGCACCTTGATGGCGAAATATTCTCCAGTAGATTTCTTCTTCGAAAGATAGACGCTGCCAAAGGCTCCTTTACTTATGGGCTTGATAATCTCGAAATCTTTGATCGACGGCTGCGACGGTCGGGACTGCGGCGGCGGCTGATTTCCAGCATTGAGACGTGGAGACGGCGGCGGCTTCATGACGAAGTCAGATATTGCGGCTGAAGACTGTCTCCTGTGATGTCGAGACGGATGAGTAATGGGGGAGCTGAATTCGCTACTAGGAAACATTGGTGATGCTTCGGGGGAAATGATTGACTCGTGCGCTTGAGGCAGCACCCGAGCCTTGATCCTCAGAGGAGAGGATGGCTGCGTCATCATCCGTGACGGGGATTCTTGCCGTCGGGGAGAAGCTGTCTCCGGGATCACTAAGCTCCGCCTGTGCCTCCTGGAACTCGCTGCACGTCTTAGATCACCAAATTCAGAGATGGGCGATTCGGTCCTGTTGTGCCCTCGTGAGGCTACCGATGATGATCGTAGGCTTCCCTCACTCTCCCCAATGTCGCTCTCGAGCGGTAGGGTTGACCCTCGGCGTGAATCTCGAGATTGGCTTAGAATGCTCAACCCACCCGGATGAGATCGAGGAGTTGGGCATTCTCTAGGACTACTGGATCTAGTAGATCCCACAAACGATGTAGGGCGAGATCGTCCAAGTCCCCCGGACATGTCGACCTGACGAAGTGCTGCAGCCAAGGCAGAAGGGCTGGTAATGGAGTGATCAAAATGCTCTTCGCCGGCGTGGCTTGTCGGCTCGGTGGTTTCACTCCTCACTTCAATGTCTTCTGTGTATGCTTCCGACTCATCAGGCTCGGATTCAGTGGAATCACTAAACCGACCCTCGGCAATGCGAGCGGCTTTTCTGGTCGCCTCATCAATACAGTCTTGCACGAGAACCGCAAACTCGATGCGAATTCGCTCCGCATATTCAATAATCTGCCGATGGCGGAAGACAGCATCCACCTTGGCTCGAGCCACCTTTTCAGTATCTTCGCAGAGTAATGCTAGACCTTGTTCTTGCTCGAGAGTATTGGAGCTTGGCGACTGCCACTGGAGCACTTGCGAGATTCTCGATTCCGACTGAGGTGATTGAGTGCGCAGTTCCCAGTTGCCATGCTGCGAAGAGCTCTCTTTGATACCCGGGCAGCTGATTTCGATGGCGGTATCGCATAGATCCAACAGGAGCTCAACGATACGTGCTTGTGGTCGACGAATGGCAAAGGAACGGGCTCTGGCGTGTCCGAATCCGCCTGGTCTTTCTCGTGAGCGAGCGAGTGAAGTCCCGGGGGACGATTGTGCCGATGGTGGAGGGCCAATGGGCTGGCCCTTGTATTCGGCGACGGGAAGATTGGGCGAGTCGCCGCCAGTCAATGATCGGCTCTTGCGTGATTCCAGAGCGTCAAGGACCTTGACAATGTGGTTTCTATGCTCACTCAGGCTCTCCTGAGCCATTTGCACATCCATTTCAGCATGGTGCTCTTGGAGACACAGGTCCGTGTGCTTTTCAAACCACCAGGGCGGTATCTGACGCTCGCAAATGCGGCAGAGAACTGGAGGCGGAGGTTCTGGCCCTTCTGATTCTTCGCTTGCAGCTTCTGCTATGCGGGTGAGGATACCGGCGAGAATTTCGACTCCCGAGCCTAGAGAATCGACAATCACGGCGGGGAGATCGATTTGAACTTCGTGTGGTATCCACGGACGAATCATCCACATTGTCTAAATCATTCAACGGTTAGTAAATAGAGAAAATCAAGGGCCGGGAGTAGATTCAGTCGTCGAATCTCCCGTTCATCTACCCAAAGTCGAGAAGAACCTACATGGCTTTCACCGCCCGAGGCACTGTCGTACACCATGATACCCTGTGCCTCGAGATCGGCCACCTCCGTTTGTGGGACTTGTGATGGATCGAGAGCCGAAAGGCTGTCCAACGAGCGTAGCTTTGACAGAGGGCCCAATACGACAGAGAAGCGGACCCTGTGGCTCTTGGAGTCGTCCCTCTTCATCGACTCAACTACATCGGTAAAGATGGACTTGTTCTCGCTGGCTATCAAATCGGAAATGGGGACGCCCTCGACGGATTCAACCTTTGTGCCAACGACATCGGTCCAAGAAGGGCTAACCCACTTGATGGTGCCGTCGAGGTTAAGGTATGCAATGGCGTTCAGCGTCTGCTCGGCCGCCTCTCGCAGTTCCTCTCGCTCTTCCCGGATGTCCTGGCTGATGGATCTCTCCATGGCCGTCGTCTGCTGAGCTCGCAGCGACTGGACGGCCGGCGGGGCCAGCGAGGTGACGGCGGGAGTGGACGGCTTGTCCATGGCGACGAGGAGGAGGCAGCGCCCGTTGCAGAGAGCGGCTGTTCACGGCGGTGATGGTGGGGGAGCTGGGGTTTGTTCGTCGAGAGACTCGGGGTCTGGCGAGGCGGCCAGAACTACAGACCCATGAAGCTCGGATACATGACGGAAGACGGCCAGCGTAGGATCACAGCTGTCGCTCTCGTTGTCGTCTTTTTTTCTTCTCTCTCGCTGGCGAAGCGTCGTATATCTGGCAACAGGGTAGGTAGGCAGGGCCCCAGGTCGAGGAGGAGGGCTGACGAAGGAAAAAAAAAACAATCGGATGCCCTGCGAGCAATCCCACGGCCCAGGCGGACGCAACAGCCAGAAACGAGCCCGGCAGCCGACTCTCAGTAATCAGCAGACGGCCTTTGGCAGAAGCTGCTAAACGACAGACGTTGAATCGGCGACGGGATTGCCCAGAAGCAACAATCGCTGGCGAAGCACCACGCAGACAGAAACTCTTGTTGGATGCCAGTCAGCTCACTCGTTTCACGATGGCTCAATTGTTAATCGCACAGGTACGGAGTACTTCTGGAGCATCGCGTCCTTCTCCCCCATGACACATTAAGCGGGGGGCTAGAGCCCGTGGGCCAATCACGACACACCATCTCCTCTGCTCTTTTACCCGCCTGATCCAACCCTCCCAAGCCGCCTCTAAACTCTGCTGGCAACAGCGCAGGTTATAGCGCAGCCAGGCGCTGGGCGCTACACCAGCAAGGCCTACGGGGGGGAGACGCTTGGCGGGCTCTAGCGGCCTTGGATAGGCTCTCAGGCTGTTTAACCCCCCGTGCTGTGAAACAAGACAGCCCGGGACCTGGAGCTTCGAAACACACTGGCGCTCAGGAGGAAAGATTTGATTGATAGGAAAAAAAGGAAAAAGCCGCTTCAGGGTTTTCCCCCTCTACACAACGCCCGCTCTCTCATATCGCTGCATGATAATGCCTGCCTGTCAAAGGACGGGCTGATTGGCACGGCACGGCACATGGTTGCTGCGACCACGCCACGTCCCGTAAGCGGTGCTTTGGATCAGATAGAGTAATGACATTATTAACGGCAGCAATGGGCGTGGGATTGGGCTTGAGTCTTGCGTGGGTGAATTGCCGGCTGGTCTTCAATCGACACTGTACATCCAGCACTAACAAGCTTCTGATCTCATTGCCTGTGTGAAGTGCGGTGCAGGCAGCATCACTAGGTCAACTACCCCAAGTCTAGTCAACATCCTGATCCTGTGGGTGTCAAGAACTTCGTACTAGGCATGCGTGGTTGTGTTGTGATGGCAACGGCATGCATCAGAGAAGTGGCGATAAGGCTTGGGTGCATTCGGAGAGAAATGCTCTAGAACGGTTGCACCATCAACGCCCTCGTTTTGCATGCGTTACAAGCTTTGGTAGGACCAACGAGAGCGATGAAGCAGACAAACCAGAGAAGGGGAAACTGGCTGTTGGCGCCCAGATCGGCACAATTGGCTTGGGCTGGGGATCAATGGCCTGGACTTTGGATCATTGGCCTCGTCCCCTCTCCTCCGCATTTTGCGTTTTGGGCTTTTTTTGGGGTACCCTCCTCACCCTCACTTCCTCGCCTTTCCTCGCTCCCACTTGTTCCGACGGTGTGATGGCAGCATCGACAAGCTCTAGCTCCAGCTCTCGACAAGCTCAATGGCCTCTCATCTGCCACTTCACACCTCCCACTTGGACGCTAGCGCTGCAGCGAGCGGCGGCGGGAATGGAGAGGAGAACGGCGAAGAGGGAACGAAGCCCAGTGGAGAGATGAAGCACTAACAGCATGAAGCAGCATTCGCACCGTGCTAAGCTCTGCAGAAGAATGGATGCATCTCGAAGGGGCTGTGGCGCTGTCTGGGATGCACATCACAGGAGCCGATTACACTATCTTTTCAACCCAACTTGGAGCCAATACGCAATGATATAATTAGCTCTGCCCGCTGCGCTTGCTGCTTATTTGCATTCGGCTCCATGGATTCGAGCATTTGATGGAAGTGTTAATTATACTGATTGATACTATCTTTACTCATTCAAAAACAACTCCGAACTCCCGAAATTTCAAGGCTCAATGTTAGCTGCAAGGTCGTGTTGCGAGTAGAAGCAAGCTGCTTATCACCGTCTTTCTCTGCAGCGGGTGGCCTTCTAGCTCAGATGTATACGATACTATCTCTTGACAGGCGGAAATAAGTCCAGTAGAGGCAAACCCGAGAATAGTAGTCATGCCCTGTACCCTGTCTGCGCCGGGTAAGAAGAAATATGCAGTCTAGTAGCAGCATGAGCATCGTGCAGTGATAAGGTGCTATATACGAAGGAATACTTGGAGAAGGCATTGAAATTCAACAGGGCCCTTCCTTGCGGGCCAGACACTTCTGTCTCTGAGCTTCGAGCCACTCTCCCTTTTCAATCCATCGCTGCTCCAGCCATCTTGCCAGCTCAGCATCCGTGTAAGGCAACGTCTCAATGGGAAATCTGCGAGTGTGCACGTGAAATGCGTAGCCGGCCTCCTTGCTCAGGTTGGGAATGCTCAGGGTGTCCCACATGGTCGGCACCTCCTGGAAATCACTGCCTCGCCGGTACAAGATGGTCACGTCGTACACAGCCTTGATGTGTGGTGCCTCGCGGAGGTGCTGGACCGTGGTGATGAAGCCCTTGGTGCGGGGATACAGGAGATGCATGGGATGGGGGCGATCGGTCTTCTTACACCATGCCAGCGACTCTTGATACTTGCGTGGGCTGAAGCGAGTGGCCTCGCTGAGGCTGATGAGCCCTACGGCGATGACATTTTTGTCAGGCACTCTCATACTCATACATGGTACACGGGATTTCGTGCATGAGAAAATGACGGGACGGGAGCCACTTACAAGTTGGAAGCCTCCTGGAAACGAGCCCGGCAAAGGCACGGTCGAGCCCCGATTTGTCCTTGCGCCAGCTACGGCTCACCATGGGCATACCCATGGCCCAGAGACCCCAGCCAAGGAAGGGCACGAACCGCAGCTGGCGCTTGGCGAAGTAGCGGCACCGGCCCAGCATGCCCGAGCGTATTGCCAGGGCTTGGATCATATAGAAGTCTGACCACGCCCGGTGATTGGCGACGACAATGGCCGATTCGCCGGGGGGCAGCTCATCGCCGGAACACACAATCCTGGCGCCATTGACTCGCTGGAAGATGAACTGAAGCCACGACCACACCGAGCCGGCCAGGCGAGACGAGAGGTTGTAGACGAGCTCGGGAGCCAGCGGCTTGAGCGGTAGTAGTAGCGACAGGGCCACATCTGCCAGGAACAGATACAGGAACCAAGGCGCCGTCAGCAGAATGCCGCGGACATGTGTTATCAGGGACCTATTTGAAGGGCTAGGCATTGATCCCGTCCGAGCACAAGCAAGTCCGGTATGTACAGGTACGTCTGAGTCTCTTATTGGATCGAAGGATTGAAGTGGCAGTAGCACAGCCAGTGCCACTATAAGCACTCTGTCTGATGCAGGAAATCTATCGCAATTGGGAGTCGGGATTGCCTTTTAAGACAGCTTGGATTATAGCTGGTGGTCAGACTGTCGGCTCACATGACGCCATGCTCGTGTTTTGTTGGGTTTTGAATGATTGAGACTGCTCAATGCTATTCAGGTATCAAAATAAGAGGTCGTAGAGTGAGCGCCTCATACTCATACGGTGCTGAAAAGGGTACATGTAGCTTGCTTCTGGTGTGGACTGCTATCCATCTAGGAGAGGAGCTGTGGGAGAGAATTCGAGGCTTGAGCTTCTCAGCTGAGCCAGCCAGCGCCCGTTTCGTCCTATGCTGTCCACCCAACGCCACAGCATTTCCGAGGAAATAGCTTCAATAGGTTCTATCGGACAAAATAGAATGCAGCAGTACATTCCTGTCTGTTAACCATCAAGGCAGTGCGACATCTAAGTATCAGTCTTTGATGATAAACCTGCCCGCCAGTCTTTCGTCTTCACAGCCCACTATATTCTAGGCATTTCTAGACATCCGTCTCTCCATCTATATCGTGCTACTATTCATTTCCAGGAACCTCACCGTCTGTCTTACTAATTTGTCTGCCAAGGACATGGCTTTTACAATATCAGGCCACCTGCTTCATAGGTTACTCTTGAATGGTGGGATCACTGCAGTGCTCTCATGTGCAATGTTTCACTTTTTTTTCTTCTTCTTGCATTTGCAACCCGCCACACGTTAAATTGGCCGCCGCCTTGTATCACTCGCTCTGCCCCATATCTCGTCGTACTCAGTACGGAGTCCAGACGCTGGTGCTTACGGACTTCTGTGGTAGCATGACATTGGTACCCATTAGTAATGGATGCTCAATGTTCGGCACTTGGCCATCGTAAGCAAGGAGCTGCGAGCTCATTGGCGCTTTAAAAGAGTGCGGTTTCTTAGCGTTGCAACCCGTTCACGCGCGGTCTCAACTTTTGGCCAAAGCGACAGTTTACGCTTGCTGGAGGACTGACGCAAGAGGTGGCTTTGGTGCTTGGCGGCCTTGCTTCGCTCTTCGGATTCGCGACTCGGGGGCGCCATGATTTGAGAAACGCTGCTGAGCGGGAGGATCTTGAAGTCAGAGTTCCAATGTTTCTAGTACATGTTGTTCTGCCACCTCGTAATCCATTTTGGCTGTGAATTTCCCTCTTTGCATACGCCAGGGATGTACTCGGTACCGAAGCTGGGATGTACTGGATGGCCAAGTGAGGTCGCACCGCCCGCGGGCTCCCACCTCCTACTCCTTACACAAAGTCTTATTGCTCAACTCCCCTCCTCTGATCTGCGCGACCCGAGACATGGATCCGTGCAATTTCCCGTGATTCGGAACAAATATTGAGCTGTTGTGCTTCTGCTTCTGCTGCTTCAATTCAATTCAATTTCATCCAATCTTCTCTCTGACACAAGTCGCAACCTGTTCCGCCGGACTGGGGAGCCAACCATTGGATGGACGAGCTGGATTGATGTAAGATAGTTCTGCCGAACGCTCCACTGACTCGCCTAATTTTGCCTGCACTTCCGGGCCAAGCACCGCTAAAAGGCTCCCCGACCAGCCCGTCTTTCAGGGCCCTCGCAGCCCCCGTGGGACACAAGAACCCCGCTGTGCCTCGCACGTTTGCATCTGTGCTCCTATTCTCCATTATCCCGCTGCATTTAAGTCCGGACCCTCGAAGCAGGCCAAAACCCGATTGTCGGGAATTGAACCGTTCAGATACTACCTCACAGTTGCTACTACTTTCTCCCTGTTTCTGTATTATTTCTTGCAAATACTTATTACCTTCTCCCGACTACCTGGTTAAAGTTGCTGTTGCGTCGCTCGTCTCGACTCGACTCGCCGACCCGAACCGCTCTCAGACAAACTCCGACTACAGCAACCCCAGACATTCTATTGCTCTAGTCCGAGTAATAGTAACAACTCCTCTTCTCCTGTGGATGCGGGTAGCTCAACCCCTGCCTCGCCTTATCAACCTATCGGACCGTGAACGCTGCCTTTGAAACCATCAACATCTCGCTTTTTACAGCCTCAATCCTTCTTCCAACTGTTCTCACACGCCTGAGCACCGCTTGACGGTACGCCTCCGCTCCCTAAATCCAATTGCTTCTGGCGGGCTGTGATTTTGCCACACTGTGGCTGCGAGCTCGTCCGAATCTCACGTCGCACAGTGGCTTATCCGTTCACAGCCGGTGAATATTTTAGCATCCCTCGCGCCAGCGACCGTACAAGCGACTTTACTCCTCGTTCACAATTCATCCGAAGCATCGCGAGTCGCCATGTCGTCGTCGCTATCCCCCGACCAGCTCGAAGGAGGCACCTCTCGGGCCTCTACTGAAGGCGCCGACAAGGGCGTCCTCGGCTCTCTGAACCTCAACTTCTTCAAGAACCTGTCATCAGATAAAAAGGTCACTCGCAGTAAGTATTCGCGACATGTCACGGGCTTGACACCCTCGCGAAGAGCGGCCGCTGATTACTACTCCTCTCCTTGAATAGCCGGAAATCCTCCCAAACGCCGTGGACCGAAGCCCGACAGCAAGCCCGCTTTGACTAGGCGGCAAGAACTTAATCGACAGGCTCAGCGGTAAGCATCTGCGCAACAACATGCGACGTAGTGTGAGAGTGTAGCAAAATCTAACGAGCCGTTGGTCATATCTAGTACCCACCGCGAGAGAAAGGAACTGTACATCAAGGCATTAGAAGACGAAGTTCTTAGATTGAAGGAAGTCTTTAGCACAATCTCACAGGACAAACAGAAACTGGCCGATGAGAACAAGCAGCTCAAGGAGGTCCTTGTCCAGAGGGGCATTCAGCTGCCAAGAGTGGACGATTCGGCAAGCAGTGCTGCGCAGGCGATGAGTGTAAGTGCCTCTGGCATTAGCTACGCGCCCGGATCCTCAAGCGGCTTCTCGCCTGTTGCAACGTCTCACACAACCTCCATGTCAATGTCGCCGGACAACCGCCAGCAGTCGCCTGCCGGCAGCGGGGCTGATCTTGAGCAGGCTGGTATTGACTTCGTCTTAACGTACGAGAACTCCTCCTCGAAGGCATATCTTTCACCTCCCCCGCAGTGACCCTCGATCGAGGTTGCCACTTCACAGCAGCGAGAGCCAAAACTGTCGGGGGCTTGATGCGCAAGGGCCGGTATGCTAACGGTTGCGACTTTTTGTCGAGGGATCATTGTAGGCTCGAAAAACCTTGCATGGCACACATGCCATTCTTGGTTGACAGAGCGAGCGACGCCGACGGCGCACCGTGCGGCCACGCCCTCATGGCATCTTGCCCTCCCGCCCCCTTTCAAGACCTGACTTCGGAAACCCCCTTCGGCAACGGGCACACGCACGACCACGGCGGCGAGTTTCACGCGTTAAGCCAAGGCACGTGGGAGCTCACCAAAGCCGACTTGTCCACGCTCCTGGACCTCAGCCGGAAGCTCAACCTAGACGGCGAAATTACTCCAGTCATGGCGTGGGGGATGGTTTTGTCTCATTCCAGGTTCGCCGAGCTGGATGCGGGCGATTTTGAAAAGCTTTCCGAGGAGTTGCTGCGAAAAGTCAGGTGTTACGGGTAAGTTTTTCTCTCTTCTCCTCTTCAACTCCGTGTTGGGAATTGATATTCTCTCATTATTATCTCAGTATGCTGACCCTTGTAAACACAGTTTTGGCGCTGTTCTGGAGGAGTTTGAATTACGGGATGCTATAGAAAACATCTTTTCTGGTCGCCCCGAGGCAATGGTCTTCTAAACCTATTGCTACTCACATCTTTTGTTTAAAAGTTGCTTTTGCATTTGATTGGGGGCTACTGCAGCCCCCTTGTCTTGTTTTAATGATAGTTGGGTGTTTATGTTAAAGATTCCAGGGCGAACCTCGATGTTTGGTTGCGTCCATGTCTAATGGCGGTATTTTTTCTTTTGCTGGGCTATGCAGTCATGATGTATATATCATTATCTTGTTTTTATCTAGTTCAGATCATTTTGAATACCCAGCATATGGGGTTCCTATCTACTATATATGCAGACCAATTCTGGTGCAGGCCTGTCCATCACATATATTACAATGCAATACAACATGATGCACGGCGAGGATGTCTTCTCTCTCTCTCGGTGCTGTGGCTTATACAGCTGAGGAAGCGATAAGATAACACCAAAATTGCCTGTGGCGGTGCAACACCTGGCACCAGCTGGTGGCGCGGGGCTTGGAACTTTTTCTCGTTAGGTCGCCCCACACCCCACCACAATTTCGATTCAATGTTGGACAAATTCATCGCAGGCCGGACGACGAATCATCACGAGCATATCGAAAAGCCTCTCTCGGACCCAGAACCGGACACAAAGAGAGCATACGAAGCACCTCCGTCAAGATGGCCGAATCCCTTGACTTTGTCAAGATCTGCGAGAGCTGCCCCCCTGGGGACGGCTGGGGTCCTTCGGTAACGAGCGAGATCACTCTGGATGGCGTTCCCTATGCGCCGTTCTCCAAGGGCGACAAGCTGGGGCGCATGGCCGACTGGACTGCTGAGGGCAAGGACCGTGAGCGTGGTGGACGCCTTCAGTACAACCGTCAATACAGAGGTACGGTGGCCATATGTCATGTTTTGAGACCGTGGAAAGGAGAACGAGTGTGCTAACGAAAGGATACGCAAAAATAGACCAGCAGGTGTACGGTACCGGCCACGCCGTTGTTTTCAATGCCCCTCCCGCCGAGGACGAGACCAGCTTTTCCGTCGTCAGCAACACCAGAGACTCTACCAAGTCAAAATTCGGCCGTGGCGCCGTCTTCACCCGCGGCCGTGGCCAGCGTGGTGGTCGGGGCGACACCCGTGGTGGACGTGGAGGCCAGTTCCAGCGAGCTGCTGGTGGCCGACAGGGTGGCTATGGAGGATACGAGCGTGGTGGCCGCGGTGGTGCTGGTGCTCGTGGTGGACGTCGTTTCGGCTGGAAGGACTATGACAAGCCTGCTCGCAACCGCGATGCTAGCATCAACATCAAGGCTGACTGGGAGCTTCTTGAGGAGATTGACTTCAACCGCCTCGCCAAGCTCAACCTCGACACCGACGATGGTGAGGACCTGGACGACTATGGTTTCCTCTACTACTACGACCGGTCCTATGACAAGCAGCCCGTCAAGGGATCTGAGAGGAAGCTCACTGCCATTGACCGTGCCGCCTACAACGTCACCACTTCATCCGATCCCGTCATCCAGGAGTACGCCGAGAAGGACGAGGCCACCATCTTTGCCACCGACAGCATTCTCTCCATGCTCATGTGCTCTACCCGCTCAGTCTACCCCTGGGATATTGTCATTGTTCGCCAGGGCAACAAGATCTTCCTTGACAAGCGTGACAACGCCAACCTGGATATGGTGACCGTCAACGAGAACGCCGCCGACGCTCCTCTGGAGGCTGCCGATGGCGGTAAGGATGCCATTAACCAGCCATCTGCCCTCGCCGAGGAGGCCACCTACATCAACCACAACTTCGCCAACCAGGTTGTGTCCGAGAGCGACTCTACCAAGGTTGAAATGGCCCACGCCAACCCCTTCTACAACTCCTCCGAGGATACCGATCCTGCTGCCAGCAAGGCCTACAAGTACAGGAGATTCGACCTTTCTACCAACGAGGAGGAGCCTGTGTACTTGATTGTCCGTACCGAGATCGACGCCGTCCAGAAGAACGCCATCAGCGGCGAGGACCAGCTCGTGACCATCAAGGCCCTCAACGAGTTCGACAGCCGAGCCCAGGGCAGCGGAGGCGCCCTCGACTGGCGGACGAAGCTCGTGGCCCAGCGCGGTGCTGTTGTTACCACCGAAATGAAGAACAACAGCTGCAAGCTGGCCAGATGGACTGTGCAGAGCATCCTGTCCAAGTCCGACGTTATGAAGCTCGGGTACGTAACTTTTCTCGTTCACTAAATCTTTGTTCTTCTTGCTCTGTATTTGCTAACGCTTTTAATAACAGCTTCGTCTCGCGTGCCAACCCCCGAAGCAACGATAAGCACGTTATCCTCGGAGTGATCGGCTGGAAGCCTCGCGACTTCGCCAACCAGATGAACCTGTCCCTGTCCAACGGCTGGGGTATCGTCCGCACCATTGCCGACATGTGCCTCAAGCGCGAGGAGGGCAAGTTCGTCCTGGTCAAGGACCCCAACAAGTCCATCCTGAGACTGTACTCGGTTCCCGCCGGCAGCTTCGAGGACGACGAGGAGGAGGAGCCCGAGGTGGTGGAGGAGGAGGCTGAAGAGTAAAGCCGTTGATTTTTATGTGTTTTTCTCTTTTTTACCAACTATATGTGATGTGTTTCATACCTGTCCATGTCCAAACACTTTTATTTTTTCCACTTTTTAATGAGTGAGTTGGTTTCGATTTTTCCAGAAAACGGCAAATCTCATGATGGATACATGCATAGGCTAGATCTGGTCTCGTTTCAGGAGCATGGTAGCTTACTAGGAATGGGCAAACGAAGATACAAAAAAGTTTTTTTTACATCCTATCCGCTTTTTTCATAACTACCTCGCTTTGATACTCACTCACCCGCAGCAGGAGTGATCCCGCTCACATGTCTTATTTGTCTAACAGCCCTGTTTTATTTATCCCAGCAAAGTCTATTTCTGTCTCTCGGCCTACCGTAACCAAGTCCTCTATCGAAGCAACTCGTGCCTGATCTATCTTGGGTGTTCTTGTTATCGTATCTCACTTCACACAAACTCCAGAAGACCTTTTTTCACCGTTCTTGAACCCCTGAAAACGTAAAACAAAAACTCCCCTTCCCATCAGATACAACTCCATGTCCCTCTTCTAGCGCTGAACCTGTTGCAAATACCAGATCCCAACCTCCTGAAGGAAATCCAGCAGCTGCGCAGTCTTGGTACCTGTAGCTTCATACCCCATCTCCCTCATCTTCCTCTCCTCTCCGCACAACCACTCCCGCGCCGCATTGCACCGCGGCTCAAGACCAATTCGTGTACTTGCAAAGTACGTCGCGGCAAGGAGCCGACGATAACGACGACCGGCGTCAGGGTCCTGAGCGATGAAAGCGCGAGACGTCCACATGGCTTGGACTTCTTCGCGGAGGCAGTGGTCGAGAGGCTTAGGGGGATTGGATGCGTGGTGGTTTTCGCGAGCTGCGTTGGCGAGGCTGGTGCCGAGGGATTCGGTTTGTTCGTGCAGAGGCCAGGATTCGTTGGAGGTGGACTGTTGGTAGTGCTGGTGTAAGAGGTTGTCGAGACGGTTAAGGCTGTCTGAGCTAAGGTGGAAGGTCTCGGAGTGATGATGCTGTATGCGTCTGTCTCTGAGCAAAGGCGTGATGGGAGGGAGCACAGGCCGAGATGGAGCAGCTTGAGGGAAGTCTTTTTCTGAAGAAACGGGATGGCGAGGCAATGGCTCCGGAGCGGGAGCTCTATGGTAACCCTCATTGCTAAGAGAAGCTCGGTATTGTTCAGCGTTGCCGCAGTCACCACGGACTTCTTCGATAGCATGGGATCTCTTATAGCCGGAACTTGTCGTCTGAGGCTCATAACGAGCGCCGTACTTGGGCGAGAGTTCGTTCATCCCCTGAGCCCGACTGACAGAAGGATAATACGATGCCGGAGCGACGGAAAGCCGTGGCTCCATGGGACCATCACAGCCATACTCTCGAATCTGAGCATCCCTTTGCCAAGAAGCCTCGGCATTGGCACCTCGAGCAGCCTCGTCCGACACCACGACGAAAGAAGAAGCCAAGGGCCCCTTCGACTCATAACCTGGCCTCCGTTTACGGCCCGGTGTCGCGCCCACTCTCTGCTTCTTCGTCCCCGACGGCATCTCCGAAGCCTGGCGTTTCCGCTTGCGAAGAGTAGGCGGCGCGTTCCAGTCCACGGCGGCAGTATCAATGGTATGTCTGGGGTCGTTTTGTAAACGGCCGCTGATACAGCATTCTTGACAGATGGAGAGCTTGCAGACACGGCATTTTTGGAGGGTGCCGCAGCGTTGACGATGACAGAGATCGCATTTTGCGGTGGGGACGTTGGAGGCGTCCCATCCGTGATGAGCGATGTCGAAGATGGGCAACGGAGGTTGCTGAAGCTGGACGGGGATTTCAGGTTGCTGAGATCCGAGGCCGGCGGTGGCTATTGCGTGATGTCCGTTTGGAAGGTTGGTGAGATTGGCGGTGGGATACGGGTTTGTATCTGTGGCTGGGTTCTTGTCTTGCTTGTGGGAGGTGTAGTTCCCGTCATCTTTGGGGGTTGACATTGTTGGGATTTTTTGTTCTGTGAGATCACACTTATAGGTGACCTCAGGGAAGAGACAATTCCAGTGATGCCGAATTTCAGTTCCGTAGCTTTGGTCTAAGGAGTTGCTGTTAGTTGGACATGAAAGCAGAGCAGATAGCCAAAGGGCAAGGATATAAGTCACCGTAAAGGACCCGTCAACACCAGACACTCGTAGAGCTCTCAAAGATTAGAGAGGTAAGAGTGAGCAGGCGTGTGTGGTCTTGTGAAGTTGAAAACACATGAGCAGAGAGAGGAAGAAGCTGAAATAAATACATGTAAGCGGAGAAGCGGCCATGATGTTGAAGAAGGCTACGGAACGATACGTGTGTGCAAGATTCACTGTTGCAAACGACGGAGAGGAAGTATGAAAGAGTTGTGGATAGATAGGTGAGCGGTCAAGAATGGATGTTATGTGATTCAGTGTAAGTGTCGGGAGAATTTTCGGGATTTGGGAGAAAGATTGGGCTGATGAGTTGAGTGTTCCGTTTGTTGAGTGGGAGAGCGTAGGATGATCACGGTTGGTTGGAGAGGATATTGGTGCATTTCGGAGAATTGGATTTATATATTCATGTGGAATTAATCATTGAATCAAAGCTACAGTTGGATAGCTCTCAAATGTATTGGGGGCGAACTGGAAGATGAGATGGTGATTCTGGAACTCTTGGAACAACGATGGAAGTGGTCCATTGAGAGGAGAACTTGGGACATGGGCAATCTTTTTCTACCATGCGTTTACTTTCTCTTGAATTTCATCGTTTACATGGCAATATCTACTTGCACATGGACAAAATGGACAAATACTTTTGGTTATGAGTGTCTTAAAAGCACATGTGCCGAGGCTCACCTTATTATATACAGTAAGTGCTCACTGTCAAGCCACCATTGGACCACAGCCAAACACTCCTCATTGCACCAGGACATGTACCGCAAGAACAACTCCATTTCATCTATACAACAGTAATGACAATGCCATCTTAAAAACAGATTGTCACAGCCACGATGACGGCGCTTGGGGGCCAAAGCCAAGGCGCATGTTTTGCTGCCAGATGAGATCCATTGATGGGCTGTGGCGCTTACATGCACGTCTACTCCTTACATGTATACGAACAGGTACATACTCGATAGTTGCCGCCACTCCCCCTGCCCAGGTCATTGGACGCTGGTGGACGATCAGCCGCAGCTGGACGAGATACGCGGCATTGTGGCGCTTAGAACTGCCGACGATGCGGCAGTATGAAGTATTTATGTACAGGCAGTATCAAATGGGATTGGATGTATCGTAGAATGGCTTCAAGCGAGAATCAGGCGCTACGGTACGCGCAGGGCTTAAAACAAGGGGGAATTTCGCAGCGTTTCATGCGTGTAGCATCAATGCAAAATGTCCAGTGCCCTTGCAGTAGTCCTGTAGCACTGATCTGCTTACATGTACATGTAAGTACACATGTATACTCGTAGATGCGTTGTCTGTCTGTGTGTTGGCTCGGACGGACGAAAATACACGTCAAGCATGATTCAACTCTGGCATCGATTGAACAAGCGGGGAGAAGGTTGGGCCGATGGAGTTCGAAGTTGGAGATGGATGATGGAGTTGGCAAAGTGCGTACGAGTACCTACTATGCGCCACGGATCATCGAGGCTGTGCGTGTGGTGTGAGGCAAAGAATGCGCGTACTCGTGCAGTCCAGCAATTCGGATGACGATGACCTCCCTCTACCAAGCTGAGAACTAGACTAGATCAATGCTTAGGTATGAATGAGCCCATAATGGTCTCGTGCTAGAGAAGATGGAAAAGCCAAGCGTTTGCCACGCAGGCATCGCATCGCCCGGTGGGAATAACTGCAGTGGAGATTTCCGATGGAAGCTGTCCGCTGTCCAGCAGCCAAGCAACCAAACCCGCCGACAGCCAACAGACGGCGCCACGGACAGCCTCGTCAGCGCATCGTGCCGAGCCAATGGCAGCCCGCGACAGGGGCCGGTAGGGTGATGCTCAGCCGGAATCGCGGCACGGCTTGCAGGCTTGGGGGGGGGGGTCTGACTTAGACAATGAGAGGCAAGGGTGTGGCTGATGGTGGTTAGTTGGGTAGGGGAGATTTGTCGGAGAAAATTCAATTGAATGGGAACATTGAACGGTGTTTGTGTGCTGTCCAGTGCTTGTGCTATGTTGTAACTTAGGTCAGTACCTTAGTAGCTGTTGCTGTTGCGTGTTATCGTACTGTCCATACTGTCTGGTACCTGCACGTATATGTAAAAACTCGAGGCCGCCCAAGTTCTCTCTTCCCCCGTCCGTCCTTCAACTCTCATTTCCCACCCAGACTTCCTCTTTCGTCCACCCGTGTCCCCCTCATAGGCCTCCTTTGCTCCCTCGTCATCATTTCGCGAGCATCAACGCAGTCGAGGTAAGTTTCCAGTGGTACATACAGAGCTACACAGCTACAACATCCATTCATTCTCTTCTTCTTCTTCTTCTTCATCTCCCTCATTTCCCCAAACAAATCACCACCCACCTGTCATTCTCTCTCCGTTGGGCCTCAAAAAAAGAGCCAAGATTGGCCCATCTCAGCATCACCCGCACAATCCCCACTCCCTGGCCTGGGCTGCAGGCATTGACGTCTCCCCCCCGGCTAGTCGAGCTTCATCAAATCCTCGTCAAAAACCGACTGTGCCGTGACAAGTTGAAACGGGCGCTGCACTGGCACTGGCTGGTCCCCTAACAGAGCACCTCGAGTAGCATTAGCGCTCATTTACACCCATGATGCACTGATCCATTGATCCATATCTCATCGGGTGCTTGTGAAAGTACCGGCCGGCCTGCCACAGCCTCCCTGCGCATCCACTCCCAGGCCACTTTAAATGCTGGAACCCGCTAATCTTTATTTCCAGACTCCAGCATTCATTCTCACCCTTCCATCGCTAATTTCCCCTTCGCTCTCTCTTCGATTCTTCGGATCTTTTTTATTTCTTTTGAAATCAAAACTTTCGTTTTCCTTTCCTCCGTCTCGTCGCAGCGCGATCTGAACCAGAAACCAAAAACACAAAAAATCCACCAACATGGCCAGCAACGAATACTACCAGCAGCAGGGTTACCCTCCTCAGCAGGGCGGCTACCCTCCGCAAGGCTATCCTCCCCAGGGCTATCCTCAGCAGCCCCAAGCTGTAAATAAACCCTCCCGTCCCCAGACTCTGATTGATTACCCCGTGCGCCGATTCGATCGATTCAAAATATACTCCTGAACCATCAAACTCGGCAATCGGGCGTCGCATCTTGCAGTCAAATCAGTCCCCGAAGTCAAAAGGCCATTCGCTAACCAGACGCGTTTCTTAGAGCTACGGTCCTCCTCAGGGGCAGTACGGCCCTCCTCAGGGTCAATATGGTCCTCCTCAGGGCCAAGCTCCCATGCAGTACGAGCAGGCTCCTCCCCCGGATAACCAGCGCGGTCGCGGCGGTGACCAGGGCTGCTTGATGGGCTGTATCGCCGCTCTGTGCTGTTGCTGCGCCATCGAAGAGGGATGCGAGTGCTGGTATGTGGCCTTTCCAATCTCAAACCTTAACCCCTTTTTCCAATCCTCTTCCCCCGCGCGACCTTGTTTGCATATCATGTTTGCGCCAATCGCTAATGCCATGCCAGTATCGATCTTTGCGAATGCTTCTTTTAAACTACCAATCGACCATATCCGACAATTACGAAAAGGAAAGGAAGAGTAAATGTCCCAGTGTAGAGTGGACGGGACAGAAGAAGACAGAAAAGGAAAATCAAGGGAACACAAAGTTACCCCTTTTATTTTAGTTTTGTTGTTTGCTATTTGGTTGCGCTTAGGATGGGAGCGCTAGGTTTTACGCGAAATCCAGTCATAATATTTCACCTATCTCTTCGAAATTGGGTTAATACGCTGTCCTCTTTCGTTGTCTTTTTCTCATTTTTTGTCAATTCATACCCCGCCTGCTTTCTTACAAAGGATCAATGGAGAGAGAAAGATTTAGTACCAAAGAGTGACGACTCGAATTTCCTTTTTTTTCCCCTCGTTAATTATAAGATCTTTTTGAGAAAGCAAAAGCTGGCGCGTGAGTGAGCGAGGAAGTGAGTGAGTGTACTGGCGAGCATTTTGTGATACCACGTATCCCATTTGGTCAGGGGAACTTGACCAACAAATACATGATGAAACAAGTCACCAGTAACAAAACACACATGTGGCCTCAACTTATAGCATCATTTTCACATGTTGAAGAGAAAAAAACATCTTTTTTGTTCCGCCATCCGCCTTGCTAAAAAGCCTATCTATGTGGAAACAACTCATTTACTAGCCTCATCAGGCATAACATGATTGTTTATTTGTTTGTACATCTACCTCGTCCCGTATCTCCCCTCAAGCCCCCTCTCGGTCCCTCTATGCCTCTTCCCAGCATCTGGCTCTTCCTTACTCGTCAAGCTTGACATAGTTGGCGGGGAAGAGACCCGAGTGGCCGCCGTAGTGACCGAACCACCAATCCTCGTCAGGGAACTCCAAGTTGGTAATTGTAGCATCCTCAGGGAAACTCAGTTCTGCCACAAAAGTTAGCCTTGATCATGACATCATCAATTCAGGGGGGTTTTCTCTCACCATTGTCTTCAGCAGCTTCATAGTCATACAAAGCCGTGGCTGTCGGGCCTGCAGCTGCGCTGGCCGGCGCTGCTGGTGGAGCAGCAGGGGCAACAGGTGCCGGCGCCGGCTCTGGTTCTCGGGCGGCAACGGGGGCGGCCGGGGGCGCGGCGGCGTCATCCTCAACAAGCTCGACGTAGTTGCTAGGGAACAGGCCGCTCTCTCCCCTAACGTTGGTTCCCATCCACCAGTCATCGTCCACCATGTCAATGTTGGTAACGTACTCTCCCTCAACCAGGTCGATTTCGTTATCCTCAGCCTTTTCATAGTCATATTGCACCAGAGCGCGCTTGCCGCCTTGCTGGTCGTGACTGTCGGCCACTTGAGGAGCGTGCTCAAACGTCTGCTCCGCCACGGCACCAGCTGCGGCTCTTGCAAGGTGGCCAGCCTCGTGCTCGTCCTGAAGCTCCTCTTCTCTGGGAACTGGGACTTCCTCCACAGGGAGAGGAGGAGGTGCGCGCTCCTCGGGCCTCTCGATAGTGGGCTCTGGGCCGCGAGCCACAGGCACGGCGACACGGATTGGCGATGGCGAGCGCTCCCGCTCCTGGGCCACGGGCTGGTATGCAGAGGGGTCTTCTTCCTCTTCTTCCTCGTCCGCGGGGGCTGGGCGGCTGGGAAGGCCGGGGAGGGCGAAACCTCCAGCTGGCCGGGAGCCATCCGGAACAGGCGGTGGGGCCTGGTACTCTTCCTCGACTGCCCGAGTCGTCGGGGGTTGGCCAGCCCCGATGGGAACGGTGTTCTTGAACCGATCTCTCAAGGCAGACACGCCCCCTGGACCCGAGGGCTCGTCCTCCGCAGCCTCTCTCGCCTCTTCCTCCTGCTGATCCGCAGATTCGGGAGCACCACGTGTGGCTCCTCCGGTTTGAACTGGAGCCCAGCTCTTGCCCGTGTAGCCACTCTTCCAAGAAGACGAGCCGCCGGTCTGCTGAGCCTGCTGAGCAGGTGGCACTGGCGACTGAGCAGCAGGGATGCCGCTAATGCTTCCACCTTCTCTCGCCTTCTTCTCCGCCCAGATCTGAGCCGGTGTCTTGCCACCTTGGTCTGCGAACGTCCGGCTAGCAGCTCCAACCGGGGCGGCCGCTGGGGCAGCCGGGCCACCGAATCCGAGGCCACCGGGGGATGGCGCCTTTGTGCCGGTGAAGGCAGAGGCACCGGACCACTTCTTCGCAACGGTAGGCTTGGGGAGTGAGGTCAGCCGTCCAGCACTTGGCTGCGAGAAAGCAGCTGCTCGATCAGAAAAGCTCTGGGTTTCTTGTTCCGCTTCTTCTGGAGCTGGCTCCGCTGGTTTTTGTGCCTTGGCCCTAATTGCAGCAATGTCGACCTTTCCGACAGGCTCATACGCTCCCTTGACAGGCGTGGGTCTGTCATCTCCCTTCTTCTGGGCCTGTGCCCTGATGGCTGCAATGTCTACTTTGCCCACAGGCTGGTAGCCGCCTCCGACAACATCAGACGAGCCCGTATCCTGTCGGGGCGCGCCGGTGAAGCGCGAAGGCTCCTGCTTCTGACTTGTAAGCTCTGCCATGTTCACCTTGGTTGGCTGATAGGCAGGCGCGACCTTTTCGATCTGTGTTCGAGTGACGGGAGGAGCGTCGGCTCCCCAACCATCCGCATCGACAGCGCCGGCATTCCTGGATCGAGCAGCAACAAGAGGGTCGGCAGGACGGCCTGCTGACGACGAAGGTGTGAAAACAGGCTTGGCCTTGACTGGCGGGGGCGCATGTGTGGCAGCTCCGGCCGAGGATCCGGCCGAGTACTTGGCACCCGACGCATCGGCAACCTTGCGCATGATGGATTCAGGCTCGAGGTCGCTGTCGGAGCGGGCGGTGATCTGGACGTGATATCCGTGAAGGACCTTGGACACGGCAGCCAAGTGGCTGGTGAAGTATCCCTTTGTGCGCTCAGGGACACCTCCTCCACACCAGCCGATAAGAACAAACTTGGGGAGACCCGAATTGGGGTCCTTGACCTTGACAAAGGCGAACTGGATTCGGCCCTCGCTGAAGTCCTCAATCAGTTCGGTGAGGTCGCCATCTGGAGGATCATTAGCATCTTAGGCCGACGAGTGCAAAGCGCAAGGGGTCATCAATGGCTCGCATACCGCCTGTGCTTTGAACTTTGAGCACGCTCTCCTTGGAACCGCTGTCCTGGAAAGCGTTGACTAGGGGAGCTTGGACAGAGAAGAGCGCCCACTGGGCGTAGGTGGGCGAGCCGGATGCCGCCGCTTCTCCGCCAACGACAGCATTGTAGCTGCTCTTTATGGAGGCGCCGTTTGTAGAGAGGTTGAGAGACGCCATCTCGAGGTAGGAATCGTGGGCGTGACGATAGAGGTCGATGGAGGTGAAAGGACGTAGAGAGTATAGAGTAGAGGGGAGGAATTGAGCTCCGCTCAGCAATGGCTAGCGACGTCTTTGTTAGCATGCAACTCAGGGGAGACTAGCAACGGCGGGTTCTGGATGTAGCCTCACAATGCAATAGCCGTCTATCGACAGCCCAATAAATAGCACGGCTAGGCTATGGATGCTTTAGAGAAGATGGGAGACTCGGGTACAGAAGTACGAGTAGCTGCTCGGGCACAAAGGGGGAGATTCGGATTCGGGGATTCGTGGCCGACTCGAGCTGGCAAGCTGATGGACTGCCTGTCTGGCGGGACATGCGTCGACACTGCGTGGCGCCGAGGCGGGGACAATAAGCAGCTTGGCTAGATGCATAGCCCCGGTGGTGGATTGCACGTATCGGGTCGGGATGAGCTGGGGGGAGCTCAAATGACGCAGAGCTGCCCCTCTTTGCTGTGGCCTTGCTGGTGGCAGGTCCGCCACCCCCAGCGCCCCAGGCAGCGTGTATCGCTTATTGCTGGTGCCTGAGAGCGCTGGAACTCAATCTTCAGGAGGTCAGGCATGAACCACGGCGCTTGATGTTTGCATGAAGCTTCATGATGAGTTTGATTTGATTGATTCAACTCGATTTAGTGCACCTATTCAAACTCATCCCCTTTCTTTAGGTAGCAAGATTACAAGCCGGCGTAATCTTACCATGTACGCGTAAGTGTGCACTATTCAGCAAGTAGAGGCACAGGCACCCGGATAGATTAGAGCCCTCATTGCAACGAATCCTCGAATCAGTCCTACCAACTTACATACCAACTACGGCCCCGAGGGGTAGTTATAGCTTCATGTTCCATGTTGTTCATTGGCTCGTGTCCAGGACAGTCGTGAAAAGGTAGCCTCCAAATGCAGGGTAATCGCCATCTTCTCTAAGTATTAGACAAGCCCGCTTTGGATCTCATCTCCGGCAAACCCGTTGCATGCAAGGCGTCAGAACCCCAAAGCCCAAAATGCACATCCAGATGCATAGGAATCGCTAGGCCCTAGACGTATGCAAGGGGAGCATAAACACTTGTGCTGCAAGATCTGACTGTCCGGAGTCCGGAGTACCCTGCCGTCTAATCAGAGCTCCATTCCGGCGTTAGGCTCTTCCTCAAGGCCGCGTTGCAGATAGTTCGGCCAGTGCCTTGCCTGCCAAGATACCGTCCCTTTACTTCTCTAGGTACTATTTACCGTCATTCTAAAAAAAGGAGAAAAAGAAAAGAAAGCCTCGAAATAGACGGGCCTCGGATTGCTTTGGGCTCGACAACTTCAGCTGCCGAGCCACATTGTTGCGTATATTTAGCCCAACGACACGCGTTTCATCTCGCCGTCTCAGTGTACCCAACCTGGCTGGGGTGATGGGCAGCCAATCGGATGGATTCCTTACCGCGGAAGGAAATGGTAATATCAACTCGACTTCAGCTCGCAATGATGACCGTCTTCCTACCTGTATTGTATTAGCCCGTACATTACGATATGAGTTTCTTGCCATGATGCTTTAGTACTCCCACTCTCAACTGTACGTACTTTGCTCCGGTTTACGGCCATACCCCGAAATAAGCATAAGGTCGAGCTTATAACAGGTAGAGGCTATTTCTAAACGAGATTTCGCACTTCCTGGCATGTACAAGCGCATGGCTGGCTGAATTCCCCATGAAAGTCGCATGCACTCAATCCTTCGCCAACTCGTTCTCTTTACTCTAAATAGCACTAAAGGCATCTAAGAGGTCTTGCATACTTCTTCTCGCGTTTCCTAAATTAGCAAACAATCCCGGCAAAATCACAACTTGTGATGTCATTTTCGTTCATCAACATCTGCATATTCTGCCATTAATTCTGCACATCAAAAAGGTCCTCTTCTTTCTCTCTTTTGCTCGATGATCATATCCTGTGAATATTTCCTTTTGCAAAGAATTTGGCTGTGTAGTTCGGCTCATGAGAGTTTGATTACAAATTGCACACCGGTGTAGAAATAGCAGCGGCCCTGATTTCAAATGCTTGCGATGACCTTTGCAGCAATGGGCCTTGCGCCATCACTTTTACCCCGCTAAAAATCCAACTCTGTTACTACTCCAGGCCGATTCTCGCCGTTCTTCGCCCACAACCGCCATACAAACATCCGTCATCTTACATATCCGAACCTGAACTCGACCTCAGGCCTGGTGACAAGATGTCGACGATTACCGAAATCCTGACCGACGAGCAGTGGCAGCAGGTGCTCAGCTCTGCGCCCGCCTCAACCCTCATTGTCGCCTCTTTCCACGCACCCTGGGCGGCACCATGTGCCCAGATGGCAACAGTCTTGTCTACGCTCGCATCCGAATATCCCGTCACCGACCCGCTAAGCACCCAGTGGGTGTCGATCAATGCTGAGGATCTCAGCGACATCAGCGAAACCTACGATGTGACCGCGGTCCCTTACCTGGTGCTGCTGCGAAACGGCGAGGTCGTCGAGACCGTTAGCGGCAGCAGCGCCGTCAAGGTGCGGACGGCTATCGAGAAGCACGCAAACAAGGCTGGAGGTGCGACACAAGGTGCTGCCGCTACCAACGGCACCGCTCAGGCCGCTGAAGTGGCCCAGGCCGATGCCACCGTCGTTGACCCGGCCAAGCAGAAGGAGGAGCTCTTCAAGCGTCTTGGCGACTTGGTCAAGGCAGCCCCCGTTATGCTGTTCATGAAGGGCACACCCAGCTCTCCTCAGTGCGGTTTCTCGCGACAAATGGTTGGAATCTTGCGCGACAACTCTGTCAAATACGGATTCTTCAACATCCTCGCCGACGATGACGTGCGCCAGGGCTTGAAGGAGTATGCCGAGTGGCCGACTTTCCCGCAGCTGTGGGTGGACGGCGAACTCGTTGGTGGTCTCGACATTGTATGTGCTATTATTACATGGGCATTCTGACCTTTCACTGACACTAGTTACAGGTTAAAGAGGAGCTTAGCAGCAACGAGGATTTCTTCAAGCCATATAGCGTCACTGCCGAACCGACGGCGGCATAAGAGGCAAAGCCGAGAAAGGTGTAGACAGCACCTGCTCACATTTCCGTCTGTGATATCTCTGGTGAAAATAATCTTGCCAACTATTATGGGTTGGTGGTGGAGCCGTGACACGGAGCCATATCGAAGTGTTCCGAAGAAGCATGTTACGCAGGCCCAGAAGTGTCTAGGAGGTGAGATGCGTGGGACGACACAACAATGGCAAATTTGCCCCTGCATACTATATCGAGCTGTCGGATGAGCGAAATTGGAATCGGAGCGTTATATATATCGACGAGGTTGAACATGCGTGGCCAATAGTAGAAAAGAAGGGCCCTTTATTGAGTTGGCCATGTCTGCCGAGTCGAATATTTGATGAGCACGAAAGCAGAGGAGGATATGATGTATGAAAGCCACAATTTTATTGAAGAACAAATAAAAGAATACCAACTGAACAATTTAGATTTTGAATACCGTTGCGCCGTGAAGTATTTGATGCACGACATATCATGGGAACTCGGCCTGGGAGTCATGGAGATCGGAAGCTGTTAGTTGTTTAGTTCAAAGCAAAGGAGAGGTGTTGACCATGCGTTTCCTATTCAGACGGAACTACTCCGAGTTGGCTATCCACTCTATATTATACTTGCGAGCGTATCAGGCATCTCCAATGCCCCCAGGCACCAATTTAGAGCTGCGTCCGATCAACTCGATACACCACAACCCAGCGCTTGTCAGTCCATGCCCTGTTGGGAGTGTTCCTGAAACCTCAAATCTGCACGTGCTGCCCGGTATTTCAACTGCCGCTGGCACCTCCCAAGGCCAGCAAGAAAAGAGGAGATGGAATCAGCCGTACGGAGTTCCATGGCTAATTTGCCCACTTCCATTGGCCGGATAGGGGGCTAATCGGCTGGTTCGCTGACACTCCGCGCTACAACTACAGGGGCGCTAGCAGAACTGCTAAAAATCGACAGCCTGCGAGGGTGAGTCACAGAGTTGCAGAATGCAGCGTCAACTACGTAAACTAGCTGGAGCCTTGTCCATATCCAGGCTCGCAGGAAATGACCTCGTGCGCGTAGCGGCTTAACTCCGGGCTGGTGCTCATCTCGCAAAGTTTTTCCCGCGTGAAAAAGAACCACGGGAAATGCTGCTACATGGCCCTGCGAAGTCCTCGACCGAAGTCCGTACTCCGGAATGATTGTACGAGCAACTCGCATGTACACTGAAGCCCAGGGTCCAACCCAACATTCTGGACAGTGACGTGTTAGTACTCTACTTAGTCGAAAGGTTAAGTTGCTTTGCAAAGGCGCAGGTCAAATGACAGGCTGTGTTTCTTACTTGCAAAAGGACGTCGGCGCCATGGAAGAATAAACGGACCGCCTGGAAGCCTTTCCCATGGCTGGGGTCGTCATGGATCTGCCAATGGGGATTGCTGCCATGCACTAACACGGGGTACTTGGAGAGCCGGCTGACAAAGCAGCCGCTCGGCTTTGAGATAAGCTTCCTGTTTGGTGGTGGATGAGATCGAAGCTGCTTCAATGCCATGTTTGCATGTGGTGGGCAGTGCTGCGGGGTTAATTTATCGAAATGAAATCAGATTGACAACCAGTTTTATTCACCTTTCGGACTCATTGCTGGAAGAGGGATTTGAGAACCAAACGCCGTGTTCTGCTGCAATCATTAATCGTAAACATCGCCTGTCGTAGCAGTACCCAGCATCGTACCGCACAGCCGAGCCGGGGGCCTAGTACTGTAGCTACCGGTGTTAGTGCTGCACCGCAAAAAAAAAAAGTTGGAGACAAGACGCCTCAGTGATTAATGCATAGACGCACCTCCTGGGTGGTACCGTTTGGTATCACGCAAGACTCGCGCCCGGCTCGACACCACTTCCTGGCTCCCCCCCACCAACCGCGATTCTCGGGGGGTTCTTTATTATATTTTGTGCTTTAACCTCTAATTCCAGCAGACGTCCCTCTTCTTCTCACAAACGCAAATTTTCTCTCATCCCCCTCACTTTGACGCCTTTCTCTCTCCTCCTTCTGCTGCATCACCAGCTTCGCCTGCAGGACTCTGACGTTTTCGGCTTTCCGTCTGCCCCAAGTCCGCCACTCAAGCTTTCCGGCCCCTCTCCGCCTTCACCACTTGACAACTGACTGCCATATCAAGCCACCAAGGCAATTCCGCCCGCTTCTCGTCCGATCCCAAACGAGGCCGCGCAACCACTGGCATCTCCAGTCCAGGGTCCGAAACCATCGCAGAACATCTTCTTTTCGCATTGCAACTCGAGCCCGAAGCCGTGGATTGGCTTTATTTCCGGCGAATGCAATCTTTCCTGACCAGCTACCGGCTGATCCTCTAAAAGGGCCAGCTTAATTCTCTCTGTCGTCGCACTGAGCCGTCGCCTCGCTTCTTCCCCTTTCTCGGCCTGGCTGCTTCTAGCAATTGACAGGCTGCCTCCCCCTGCCTTCTCCGAAGCCCTCAGAGGTCTAATATATGCGCCGCATCAATTATAACCGGCAAGCCGCTTGTGAGGCCGGCTGAAGTTCAGAGCATTTCGGTGTGATCCTTAAATCCGAATCGCCTCATCAGCCAACAACCGTCTGAGATTACGAGAGCCCCTCAGCTTTCCTTCCCCTCCTCTACAATGACGCCCACTCCGCCTTCGACCAACTCTTCTACAGGGGGTCGCTCCCCTGAGGAGCAGTTTCGCGTTGTGAGGAAGAGAAATCGTGTGCCTTTGAGCTGCTACCCGTGCAGGACAAGAAAGTACGTCGTTATCTCCGCACTGTCCATGGACAAGAGTGTAGGCGTGCTAACCTTCCATGCAGATTGTGAGTGCCTGGGCGCTCGGATATGGCTTGACGAGCAGCCAAAGAGCAGCATCCTTTGATGCATTTTGACTTGCTAACATGGCGTAGGAAATGCGACAGGAACCATCCGTGCAGCAACTGCACCAAGCGAGAGGGCATGGACACGTCGTCATGCTCCTATGCAGCTCCGGCAACCCGAAAAAAGAGCCAGAACCAGGCCGACGCCACGCCGGATGACATGCAGAATAGGATCGACCGGTTAGAAGGCCTTGTCCTGTCTTTGATGCATGGCGGGGCTAATGTAGACCCTGCTTCAGCCGCTGCGGCTGGTCGAGCTGCCTCTACGTCGCAGTCGTTAACTGATAGCGGCTCTTCCGCCAAAGCTGGCCGCGACGAGGGGGTGACAATGCTCGAAGACGATAGCGACACGGAAGAGGGACTCGCGGCTTCGCTGGGAGTTTTGAAAGTCGACCCGGACAAGGGCAAGTCCATGTATATCGGCCAAGAGCACTGGCATACGATTCTGTCCGACATTTCCGAAGTGAAAAACTATTTCATGTTTCACAAGAAGGAGCTGGAGACGAGCTACGAGCGTGTCAGGTTATCAAAACCAATGGCGGCTCGGGAAGGGCCGACGTTGTTGCTTGGTGCCTTGCCCGCCTCCGAGATTGAGCTTCGCGCGGAGCTGCCTCCAAAGTCGAGCATCCTGACCCTGTGTAGCCGTTACTTCAACTCAATGGACAACGCCGTGTGTATAATACACGGTCCGACCTTTTTCAAACAGCTGAAAAGCCATTGGGAGGACCCGTCAAAAACGCCGATTATGTGGCTAGGATTGCTATATTCTGTGCTTACTCTTGCCATGCTGAGCTATCACAAAGTTGGTGATGAGCCTCCTGAGTGGAGAGGTCGGACTTTGGAGCTTGCGTCAGAATATCGCCTACGGACGGTACAATGTCTGATCAAGGCAGACTATACAAAGCCGGTCGAGTACACCGTCGAGGCTATGCTTTTATACGTCTTTGGGGAGTACTCATCTCGGTGGGATGCCGACCTCGGGTTGTGGTTGATTGTTTCTGTCATCACAAGGATAGCCTTCCGTATGGGATACCATCGAGATGCAAAATGGTTTCCCAATCTTACACCATTTCAAGCTGTAAGTTCATTTTTGGTGCTTCGTTGACGAGCAAACGACTGATACGAGACGACGTAGGAAATGAGAAGAAGAGCGTGGGCGTTGGTCCGCATGTCTGATGTCGTCTTTTCGCATCAGGTGTCATTGCCTAATATGATTTACGAGAACGACTGCGATACTCAGCTTCCAAACAACCTTTTCGATGATGAATTCCACCCCGACACCAAGGAACTGCCACCCTCACGCCCCTCTTCAGAACCGACGCCGATATCATACATGATTGCGAAAGTGAGGCTCTGCTCTGAGTTGGGAAACATTTTGCAGGCAACAAACATGGTTGGCAAGACTGTTCCATACGACGAGGTTATCCGATTCGACGCAAAGCTTCGCCAAATCATGCAGGAGCTTCCTCCTCACCTTCGACTTGGTGCACTAGAGGCGTCTCAGGATCCGGTGACATTAATCATTGCAAGGTACAACATTGATATCTTGTTTCAGAAGATACTCTGTCTGCTGCACAGGAAATATCACGCCAAGGCCCAGCATAACCCAAGATATGCCTTTTCTCGACGCAGTGCTATCGAAGCGTCACTGCAGGCGATGGAACACCTAAGCAAGCTGCATCGCGAATCTCAGGGCAACGGCCGGCTGCGATCTGTTTCGTGGTACATCAAATCAATTGCGACAAAAGAGTTTACCTTGCCAGCTATGCTACTTGTTCTAGACCTTCATTATGATAACATTGCACGGCAATCGCCCAATCCCACCGACGACGGCTTCGTCTACACTGACGAACAACGAAGCAAAATGATTACCGCACTCGAGACTGCCAAGGGCATATGGGCAGCTCTTGCTCATACTTCAATGGAAGCCTTCAAGGCTACCAAAGTCATTGAAATCATGCTGGACAAGATTAAGGTGTCTGGTGGAGAGGCCATGGATTCCAACAGCGACCAAGTCCCATCTCGAACCGACTCCCTGTCTGCCTCAATTGTAGGCTCAGGCTCAGGCTCCTCACTGGATCAAACACCTTTGTCACTGGGCTTTGTGTCTCCCATCGGGATCCCTGGCTTTGGTGGCCAAGACCCATTCTCGCAGAGCAGTGCCTTTATGGGTATGGACTTTGGTCTACGGGCTACGAACGGGAACGGGAACGAGTTTCCGCAGTTTGACGCTCTCAATGGTAATGGCGCCGGTGCCTCTCCGCTCTCCATGTTTACAAACCTGGGCGGCACCGGGGCAGGCGACATGGCCAATTTTGACTGGGTAAGACTACAGTCTCCTCTCTTTTAACATCAGATCAACATTTGCTGACAATTCTGTTTTACATAGAGTGCATTTGAAAACTACACACAGATGACAACTTGGGGAGCAGACCAGAGTTTCCAGATTTACGGTTCTGGGGAGCAATCGTCTCCAGAACAGGGGCTGGGCGATGGTGCGAGTATGATGAATGAGCAGCAGTAATTTGTTGTGTATTTAAACACTCTTGTATATCATAGAACACGTTCGTTGGACATGTTTGATCTGGAATTTGGTATTTGGATAAGGGAAAATGCAAGGTCTTTATAAGCAGGGACGTTTGTAGCTACTTTTATTCCAAGTCCCCGCCTTCTCTCCGCTTCATGAGTAAATGGTGTTCTTCTGTCTCTCTATATGGTGACGATGACTGCTTTGCAATGAGACTTTGGATAAGCTAAAACTAAGAGGTTCTTATAGTACTGTTTCAAGGGTAGCAACATATTATCTACTACATCTGCTATATCTACTCTCATCTAGTCTCATCTACTATAGTATATTATATCTACTCTCATCTACTCTCATCTACTACATCTACTACAGTCTACTCTGGTCTACTCTCATCTACTACATCTACTATAATCTACTATAGTCTACTACAGTCTACTATGGTCTACTACGGTCTACTCTAATCTACTATATCTACTATGATCTACTATATCCTCTACCGTAGACATCTTCTGTAATCATTCTGGAGTACGCATCTCAAGTGGCTACTTCGCTTAGTCATCACCAATCGATAAGCCGCCTCTAGCAAAAGTTGTGCAGTACTTCTACGTCAGCCCCTGCTTTATAGGGGATTTAGTGCCCTTACTGCGGCGAGACCGAAAAAGCTCCGGAGAAGATCGAGAGCTCTTTCCGTGCCTTTTCATTGCGTCTTCTTTCCCTCTCAGGATATCCTTGCAGCTGCTGCTCAGAGTCTCTCGATGATATTCCAACGTGCCTTCCCGTGCTTGCAAGGACTTTGGGCAAGGGCTGATCCCTTGCATCGCTCCTGCAGAATACCCCAAGAGTGCTAATAATCTCAACACATTGATGTCTTCCTCCTCCTCTTCGCCTCTTCAACAGCTCGTTTTCTTCTCTATGCAGTCATGGACAACGTTCGGCAGGGGCACGTGGTTGATGCCAGTCTGGCATACCTACAGAGGCTTGAGGATGAGATGCGAGTTCTAAACGGGACACAACTCGTTTCATCTGACAGCAGCACCCTGGGATCCCCGAGCGCTAGGAAACGAAGGCGACTGGAGAGTTCAAGCGAGAGCGAGGGCAAAACTTCCAAGAAGACCAGGATCACCTCTGCTCGCCAGGACAGTGTTGTCTTTGGTCCCGCAGAGCCTCCCCGCCATGACAGGTCGCGGCAGCTCCCAGCGGAGTTGTGGCATCACATCTTTTCCTTTCTCTCGCCTGTTACTCTTGGACGCTGCCTGCGTGTCAACCGGCTGTTTCACAGATACCTCGATCCTGTCTCGCCCTTCATCTCTACTTCTGTAATACACGTGCCTACTACTCGTATATTGCCTACACTGCCCCCAGACGCCATCTGGCGAGCGTCCAGATGTCTTCACTGGCCAGCCATGCCCGCGCCGCTCAAAGGAAAGTTTGAATTGGATATGTGGCGGTTTGCCTGTATCCGATTTTGCCAATTCTGCGGCCAGCTGGACAAAGCCTACAATACCACTGAGGATTCTTCAAAGCCCCGCAGACCTGGCAATACCACTGTATCGCCCATCTTTCCTTTCTTCATCAATTCGTGTGGAAACTGTTTGGTTGGGAAGAGCATCAAGGTGAGTGACTTTGCCTTCTCTTGTTGGGGCCTATCAAGTAGCTGACAAGATCTTTCTGCCTTACAGGAACTTGACTTCTATCTATCGACATCAAGACCATCGCTCATCTCATCGGGGCTTCCTGTGGTTTTTATGACGCCTGACATGAATGTAATCTCCCCTCAAGAATTGCGAAGCATCCCAGGGGCCATTGCCCCTCTTCAGTTGACAAAAGTGTATTGGCCTGCCCAAGTGGAGAGGCTTCAGGAAGAGTTTGAAGAAGTCAAGCGATTTGGCGTTGCAGCTACTGAAGAGTGGAAAAAAGGCTTAGAAACTCGAGGCATTGAACAAATTCATGACGCTTCCCGATGGGATAGGTGGCTTCTGTCAGGAGGCGTCCGCCAAATGCGCAGGCATTCGACTCAGCCGACGCCTACTGCTGCTAACAAGCCGGAACGGATAGGGAAAAAAGGTTCGGAAATTGCTAAAACTCTACAGAAGGAGCGGCAGGATGTTGAGACTACCGTACGAATTCACATCTCCAACCTCGCAGATGAGGTCATAGACAGCTGGGTTAAGGGACGCAGCGTCAAGAAGGGAAACTGTTCAGACTTCGCCGCGGAGGTGTTAGCATACGTACGCAAACAGTTCTATAAGGACGGAGCGAGGGCCGTTTCCTTGACGCGAGGACTAACTCTCGACGATATGAAATGGGTATTCGATCATAAGATTGGGCCACATACCAACCATCACGAGACGGCCTTCTTTCGCTGCAGGGAGTGCCCGAGCCCGAGTAAAAAGCGGTACGGCCTTCAAGCTATCCTACAGCATTATGCTATGAAGCACCGCTCAAAGAAGTTGAAGAGCATGACTATGCTTTGGAAAACGGAGTGGCCTGAGGAGCCTCCATTCACGTGCTCAGCATCTGTCAGCTCCAATCCAACAATGCCTGGTGTGCCTGAGGCAAGCAGCAGACACTTGGAAACATGCTACGTGGAAGAACGCCGCGAGCACGCCCCCTATGCGATAGAAACACCACCGGTCATGGCATCGCAAAGGGAACAAAGCCACGCCAGTGGTTACCAACAACCGATGTCCACGACCTTCTACCAGTCCTACGACATCGTTGACGTGCGGAATTTACCGAATGGCTACTACATTCAATATCCCGTCTTCCACGACTATAGACTTCCCTCTAATTCTAGTTATTCCAGCTATACCATCAGGGAGTCGCACAACAATACTGGAGCCTTATCACAGGTTTATAATGTTTATGAGTCACGAGATCCATTGGCCAATAGAAGATCGGGAGGTTGGGAATGACATGGGCATAGATTAGAGCTTTCATAGGAGCATTCTCTCTTTCATTTTTGTTTTTGTTAAACACTTATGACAACGGCGTTTTAAGACGTCTCACTACTGAGGCAAAAGCTATTTAATTGCAGAAGAAATGGCAGTTTGTACATATTTATACATAGTAACTCAATACTTACCTGCCTCTTAACCAGACGTTCTTTACCAAGAAGGTGTAAACTTTACAAACAGTGTTTACTATCAATAGACCCGATAGACTCAGATATATATACTAGAGAAACTGGAGATATCTAGAGAAACTAAAGAAACTAGAGATATCTGGAGAAACTAGAGATATCTGGAGAAACTAGAGATATCTAGAGAAACTAGAGATATCTAGAGAAACTAGAAGATATTAGAGATATTAGAGATACTAGAAGATACTAGAGATATATAGTCGTAGATCAGCTCATACAACACGGCCACACATTAAGCAGTACAGGTAGTGACAAGTATATTTCCTATTATTGGAGACATGACAGAGTCGAGCGGTGTAGTTGTAGAAAATATGAGAAAATCGTTTGCAGCCATGGTTCACGGAAATGTATCCTCTTTGCCCCTTCTTCCCATTTCCTCTCTCCCTCCATTGCATCATATACAGGTTGTTTACACTTCAAAATGAAACTCTCATTTTGACAATCACACACTCTCCATTCTCTCCTTCCGAATAGGCGTGTTTCTCTTCCGTATCTTTTTTTTCCTCTTCCAGTCATCCATTCCTCCCCCAGCCGTTTGCCTTCGTTAAAAATCCCCATGGACGCCTCATTGATCGCCTTTTTTCGTGTTTTGGAAAACCTACCGCTTTTATACAGACATTTGAACCTCCCAATTCTTTTTTTCTCTTTTTCTTTTGATGTCATCTTCTGTTTCTCCTTTTCCTTCTCTTCATGGTAGATTTCCAGACCATCGTAGAAGGGAGAGCATTAAAAAAGAACAAAAAGAAAAAGGCATCTTGACGAGCCCCTCCCATCGCCCCTGTTTTACAAAACCTCGCCGATAATCTTTGCTGCCTCGCGGTATGTCTGAAGAAGCTTCTCACACTTCTCACGCTCCTTCTTGACGCCATCGTCCTCGTAGAGGAGCTCTTCGAAGAGGTTCTCCTTGTAGAGCTCGCTGACGAGGCGGTTCTGGACGACGTCCTTGCAGTGGTTGACGAGGAGGTGCATGATGGCCTTGGGGACCTGGTCGGCGATGGATTCGCGGACGATGTTGAAGTAGGAGGAGATGAGGGCGCGGATGAGTTCTGCTTCCATGGCCTCACGCTCGGTCATGGCGGGTTCGTTAGATTCGCCCTGTGGGAGAGGAGAGGAGTTAGTCAGGGGGTGGAGAACAAAAGAGCTGTGTTGTTAAGGAGAGAGTGTGTATCAGGACTTACCAGATGTGATGCCAGGCCGTAACTTCGAGATGATGGGTCATACTCATCTGTCACGGAGGGGGGAGCGGTAGAGGTGCGAATTGCCAACTTCTCTTCACGACGGAGACTCTGAGAGAAGGTGGGCTCTGAAGGATGGCTGGTATGTCTGCCGTTGGTGGTGGGAGTAATAGGGGCGCTGACGGGTGCCATGCCATCCTTGCCGAAAAAGTAGTTCAAGAATGTATCGCGAGCACCGCCAATTCCTTGTCCATTCATGCCCGGAGAAGATGGCCGGATTCCATTCATGGATGCGCCGAGGCCAACCAGGGCGTCCTGGTGGACGGCAGGTGACATGCTTCGTGAAGGCTTTGCCGTAGCGAGTTTGCGAAGGTTGGGCTCTGCTGCTCGCGGGGTTCCCTCCGCAACTGGGCTCTCATCGCCATCTTCTTGCGGCTCCGTGCCGTTGGGCCCGAGCTCCTTGAGCCGCCGCTTCTCCCGGCGCTCACGCTCCTCCAGGATGATCCTCTTACGTTCCCGCTCCTGTTTGGCGCTGACAACATTGCTCATCGCTGCGGCGGCGCCTAGGAAGTTGGGGTGATTTGTGTTGATGTACGCGCGCTGAATGGAAATGAGTGACTCGACATAGTTTGAGGCGGGGCCTAATCGCTCTCGCAAAAGATCCGATACCACCTCGATGAGCTTTGCTTGGAGTCTTGGGAATCTGGAAAGTTCTATTGAGCCGCATGTATGGCAGATCTTGATAAGTTCTTCGTAGACAAGCTCGACGCAGCGCTGGCTGGGAATTTCCAACATCTTGATTTGGGGCTTCACAAGGAGATCAAAGGCCATCTCGGGCACGAACAAGCTGGGCCGAGGACCAGTGGAGTTGCGAATTGCCGTTCTAATATCCAACGCTGAAAGGTTTGAAGTAGGGTCGATGGTATCTAGTGAGCTTCCAAAAACAGAGTTGAAGATGTAGTAGATGCGGGCACCACCGCAAAGCTCCTTGGTCGAGATTTCAGTGGATGTACCGTCGATGGAGGAGATGAAGGAGGTTGCGAATCGCGTCATGAGTTGCAGAATCAATGAACCGCGATGCTCCTTTCCGCTAAAGTGCATGTCACCATAGCCGGCGAGTTCCTGCTGGGTCTGACCCATCAAAGTGTTGAGGCGCGCCTTGATGTCGGGCAACCGCTCTCGAATGTGAGCCATGAGAGTCGTGTTAAGCGTCTTGGCCAAGAACTGTGTACCGCATCGGCTCGAAATGTTACGGTAAGCCGGGTGGTGCTTGAAGAAGTCCATTTCGGCTTTCAGGGCATCCTCCATGGGCTTGTTGCCCTGAATATCCTGCTGCGAGCGGTTCACGACACCAATGAAGCCAAGCTTCAGAGGGTACACACGGCCGGACAGGATGTCGAGGGCATTGGTGCCGTGGTCCATCAAGTCGATCTTGGTGAGAACACCGATGGTCCTCCTGCCAAGAGGATCCACATGCCGGGCAAGCTTAAGAGCCTCCGAGTTGACAAGGTCGACATTGGCCGGTGACACCGCCAGAACAATACTGTTGGGCTTGGCAATGTACTCAGAGATCAAATTTCTCGTTTGCTTCTCGATATCAGAAGGCTGGTCGCCAATGGGTACCTATGCATGATTCGAGCCAGGTTAGCCTAGAAGAGGAGCAGGTAGTAAGGTAAAGACGAACCTTGGTTAAACCGGGCAGATCGACCAGGGTCAGGTTGAGGACATGCGGTGAGTAAATCTTGAGGTTTATGGGCTGTCTATTGATGCCTTTGTTGGTACCAGCAACTCTGGACGTCTCATTCTCAATCTCCCGCTTGACATCTATAAAGTCGTTGAACCGTCTATTGGGGATGTGGTGGAACTCGGCCCATTCTGAGCGCCGCGCAGCACCGGGCGAGCGGTATGGGTCGTTGAACGGATCTGGTGCCGTCTCATCCTCCGGGATGTTGATGAGCTGCAGGATCAGCGGCCGGCGGGTTACGATGCCGCTGCCTCGGGGCAGAAAGTCTCGGCCGACGATGTTTTCGAGAACGGAAGATTTTCCGGCGGACTGGGATCCCACGACGACCTGGAGCAGCGGGGCATTAGCATCAAGCGAGGACAAGGGGAGGCAGATTTGCACCACGCACAATTTGGGGGAGATCGAGGGAATCGCTGCCAATGGTGTTGAACACCAGGTCCTGCAGCTTGTTGACCGTGTTGAGCAGATCTTCGCCGAGGGCCGCCATTGCAGCGATCTTGGGAGCCTTTTTTTTCCCTGTAGATTCTTTTCGTCGACTCGGCCGGGGTTATCGCAGTCGCAGCGGTCAATTAAACGCAATAACCAGGTTGGAAGAGCAGCAGAGATGCCTCCGACAAAGAGATTCAGGCTCGCACAGGCAACGCGACGACTTGCGCTGGGCTTTTCTGGCGATCAAGAAGAGAAGCAAGCCGAAACATTGGCTTCTCGGGCTGTTTGGCAACGAATCGAGTACGTACCGATTCGTTCACGTGTAAAGGGTGGGGCTGGTTCATGGCTTGCCTCTCAACGCCACAGGTACCGAGTACCGGGTGTTGTGTGCAGAGCCGTGGGATATGGCAGTACTAAGAACCTTAGCCTCAGCCTCCCTTTGTTCAACCGCCCCCCATTTCTCCAGATATCTGATGAGATAAACGGTTGAGGGCAAGGCATGGGCAGAAGCCTAACTGGAGACGGCATGTGAGAGATGGGCTGCCATACATGCTGCGGGAATACGATTGCATGTTTAGTTTATTCTGTTTGATTTTTGTTGAGCTCATGGGGCAGTTAGGGCTATTCCGTGAATACCCAGGCTTGTTCTTCATCTCTCTCTCTACTGAAGCTGGATGGATTACGGAGTAGGTCCTCTGGCATTCCGGCATACATGAGACGGAACGCTAGATATCTCGTCCGTCATGTCGGGTTCGTTATATACGTAGAGCCGGCATCATCCATTTAATAGACAAGATACAAGCTGCTAACCCGCTACAGGCCATAACCAGCTCTAGCGCGCTCCTTGGAAGAGCTATTGATGGTTCACCGTGTAGCACAGATTCGGCATGACGACTTTGATTACAGTGTCGAACCATGACCCTTGAATCCTGGGTTAGTTTCCGGCTAATGCTTCAACTTCAGCTTGCGTGTAAAAGCCGCCTCCCGAACCAAGACAAGATGTCATACTGCGCACAACGCTGCTCACCTGATTGTGCTACAGTACACAAGAATATTGGTTTCTCTCATTCACACCCACGGCCCGACAACGGAGTGTCCATTCGCCAATCCGACGATGCTTTCCGACCCGATACTGCGACAACGGGCTCTCTCAAACCTGCCAATCGTCGCCTGCTTGAACACTGTTTGACTGTCTCTGGTTGGGCGCCTGTGGATACCGCAGTCGACCGAAAGAACACGACTGATGCAGCTAGCGGTTGAGTTGGCTTGCAGTGTGTCACAACGCGAATGGTCCGTTCCAAGACCCAGAGGGAGCCCTGCAAGCAATGCAAGGGAGCAGAATCTGCTCCTGGCTGCTCCCACAACAGTCACTGATTGGATTTGTTGAACCTGACAATTGTCATGAGTCTGCTGCGGAGACATTGTGCCATCCCATATCCATACCGTGCAAAGCAAAGCGCCTGATCAGAAACTCGCCCATCCACGGCCCAAACCCTCCGTCGCTCGGATGTTGTCATCCCAATGAGGCCAAGGCAGTATTAAATGCTTGTCCTCCGTATGCAGCTATGCAATCTGATTCGCCACAGTTGTTAAAACGTCGGAGCCAAATTTAGCTAAGCAATGCGTGCCGCTCTATCGGGGCCCGGCCCCACCGCTTTCGACAACCATCATGCGTGACAGCCGTGCCTCCAAAGTCTCATCTCGAAAAAAAGAAACGAAAAAAAGGGATATGCCCCTGGTGCGGCACCTGGAGAAATGAGTACCTTCGGCAGCCCTGGAGCGCTGCCAACAACCAAGCCAACCCCGTACGTGTTCTCTCGCCGTTGATTTGAAGCTCAGGAGTTGGCTGACCCGCCGTCTCCATAGGCCACAGCGAGGGAGCTTCCCCTTGGACCACGATGGTAAGCCCGCTGCAGTGGTTCAGTCCATTTTCCCGCCTCTCCTGGATGGCTCAGTTGTCTAACTGGACTAGGCGAGTGCAAGAAGGCCATGACCAGCTACCTTGCTTGCATGAAGAAAGTCCGTGGTGTCAACGAAGACGAATGTCGCAACTTGGCCAAGGCGTATCTGTCATGCAGAATGGATAGGTAAAGAAAAAGAGAGAGAGAACAGAGCAGTAAGACATTGCCATGGGCTAACGTATCGGCAAAATTAAGAAATCTGATGGCTCGGGACGAGTTCAAGAATCTCGGCTTCGCAGACCCTGCGCTGGCAAAAGCCCCAGCAGAGCCAGAAAAGGGCGTCAAAGGCGAACTCCGGTGGTAGTAAGGCGAGTGGGCATCCCCATAGCCGGACAGGCGTCCCTAGTCGCCAGGCACAAGCACAGGCACGGAGGTGCAAAGGGGGGGAGGAAGCTTGAAGCTATTGGCCGTTCCCATGGTGACATTGCCCAACCCGTATCAGTTCCTTGTACATAGTATTTCTGGCAGCGATCTGGAACTTTCCAAAGCCCGCTGTACTGTACCATAGCGTCCCCCCTGTTAACAAATCTCTTCACTCCCTTTACCACTGATGGCTTGACAAGGTTGCGCCTTAGTCAAGTCGTGCTGTTTTATGCTTTATGCTGCTCACCTAACCATCATTTAAAGGATGGATGCCAACGCAGAACTTGGGTGGCGCTATATTAGCAGCTGAGCTGTGCCGGCTAGGGATGCAGATTACAGGCACACAGCGCTACTGGCCAGCGCTACGCACCGCTACGGCAAAGGCAATAGGCGCCTACTGGTCCTAAGTTCTGGGGTGTCTCGGAACATGCCAAGGGGTTGCCCCGTCAACCCCCACCCCCAATGATGACTTGCACAACTCCATTGACACAGTACCGAGCACATACCTGTAAGGTTTGCATACAAAACGTCACGCCTCGCATGCGACCTCTCTAATTAGCTTCCCGTCACCGCCAACAGCCTCCGGTACCTCAGAACAGGTCGACGGCACACATAAAGCCCTCGTACCTCCCTTCTGAGACCGGCCGTTTGCCTTCATTTCGTTACGATCCGCGTCCAAGGAAACGAACATGAGGCAAGCTGGTGAGGTCAGGTCACGGAGGGCGACGCCGCCGTCGCCATCATACATGACAAAGGATGAATTCGGTACGACATACAGGATACAGGGAGGGTGGATTGACCGATGGTTCAGGCTAGTCGCTAATCTACAACTGTCGTGAGCAGCAAACTATCTCGCAAACCTTCGAAGCAAGCCCGTGGTGAGACCCGGCGGTGCCAGGCCACCGCCTCCCAGCAATCGTCCGCAGGTAAATCGAAACAGTCTCAGTAACATTAGCTACGATGCATCGACGACGTCACAAGATACGGCTCATCAGCTGGGTCATCAGCGATCTCAGTCACACACGCCTAGCCTCATTGCCGGGAGCATGGCGTCAACTCGCCTGTCCACCATCAGCTCCCGAAGCCGCGACTACTATCCCACCAGCCCAACGCCGCCTCCAATCAAGCCCGATACAGTTGTTCCCACGGCTAGTTATATGGAGAGGGGCCGCCGATGGATGGAAAGAGAGGAGGCATCGTCTCTGCGAGATGCCATGGAAGAAATGGATTTCCGAGAGAGCAGAAAGGCTTCTCCTGATAACGATCCTGCTGTCGAGGACGACGAGACCCGTATCTACAACGCTGCCCTCAACGAAGCCGCTGAGCTTGTATGGGAACATCAGCATGGAGTCAAACCCCGGCCACCCGAGGGTGCGTACCGGTACCGACCACATCTTAGAAAGGACAGCTACGCACATGCCCGGGCAGCTGCTGTGGGGCAGGGAGAAGAGCCGTCCGGCACGAACAAAGTGAACAGGAACTCATACTCGACGACTTCATCGGAAGAAGAAAACGGCTCTCGACAAAACGGATCCCCCGAAGCAAAAGCACAAGCACAAGCACGTACCGACGAGTCTCCAACCAAGGCAAAATCATATGGAAATGTCGGAGGGCGGTTCACAGGCGGCCGGCGCAGCAGCATGAAGAGGAACATCAGTGGAGAAGTCGAACGACCCTTTTCTGGCGATCAGATATGGGAAGAGCCCGAAGCCCAGTCAGGCGACGGACCCACGACAACGACCCCTCCAAGCGGTGATTCGCCCGTTTCGCTGAATCCTAAGCCGTCCAATACGATCGGACGGGTTCCCTTCCCGCGCAATCAAGGAGAGACAAGCCCGACCAAGCGATTGGATCGCATAGAAATCCACAGGAACCCCCCAACTCGATCTCGCAACGCCCAATATCAAGTCAACACTCCCGTTGTCAATGGTCAGAAGCCCTCCGATGGACAGCATCTGAATGGAGTCGAGATTCGGGGTCAGGATATCCGCGAAGCTACTAGCATGAGGCTGAAGGACCGCAGTTCTAGACTCCCGGAACCTACTGCAGTCAGCGACAGCCCTGGAAGGCCCATTGTAAGCTTCGATACGAACTGGAAAGCCCCGGAGGAGTCCTCGTCCACTGATGCCAGTTCAGACCGACCAGACCCGACAACGCCAGCATCAAACCGCTTCCGGTCCCAGTCCCAGTCCCAGTCCCAAGCTCAATCCCAGCCCCAAACGCCATCACGGCCTATGGAGATCCCTAGCATTGTTGTGGCGGAAGACCCTTCGCCGAGACCGCGGGCGCAGACGAGCGGGAGTGTGCCATCCATCTCGATAGAGGAACCGGATGAGGCCCCAAAGCGGCCGATACCCGCAATCAACGTGCCGTCCATTTCAGTTGATGAAGCGCCGGGTCGCCGTAGCATCCCCAGCATTTCAACGCCGAGGGACTCGCCTGTGAGAGGCTCGGTGAGAGGTGCACGTCCTCTCCCAACACCAGGGGCTCGTGGGCCTCAGGGCACGCGCGACCTACCGCAGCCGCGAGGCCACTGGTCACCAGCATCAGGTGCCATTAGGCCAGCGGGAACCGTCTGTAACCAATGCCAGCGCCCCATTGAGGGCAAGTTTGTGGCTCTGGCTGGGTCTCCTGAGCGCTTCCACCCTCACTGTTTCCGCTGCTACACCTGTAACACCAGACTTGAAGCCATGGAGATCAGTCCAGAGCCTGAGGCGTCACGGGCTGAGCGTGTGGAGAGGATTCGGCGTCGCGCGGCCGGTGAGATATTGGACGAGAAGCCTGGCATGACCATGGCGGAAGACGGAGACGAACGACTCCGCTTCTATTGCCATCTCGACTGGCACGAACTCTTCGCTCCACGCTGCAAGCACTGCACGACTCCCATCCTTGGAGAGCATATTGTGGCGCTTGGAGCGCATTGGCATTACGGGCATTTCTTCTGCGCCGAGTGCGGCGACCCGTTTGAGCATGGCATGACACACATTGAGAAGGACGGCTACGCATGGTGTATCAATTGCCAGACAAAGCGGACGGAACGCCGTGCGCCCAAGTGCAAGATGTGCAAGACAGCGGTCATCGGCCAGTATATCAAGGCGCTGGGAGGCGAGTGGCACGAGCATTGCTTCCGCTGCCATGAGTGTAAGGGAGGGTTCGACGATGGGCAGATATTCCCCAAGGAGACTGCAACGGGCGCCATTATACTCTGCACCAACTGCCGGTCCAGGGAACTCAAATTCTAAAGACGATGCGATGATGCCACTAACACATTTTGCGTATTTCATTTTGCACAAGGCGTTTTGTTTTCTTTTTTAAGTTAAAGGGAGGACAGCACTGGGATGGGTAGCAAAGCATTTGGGATAATGGTGAACTACTAGGTAAAACCGGCTTACGGCTGTAATTGCACTTTGACCTCGTGTAAAAAAGAACCATTTTCCACCTTTCCGAACCGATGCGCCGCTGCCGTATTATGGAAGAGAGAAAGGAAAACAAGAAAGGACGAAAGGGCGTAAAGAAAGAGCCGTTTTGGCTCTTGAATCGACGTCGTAGAATAGCGGGTTCCCTCTCTGACTCTGACTGTCTCTCTCTCTCTCTCTGCTCTGCTCTGCTCTAATGTATTACACAAACCACGGTAGATAGTGTGGGAGGTAGAATGCGACCCAAATTACCCAGCTCTGACGCACATGTCCCTCCGACTTCTATCTTTCTGCTTCTCTCCTCTCCGACTTGGTATCGTCATCTTCGATCTCTGTCCGCCCTTGGTCTTTATGTAGCGTCATCCTCGCAAGCGTCCTCCAACTTGTTCTTGATGCACTTCGAGAGTGTCGCCGTCTGCCATCTCGAGCTAACGCGTGCAAACAAACAAATATTCACGTTAGCAACACTGTAGAAATACGAATGGCGAAGAGAAAAAAAGACTGAAGTGGGAGTAAGAGGGGAGGAACAAGGCATACCGCGTCCGGGGTATCCGTCGGCTGCACTCGCGTGCCGTCAAACAGGAACCGCACCGAGTTGAGGGACTTGCCCTGGCGCTCGCAAAAGGCCGTCATGAGCTTCTCGAGCTTGGTGCTGCGCTTGATCTTGAAGAAGACCTCGTTGTTGTTGTCGGTGACCTTGATGTTGAGGTGCTCGGTGTTGGGGGGAGGGGCCTGGCCATCGCCTGGGGACTGGTTCTGGTCGTTCTCGGACATGTTTGCTGTGTGCTTTTCGTGTGCGCGCGCGCGTGTATCTTTTTAAAGATGCGGTTTCGGGGGTTTTGGTGATTCCGATTCCTTTGCTTTGGTATGTGAGAGTGTTATGTGGGAAGAAGGAAAAAGGAACGATTAGGCTGGGCGAAAAGTGATGCGATGGCAAGGCGAATGAGGCGGCCTGATGTTTTAGCAGTGCATCGAGGCAAGAAGTGGGGAGCGAGGCATCTGATTGGGCGGCTGAGGGCTCGGAAAAGGTGCAGCGCGGCAGGTACAGTATCTTGCACTGCTGAGCTTGAGTGATTGTGCGCACGCTGGAGCTGCTGAGGTTATAGCGCTGTCGGGGACGTGTTTAGGTGGCCTGTGTGACTAAAGGCTGGGGGTTTGCTGGACCTTGGGGCGCTAAAAAGTTCACGGCTACGGATGACATCAGTGACGAGGAACTTGGCCTTGAACTCGCTTGGGATGGATGATTGATTCGAGACTTGAGCTTCCTTTTACATCAATCGGAGACTAGCGATATTTTATTCTGCCATTGAGTGCTCACCATTCTTGAGTTGCCCTATTTGGAGAACTTTATTGGCTTGTTAAGTCCATATCCAGTAATGGTTCGTTGTGAGAATCCTACCGCTTTGGCGTCATAAGCCGCCAGCATGTATCGTTTCAACAGCTAATCACAGACATTGGTATTGCAGCCATCTCCCAAAGACGACGTGGAGGCACGCCCGCCGTGTCATCCTCGAGCAGTGAGTTTTGGCAAATAGGTATTACTTTGGACATTCAGGTGCTGACAGACTGGGCTTTCCTCGCATTCTCAGTGTGCCATCCAGGGTAGGCAAACATACCACACGAACCACACAATTTGGAGATATATACTCGCCCGGGAAGAACTTGAGAGCTGAAATGACCGCAGATTGTCTCACCAAAAACAATTACAACGAGGCTCGCTGCCAGAATGCCATCAAGGCATTGTACGAATGCTGTGACGCCTTCTACCAGCGTTACGGCGACGACGCTACCTCTCCAAGCTGTCCAAAGCCGAAATTGCTTCGTTTGAAGATCCAGCAGCAGAAAGAGGGCAAATAAAGACGCAGCAGGGCAAAACCCGCGGGCTTCGCGACCACAGTCTGCTTCTACAACGCATTTAGACACGCGTAACATTTTACGAGATACCTAGATAGAAATGTACCATGTACCATATAAAGGCAGGAGAGGCGAGGGGAAGATATGTACGCTCATCGTATGGTGTGTCAACCAGTGTAGAGAATTTCAGGCAACTTAATGAGGAGCGATTTTTCTAGGCGATCGTTGAGCACGCAAGAGATCCTTATAGGACCTGAACAAGCATTGAACGCTTATTCCGAGACTCTAATACGAATGCCGATGACATTATGATGAAGAAGAAAAGAGAAAAAGAAAAAAAAGAGCGTGATGAAAATTTGCAGTAGTAGTCGGATTCACCAGCGCACGGAGCCCCGTTTTGTTGCATATCGCAGTATGCCAAAAGAGTTCCACCTTTGGTCGCTGCTTGTGATTCTCAAGTGACTAGTACAGAGTACTTCCTTCTAGGCGTATGAGAAGCCTGAGTGCTAAGTAGAGTCGACCAAGGACCTATCAGAGTCTAGCGCTGCCTTTAGCGTCCAGAAGCCGTTCGTGTGCAAGCTCAAGCGCGCCTTGAAGCAACAAAATATTGAAGGTGCTGAATTTCTGCGCTGGCAAACCCACGATCTCGCCAGGCATCATAACGAATTCTTTCAGCGGACGAAGAGCTTCTCGATCACTGTTACGACACCGGATTTCCCCTGGGCCACCAATTGCGACTCACATTTGGGTTATGCGGCCAAGGTCGACGCCCTGAAAGTTCCGGCACTTGGACGCCAGCCAGACTCTATTGGGTTCGTCTGGTTGGACCTTTCGACGGCGAGATCGAGAAATCGCAGAGCCCTGGACGTGTATTTTCCCCTATCCATCCTTTCTAGCAACACATAGGCACGCTGCGTGCGCGACACGGAAATCAACATGGACCAAGGGCTGTCGTTCGACCTCAATGTCGGCCCCGAGGTGGAAGAATTTGCCAACGCCCTTGACAACTGTCTCTCGCCATTCCTATCGCAGGAAGACAAACGAGCCCGAATCCTCGACCTCCCTCGGAAGTACTACGAAAATGCGGTCCGACGACTGCAACAGGCGCGGCCGAAGCGAGCTCGCAGCGGCTACGAAGATGTAGATATGGATGCTGATGAGATCGAGACGGCCGATGGGGATGGCCTCTCTGGGGAAGCTGATGAGGTTAAGCAGCTGGAAAAAGAAGTACAGACCTGGGACCTTATCCGACGACTACTCCCCCTACGCTACGCAACTCCAGAAGCAAAGACAGACGACCGGCCATCAATAGAAATGGACACAGGTTCGACGCAGTCCGATTTGCTGCTCGAGTTTCTTAATTCAGATCCCTTAGCTCGAGAGCGCCATGCGGTGCTGCAGTGGCTTCAGAGCAACGCGGCCGATGGTCCGGATATTGACGACTTGGCTCGGGATCTTTTGAAACAGGCCGACCGAGGGGACATCATCGCACATGGCTGGCTTCACACGCGAGCGACGATTAAGCTGCGGAAGAATTTGACAGCATGGAATGGGTTGCTAGATCGCCAACAGCCCAGAGTTATGGAGTCTCATGTCAATAAAGATGGTGCTCCCCTGATTACGCAGCTGGACCCCGATGCCATCACCCGCCAGGGACGAAAGCTCGAGCCTGCAGACGAGTACTTTGAGCGTGCGATTTGGCTTGGCTGTTTTGAACACCTTCGCCGTGGTAGCAGCCTCGAGGAACTGCGCGAGTGGTGCCAGGAGCGGACGGAGATGTGGCGGGCTATTTCCATGTCTGCCATGCTTCTCTCTGAGGACCAGACTGTCCCTGTTGATGACTTGAAGCCCGAGTCTCTGGCTCTCTGGAGACGCATGTGCTTTGCCTTGGCTCGACAGGGGGGCTCGGACGATTACGAACGTGCGGTGTATGGGTTACTCTCTGGCGATATCACCAGTGTTGAAAAGATTGCCCGGAGATGGGACGACTTTCTCTTTGCCAACTACAACGCACTTTTACGAACCCAGTTTGACAGCTATGTACTGGGCCGATGTCCGCCAAATGTGACTTCGACATTGACTCAGAACTTCCCCTCCTTCGACGCCGTTCAATTCTTGGGAAAGCCTCAGGGAGTTGAAAAGCGCCTTGTTCGTTCGCTAGAGTCTCAGCCAAGGACCCATGACGAGGCGACGGAGCCTAGTAAAGCTCTGCAAGCCGCATTTATTGCCAGGGATGTTGAGCGCCACTTGTACGAACAAGGACTTGTTATGATTGCGGACGCCAACTCAAATGGCAAATCCATTCTTCTGCCTTCAACTGAGCCTATTAACTCTGGCGTTGTGAAGAAGAAGTACTTTAGCCTGGATCAGGATGATGGGCTTCGCATTGTATCACACGTCTATGTGCTCACAGCCCTGATGAAGAAGTTTGGCGGTGCCCAGAAAAAGGTCTCCAACTTTTCACCACCACCCCAGTTGACGTTTTCTCAGGAGAGTATCTTGGCAGGATATACGGATTACTTGCGTCGTGCCGGTCTCCCAGAGCTTATCCCTCTGTACTGCTCAATACTGGAGGCACCTAGGCAATATGACGTCCTGAGCTGGAATTTGATCCACGAGGAAGACCCCGAACAGCGCTTATTGCAGCTGAAGTTGATAAAGAAGGCCGGCATCGACGTCTTGAAATTTGTGGACAGGCAGGTGGTGCTCTTTTACGAGGCATTAGGCGAGAAAGCGTCTCAGCAAGCTGCCTTCAGCATCATCAGCGATGGACCCTCAACACCACAGTTTGGGAAGCTGATAAAAGCAGACTTCTTTGGCTATGAGGAGGGTGTCGTTTCGAGCGGCGATGACCATGTTATCCGTTCCTTGGAGTGGCTCTTGATGGTGGATGGAAAGTGGGCCGACGTCTTTTCTATGGGAACAAAGGTTTACAAGTTCTTCTTGCGTATGTTAACTCACTGTTCCAGTTATGATACTATTTGGGGATTTTGTGGCTCACAGTTTGATAGGTTCCGGACGCCTGGGAGCTGCCCGACGGCTCTACGAGAGGATTTCATTCGAAAAGATTATTCAGGGGATATCAGGCCAGGAAGAACCTGAAGACATTTGGTATGAGGATGCCGACTTTTGGGCTAAGCTGCTGGAGCGCAGCGAGGTTTCCAACATGAGCCCCGAGCAGGTGCAGGCGGAGGCACGAATTTTCCGCGGACTTGAAGCCCTCGTCAAGGCTCTAGATGGCCTGGAGACGATCGCTTCATTGATGCTCATCTCCACTGAGTATGTAACTGCCCATTCTTAAAGATATAAAGCTGGATTCACTGACAAATTCTGGTGTAGGCTGTCACATGGAGATCGGGAATTCTGGGGTCCGGCGGGTGAATCAATCAAGAACGTCAAGGATTACATGAAGCCCTTGCTGAAGGGATGGTTGATGCCAGCAATCAAGGGTATGTACTTGGCTTTGATGTTATAAACCCGCATATATCTGTCATACATGATTGCTAACTAATTGTGTCTTATAGCCGGTGATGCCGAGCTACAGGATATTCGAGCTGCTTATCTGCCAGAGACCATCTTGGCATACATCAGCGCTCTCCATTTCGCCGGCACTGGCTTGTCACGGGAGAACCTATTGGAGTGCATGGAGCTCGCCGCCTTGGTAGCCGAACGCGAGTCAGACCTCAAGGACGTCTTCGCCGACGCTAAGCGCATGGCGGAGCTCGTCGAGGCCTTTGCCGCGTGTAGCAAGGCGCTGGCCATTGCCACCGGAGAGAAGAGGCCGTCTGGATCTGGCAGCAAGAAGCAGCGGGAGATGGGGTGGTCGCGAGACTTGTGGTCGGTCAAGACTGGAACCGGGGACGCGAGCGTCATTGGGCCTGCGTAGTGTATAGCATGTATGGGATTTCTTTTTCTTTTGGTCAGCTGGGATGAAATTAAGGATTATGGGATTTCTTATTTTTTCTTTCTTGTCCTTGATGTGGTTCTAGGTGTTGCACGGCATTTTAATAGGTGAGGGCTCTATTGGAAAAGGGGGGAGGAGGGGAGGAGAGAAGAGATTGTGTGTGGGAAGATGTTGTGGACGGCTTATACACACAGGTTACATACCCACGCAGATAATAGAAGCATCGTGTAAGGATGAATTGTTGCGTCTATATGCCGTTGGCTACTCTACTTGTGTTGGCTTGAAGGTATTTGACTTTGCTGCGGCACGAACATCACGTGAAGGGCTTCTTGATGCCATCCCCTTATGACGTTTTGTACGTGGCTCATGATTCTTTCCACTTTGAAGTCTTTCACATATCTGAGCAATGGGCCAGTTTCTTTCTTGCATCTTCAGGCGTACGCCTCCGCCTCTACCACCGCCTCTGCCACCGCTTCTACCCCTGCTTCTAAACCTGCCCTCCGAGATCCTGTTAATGATTGCGTCTCAGCTGTCTTCATCCCCTGAATCTCTCGTTGCCCTCTCTCTAACTTGCAAACCTCTCTTTTACTTTATTGACAAGGAAGCAGTGAAACTCTGTGACCAGTCACGGCAACATCTAATGTTATTGCTGGAGAAAGATCTTGGTGATAGCTTCTTCTACTGTTCATTCTGTCGAAATCTCCACCGCTTCCCGCAGCCATGGGATCGCAAAAAACTATTCCATTACAGCCATTACAGCGACTGCAAGCGCCACCACTACCGTAATACTTTTAAGCCGAATAACTCATCCTCATATGAACTGTAGGTATTCCCTTTAGTTGGCATCTCCGGACTCAGTTGCCTGATACAACAACAGGAGCTATACTCACGCACGACTTGTCATGAACCGTCACTTCTATGGCCCAACAAAAGGGCTACCTCTGGAAGGCATCGCCTTTCCCGCCATAGCTAGGAACGAACCGGGCGAGCCATTCTGGCAGGAAACCCCATCCGCAAAGATTATCGACAATGAACTTTTCCTCTGTATCACGCATTCGCTTGCGGGGAGAGCAATTACATTACGGGATATCATTGATAGGGGACGGTCTGGTATTTGCCAGCACTTGACCCGTGATCGTTTCAGCACGATGCCGGAGCTGTTGGAGCCGGGGGAATATGAGTCAAACGAGTTGTTGCTTTTCGAGGATTGCCGCAATGGGCCGGGATCCTGCAATGTGTGCTTGACTGACTACATCACCACGGTTGAGCGCGCTGAGGTAAATGAAAGGATACAGGATCGTCTTGGACAGGAAAGTATCACTGACACCATATGTAATATAACGAATTAACTAACTTAGAGAACAGGTTTCTTTGGGACCGTTGGTCGACGGTTGGTCTATCACGATCACCGCCTACCATCAGGTGGGACAATGCCGAGACCCAGAGGATTGGAAGTGGGCGAGATTTATAGAATATCCGCCCTATAGGGTACTCCTTCAAGGCCCATTTAAAGAACGAGATATGGCTCTTCACCCTCCTGGTGCGATTAGGGAAAGGTGGGAAACAGGGGGGCTGTCAGTTTGACCAAGGAGCGCTAGATGATGGAAGAATTTATGAAAGTATATCGAGAGGGGGATACGCTACACCGTGAAGTTAATACGCCTGTAAATTCTATTGGATTTATGTATTTTTACTTTGGGCTGCCTAAGTTAAACGTTATTCCCCATTTGGCAGCCATATATTCAGACATTTTGGTCAACGATGTCATTGTCCATCCAAATATAGCCAACAACAGCATGGATCTATCAATGTTGCCGGGGCCCCTAGACGGAGAAGACGAGTCAGAGGTGCCAGTCGTCCGGTTCATCAGCGGGCAGCAGCTATTCCGAGCTATTGATTCCATTGAATCCAGATCCTACGAAGTGGACTCTGGAGGAGAAGTAGATACACTGCTTGTAACGAGTGTGTTTGAATCAAATCCTCGCAACGATCCTTTGAGTACTAACATGCCCTTTTCTCTTCTTTTCTCGCCATCTAGACGTGTCTCCTGATACCTTTGGTATGTTGGAGCGGAAACGTGAGGCTCGTGGACGCAAGTTCCGCTTCAACTGGTACGACGAGAATTCTCAGCGGCTGCTTGTGTGTTTGAACACGGGAGCCCACGTTCAACTACATATATGGCTATACATGGAGATTATATACAGCCTGTTCGTCATGGGCCTTGGTGACGCATGGAAACCCATGGGAGCCTCGAGTTTCTACCACGGTGGTCTCTCCTCTGGCGAAGAGTTTGGAAATACCAGCGTCGGTCATGGTGATAATGGCGGAGGGAGCAGCGGAGAGCCAGATTCGTCGGGAGGACCGCGGCCAGAACGGCGTGGACGCGGTGCATTTCCTACTCTTGTCGTCGAGGCAGGGTGTACTCGGTCTTTGGCGATTATGCGGGCCAAGGCGAAGTGGTGGTTTAAAATCTCTAGCCACGATGTAAAGATTGTGTTGCTGGCAAAGTTTTATTCAGGACGACAGATGATAGTTATTGAAAAATGGGAAGAGAGGCCACGAGGGATTCGTGAAGGGGCGGCAACAACTCGATGGGGATCTGAAGGAGTGCCGTCTTGTCAGCAGGTGGTTACAATTACAAAGACTAGCGACGAACCGATAGCGTACCAGATATCTGGTGACTTGGTGTTGAGTTTTCAGCTGTTGTTTTTGAGGGATACGGGTGAAGGAGAGAGAGATGTGGTGATTTCCGCTGAACGCTTGCAAGATTATGCGGAGATGGTTTGGGAAGAGACTCTTGTGGACTAGAAGGAGGCAGTATTCAGGGGGTGATCGAACGAACCAATTTCTCTGGAGATGGTGTCCAAGCAGTATATGAGGACTTGAAAAGATGGTTGTACTGAGATATAGACAACTATACTAGACGTAGATATCTCTACTAGATAAGATAAACTATACTAGCGATAGATATCAGAATAATTATAGCCACTCTGAGCCCATAAGTCATCTCGATACAGCATGTCGCCCTAGGGCATATTCAAACACTCGTTCAGCATAGTCTTGGAAATCGTCAATAGTCATAGCAACGTACTCCTCTTCCTGGAGCGAACTATCCAGAAGCAGCAGTTTGAGATTCAGCATCAAATCACCGCCAGTCACTCGATACACTGGTGGATTCGAACCAGTATCAGAAATGGTAATGGTTTGCTGACAGGCCGCCACCCATTCTGCCTCTCCCTCACCAATTTGCTCCTGCTGCCTCTCCTCCCACCTCTCCAGGGTGATGGTACGCCGACTCTCATCGAGCTTTGCCAAAAGAACAGTCTTGACAGTATGATTCGAGACCTGAAACCACCATTCTGCCTTGGCCCGCATGCTGGCCAAAGACCAGGAGCATCCCGCTTCGATCATGAAGGTCGGAAAGCCTCTATAGTGCCCCTTTCTATACGGCGTCATCGACGAGTCTGCCGATCCTGCGCTCCCGTTACCACCACCGGAACGAAAACCCTCGCTGTAACAGGTCACTGCTCCCGTGAGTCCCCAGTCCTTATCCAGGCCCATTTGATGGAGTTGAATGCTAATGGCGCTCTCTAGCCCCAGGTGAAGCACTTCGTGGGGAGTTGTGGGGATGGTCACCAGCATACATTGAGAAGACTCGCAATATTGAGAGATGCGGATGTGATTCGACTCGTACTCTTCGTCTATCTTGTTGAAATCCGCGAGAGATACACCTGCCACATAAGTAAGAAAAGGGAGGAGGAGATATAGGTTATAGGTAGACGTACTTGTTACACGCAATGCATCTCCTTGCTGGGAATGCTTTTCTCTGACCAAGTCTTCGATGCTTGTAAATCGAATTGTCGGCACTGAATCATCCACTGCTTCGTTCTGATCCATCGCAGAAAGTATACTGTATAGTCAAGATGAATTTGGTATTTATCATCGAAATACGGATATTCCACTTAGATAGGTAGGTGCTTTGCCCAGGGTGTTTCAGGGTGTCACATGCGTCTTGGGGTTTATTAAGAGATGAGACCTTTAATGGAATCTTACATCACCTATTAACTGGTACCTAGTATGATCTATTCCAGTAGTAGATACTACCTGTAAGTATGACGGCATGCCGTAGATGATGAGAAAGTAACTTGCATTGGTTGGTACTGTGACCTCCTTGCTAAATTGGTCCTGGTCCAGGTACCCGGATCTAGTCAATAATTAAGCTTTTGTGCCTTCCAATTGTCTCGGGAAGATGGAAATACACCAAAAGTCTATATCAATGTAGTGATACCTCTCAAAAGAGGAATAGACAACTTGGAAGTGTTGCTATTAACGGACTGTATGGATAATCCCATCATCATCACGGCAATTATAGAGAGATACGATGCACCCATGACAGATTTTGCTTGTCATAACATATATGTAGTTGAATTTGAATTATATACAGTTAATAATATACCGCCCCAAGCCGGATACCATCTCAGCTCCTCTTAAGCCATACCTGTTTTAATCACTGTACACTAATGATAATACGTGAAAAATAGAAAAAACCCTGCCCAATAAAAGAAAAAGTCATCTTAGACTTAAAATAGTGTGCAGGCAGTGGCGTTGAGCTGAGTGCAGTAGGTCATCTGGATGGGGAACGCGCTGACACCACGGGCAAGCAAGCGTTCTCGGAACTCGTTCAGACGAGGAACAACGTCCAGCTGGCTGCGCTGCTCACCAGAGGCATCGGTATTGCCGGACCACCAAACCTCACCGGCGGCGCTGCCACGAGGCCAGATGATGTTGTCCAGGTTGCTGGCGTCAATCATCTCGCTCCATATGGCAAGCTCTCCTCCCAGGACGTTCTTGGCAGCCGAAGCGGACACGTTGGCTGCAGGGTCGTGAGAGTAGATGAGTCTCCAGTTCTTGGTGGGCTGGCACCAGTCGTTGAATGGGTAGTAGGTGTTGTAGGAGTCTCCTGGAGGGAAGTTGACCCATTGACCACGGCCGCAGTCCAAGTACTATACATGCGTATTTCGTTAGTTATCCTTCAAGTTACATCTCGATTTTCAAAGTATAAACTTACGTAGAAGTTGTAGTCGGTGTCAATGACCTTGTGGCCGCTCTCAGCCAGGTTCTTGACGGCATCGCCACCCAGCCACGACTGGACAACGGTGTCGCTGCCCAGAGTCAGGTTCCAGGTGGTGACCATCTCCTCCCAGACAAATGGCGACAAGCCCGCGGCACGGACCTTGGAGTGGGCAAAGTTGATGAACTTTTGCAGCAGGGGTTGCAGAACGGAGGTCTCGTTGCTCTTGATGTGGGAGTCGAGCATGGAGTCGTTAGCGTTGAGCTCGTCACCACCGGTGTGGAAGTATGCGCTGTAAGGAGCGACGCGAGGCAAAAGGTCGTCGAACAAGGTGTCGAGGAAGCTGTACACCTTGGTGTTGTTGATGGAAAAGGCACCGCAAGGTGGCTCGGCGCAGTAGTACTGGTAAGGCATCTCTTCGTAGGCAACAATGAGATCGCTGTAAGCGAGCTCGATAACACCGATATGGCCAGGCATATCGATTTCCGTAATGACCTCAACACCGCGGGCGACACCGTACTGGAAAATGCCAGCAAGGTCTGCAGGAGTGTAGACGAGGCTGGGGTGGTAGGCACCGGCCTGGGACAGCTTGGGCAGCGAGGGGATCACCAGCGGCCACGACTGAGAGTCGGTGATGTGCAAGTGCAGGCGGTTAAGCTTGTTCCACGACATGGCGTCAATGGTCCTCTTGATGTCATCAATGGTTTGATAGTTACGGGCAAGGTCAAGCATGATACCACGGTGGGGGTATTTGGGAGCGTCTGTGATGGAAACGGGAGCCTGAGTCGTGTAGTAGAAAGGTCCAGCAGAGTGCTTGTAGAAAAGCTGCGAGAAAGTCTCGAGGGCGTGCAGCACACCAGTAGAGGACTTGGCACTGATGTTGACCTGTCCATTCTTGGAAATGGTCAAAGAGTACGACTCATCAACGTCTCCGGCGCGCGGCTTGAACGTCTTGGAAGTATCCTTTCCAGTCTGCTGAATTGAGATGGACTGGATTCGGTTCTGAGGGGCCACCTTTGGCTCAAAGTTGCTGTTACGCGGGTGAAGCTTCCATGGCACATAGTTGGTGTTGAAGATGGATTGAAAAGTGCGCGAGACAGCGCCCTGGACGATTTGCCTGCTGTCGAAGTTGGAGCTGGCCGGTGGGTTGTAGCCGATAGGGATGATCTATTGCCAAAGTGTTAGTCTCTGAGATCTATGCATATGTATATCAAGTATCATCATCTTCTTCTTCATCGACATACCGGTACTCCATTGTAAGTCACCCTAACAGCCTGGTCAATAAAGAGCACGCTGTCTCCGGTCGAGATCTTCTGAGGAATGGGCCACAGCGCATTTGCTGGGCTGAAAGCCAATGCGGCAATCGCGATGATCGCCTTGGGCAGCATGATGAGCGATGGCAATAACACTACTACGAGTAAGATTGGAATGCTCCGTATGCCAGCAATGAGTCGACTCTATGGTGGAGATGTCGTCTTGCCAGCACTGCTACAGCTCTCGGACACGGGGGGCCAACCGAATATTTAAATAGCTGGCCGGCAACACGGTTCCTTGAAGGGATGTGCGGATCTCTAAAATGGGCATGCCTCCCCCAAAAGTCGTTATGCGCTAGGATGGACCATGACCCTTGACACGCGACTGGCAAGACAAATTCAACGATCCAGAGGCCAATGCTACATGGCACGCGTGTAAAGAGGCAGCTGATGCCTGTCCATTCCCAGATCCCAGCGGCTCGGCAGGTCGGCAGCAGGGAGACTGGCTGCTGGGCAGAAGCTGAGGCTGAGCATGTGCTCCAGACATGGACGAGACTTCCCTGTTGATGGTGAAGCTGTGGCGTTCTGCCGGGGGCCGAGTTGACTTGGGTAACTTGTGAGGGCAACGTTACTTTAAGTCAACCTTTTTTCGGTGGTGTTAATTGGACGCACTCCCCACGCACAGCAACCAACAGCACGCATCTCCTTCGCTGAGACTGTTTTTTCTGCAGAAAACAATGCTTGGCAAGAGACGCCAATGGTAAAAAGAAAGAAACAGAAGGCGACGATCAAGGCGAATGCTGAACAGTTCGAGTCGGGCCAGGTGCAAGCATCCCACGGCGACTCCCTGTGAGCCCTCGTACATGCCCGTCCATCATTCCATCATTCAGGCAAAGGGTGCCTGCTGAGATTGGCAAGTCGGACAAATTAGCTGCTGTAGAAGCACCCCTGCAAGTACGATATACTCCGTGGTCCGAATACCACTGGCAACTTGAAACACAGACAATGATATTTCGACAGGGGTGGGATCTGACGAGAGATCTGGGCAATGGGACTGGCTACTCCATGCTCCAGCATCAGCAGAGCGCCAACAAGGAGCCAAACGATTTAACCAGCCAGCTTCATCTTGTACCGATGGACCGATCGAGGCCGAGAGCTGAAGCTGCAGTGCTGTTGCATCCAGAGGTCACTCGATCCATTGTCTCAACCATTGCCCGTGTCGCCATCGACTGAGCGGCCACAGAGCCCAAAGCCGCTCTGTTTCGCCGGCCGGGAAATCAGCTAGTGGCGCTGGATGCCGCAACGGCCCCGGGACTTTGTTCTGTGGTCGCTAAAGCAGCTGCTAGGGCCGTGTCTCGTTCTTTTGTGTGGTTGTAACGGCACATGGTTGGAGAATCCCTGATTGCGATCATCATGCGGGGACGCCTCTCCACGGCCCGTTATCGCGAGCCAATCAGTGGCGGATAAGCCTTAGTCCGGGGGCTGCCCTTTTGATGAGGCGTTAGTCTGCATCAGGCATCTGTCAATGGCCAGTTCGGTGGTTTGCCGGGTTATTTTGCGGGGCCTTGGCCGTGGGCGGAAATTGAAGTCGAGAGTTGACAGCGCTGTTGCTTGTGTGAAGCTGACAGATGGGCGTTGCATTGCTAGCGATAATTTGGGAGCTTCATCGGTGCTGTCTTTATCGCCGCCGTGCCAGGAGTCGAGTTAAATTACCATCGCCCATGGTGCTTACTGCAAGTACGAGTTGCTCTACAATAACCCTCTGTTATGCTTGCTCAGAGGTATGGACCCCCTGATAGATACCAAGATAAGTTCTAAATACAGCACATCAGTCACAATGACAACCCTGAGCAATCTGCTGGGCTGTATGTACGAGAATGGATCAGTTGATTCATCACGACCCAGCAGCAGCACTTGCGGAGCAGAGTTGCCCCGTACTTACAGCTCAGTACTACGTGTAATCGCAGCTATCACGGCCCCTGTCTAGGGCGACGTTGAACAAAAGATCCAGTCCATATCATCGGCTCCATTGGTAGAAATTTGATATCATCCCGTCCCTCTACTTACACAAAGGCGCAACGATTAGAGAGATACAGCAGAGCGGTAGTGCAACTGGCCTATCGTGCTGAACTGTTACTACGGCTCACCCCTGTATTACGTACCTGTTTGTAAACAGCACTACTTCGTTCTCGCATTTTAGTACATAGACTATCTCGTTACTTCCAACAGGCACGATATAACAGGCTGTACCCTTGGCACGATTGTAACCTCACCTCTCCAGGCCCCTCCTGTGGCGTGTAGTACAGTACCTAGTATGCGGGACATGCCGCTAAGCTTTGGAGGCTAGACTACTGCTGAACCGACGATGCTTGATTTGCAAGTCTCCATCTCAACCCTTTGACCATCTCGCTAGGTTACACTCCATAGCGCTGCTCAGACATGGGCATCTCCGGCGAAGCGGCATGTAACACTGGCTCGTGGTATCGCGTCAAGTCTGGATAGTTCTCAGCTCCAATCTTTTGTTAGACTATCGAGAAAGCTGGACGCGATGATACATAATGCAACAGCCTGATATGGATGCTTGCTTCTACGGCCAATCTTATCTGGAGACATCGCCAGGGTTTCCTTGTAGCTACTATATCTCATGACCAAGCGTATGCTCATTTCGAATCATCTTTCGACTGGAAGGCTATCCGAACGCATGCATTTACCCCACTACTAACCAGCTGAACTTGGAGTCGTGAGGCTTGGATGTCTCATACGGCATACCTACTATTAGTGCTTGGTATGGACTAGGGAGTCCTGTGCTCTGCAGTTGGGATGTCTTGCGAGATGAGAGGTGCCAAGTACCAGCCGGCGTTTCATTTATAACCTAATGCCCGCCTCTGTGACACAGTCCAGCAAGCTATCGATAAAGCAACCATATGGATGTTTATTCTGCAGACTCTAATGTGCCTAACCGCAATCTGGCAGTACATTGCTCTAGATTCCGGTATTCATGGGATCCTGTTCCGAACCTGGCACCGAGAGCTTCCATTCCGACCAAAGTATACAAGGATCCGTGTACGTTGGTGAAATGGAGCAGTCGTTGCAGTCTCTGGCGCGAGTGGTATACTACTAGGCAGCTCCAAGACATCTACATACAGTAGGCAGATCGTGATGAGGACTGGGACATTGTGGGGGAGTCCGTAACCCCAGATTGCCGAATTGGAAGGGGCCAAATCGTATACGAGGTACCCAGTACTTGGCTTTACTGGCTCCGCAGAGAACCTCTTTGAGATAACTTCAAGGTTAACTAACAAAGGCGCTGAAGATCTTCAGTCAATCACCTATTTATAAGAAAAAAGAGAGTGAACAAAGGACTAAATATAGACAAGATCTGTTCTCTTGGAAGAATGTCTCAAAGAGTACTCGTTTCTTTGTCATGGCTGTTAATTTGCCGTCCTTTGAAGATCGCACTCTCAAAATAGAACCTTCACGTTGATACAAACTTTTGAAAGTGAATGCACAGACTTGAACAGTGCTTCATGCCCTCCGCCAAGTCCAGGTACTGATGATGCTATTAATATAGGAGCGCAGATACTCACACTGCTTTGAGGCCACAGGATGGCACGTGAGACTCCAACTGCCGCATTAAAGGCTTCCATTTTTAGGACAAAAGCCAATAAAGTACTGCGTAATACAACGGAAACGGCCACACACAAAGCCCAATCCTGGTAAAGTTGAACTGTCAGCCGCAGAGAACCAGAAAATTCTACCAGATTCACAATGAAATCAAAGCTGCCATGATTACAATTCATCACTAGAGCCAGTAGCTCACATGTACTCAGCCACAGCCAAAGCCGATGACAAACCTTTTCGCCACCAGTGATATCGCATCACGTGACCCCATTCTGACCCATTCTTTCGAGTTGCCTAGCAGTCAAGAAGAACTTTGTGAACCTCATCTGCTACATGTGAGCCAGAGCAGGCCGATTTTCGCCATTACAGCATTCACTCACAATTGCATACGACCTTGCGATATTCCCACGCTTATCCGCCCATTTAAAGAGGCGCCCCAGAACCGAGAATCTCTCTGCCGCGCGATCACCTCCCGCCGCCTAGATAAACGCGTCTCAGAAGTTGGACACGGGTAAAGAACCACCGTCGCACTGGTCGTCCAGACACAACGATCCTCACCTCGACACCATGTCTATCGAGATTGGCCTCGGCACGCCGCTGGCGGACGCACTGAGTGCTGCGATCCCGCCGAAGCTGGTTGAGGTTGGATGGGGCACGGGCGGTAGCGACGACTCCGCTCTCGCCGAGTACATCATTCTCATGCTTGTCAATGGCAAGACGCAAGACCAGATTGCTGCCGAGCTGTCTGGAGACCTCCTAAGTCTGCCGCACGACGACCCTGTCGTTCACGAATTCTCCAAATGGCTATTCGACCAAGTTCACATGCTTAACGCGCATGGTGGACAAGGAAACGGCGGTGACTCCATGGGCGACTTCTCAGGCGATGCCGCAGGTGGAGATATGGACACTGATATGGGCTCTCACGGTGCGCCCGAACTGAACGCGTAAGTATCTACTCTTCTTGTTTGCATTGACTGAAGCTCTGATGCTTCATCTGTGGTGTTGCTGGAGCTAACTGGAGCTTTTTTGTAGGCCCACCGGTCCCCGCTCAATGCGCAACGGCAACGGCAACTTCAGGGGAGGGCGGGACAAGCGAATGTTCGGGCAAATGTCTAAAGCCATGGACCGATCAAATGACAACGTGCTTCATCGAGTTCGTGGGGGCAGTGGAAGAATCGACACACATGGGCGTGCCCCCCCTACTGGCCCACGCGGAGGTCGCGGCGGCATGATGCGGAATCACAACAACAACAGAGGCATGCAGGCCGGCGCAATGCCTGGTGTTGCTGGCGGACCTGCGTTCCCGCAATGGGGGATGCAAGGCCAACCTACTCAGATCGACGTCATGGCCATGCTAGAACAACAGAGCCAGATGATGTTGGAGCTGTCTCAACAGATGATGAACAACGGAAACCGGGGCTTTGGCCACCAGCGACGAGGAGGAAAGTCTTTATTTGAGAGGACCCAGGACCCTCGCCACAAGAATAACTTTCGCAGAGGCCAAGGTCAGGGTCAGGCCGACGCCAACGGGGAGGATTCGAACATGGAGACAGGTGCCGAAGGCGAAGATGCTGACATGGGCAAGCGCGAGCCTCCGAACCCAGACGAGACTGTTTGCAAATACAACCTTCACTGCACCAACAAGGACTGCAAATTTGCGCATCAGTCACCTGCAGCGCCCCCGGGAGTTTCTGTCGATGTCAACGATGTTTGCACCTTTGGCGCCGCCTGCAAGAACCGCAAGTGTGTCGGACGCCATCCCTCACCGGCCGCAAGACTTGCGCACCAGAGCGAACAGGAATGCAAGTTTTTCCCTAACTGTCAAAACCCTCGATGCCCGTTCAAGCATCCCTCGATGCCTCTCTGCCGCAACGGTGCAGGCTGCACTACACCAAACTGCAAGTTTACACATGTCACGACAAAGTGCAAATACACTCCCTGCTTAAATCCTACCTGCCCTTTCGCCCACGAGGAGGGTCAGCAAGGAGGCTTCAAGGACAAGGTCTGGACACCAGGCCAGGGAGAGCATGTTAGCGAGAGAAAATTCGTGGATGAGAATGCTGAAGAGCAAATGATTCAGCCAGAGTCGGAGAACAAGGAAGAGATGGCACAGGATCAAGAGATTATTGGTTAAAGGGAGGTCATGGGAGGGGTTTAAAAAACAAAAACAAAAGAAAGGATGACAAAATTCTCTGAATACCAGGCATCACTCTCTAGTGATCCTTTTTTCTGCTTCGGTTGCTATAAAAAGACGGCCACTACAGCCCCCCTGTATGACTTTTTTGACTTTGGGGCTTGGAGGGGACCTGTACGATTATGCTGGACGTATATGTTTCTTGTCACGTTGGGCAGGGCATGGGAAGGCGTTTTTGGACTGGGAGACACAAATGGATTTTTTAACGTGCGTGGAGATTTATCACACAAGTTTTATACACGGCCTCTTTGGTTGGCATTCTGAGGTAGCGGCCGGTTTTTATTTTCGGCCGTGGGCTCGAAAAACCACGAGAGCCTAGCGACAGATAATACCAGATACTTGCTTCTTTCTGTCGTTGTTTAGAATTGATGTTCCAAACCGAATCAATGTGTGCTTAGGATTGTGTGATGATGTAGTTGTGTACAAATGTTTCAACACTAATGGTCTGGTGTTTCCTATAAGTTAGTTCTACGCACCTCAGCTTTAGCTGTCGGTGTACACACCAATATTAGAATGGAAATGTCCAACCTTATAGAGGAACTTGTAGTTAATTGAGAATTGTCTTTCACTACGTGGTTGTATAAAAGTGAAACTCGTCATCTTGAAGTGGCACAATATTTTCTTCTTCTCTCTACTACAACACAAGGAGATACCTAGTATGGATTACATACGGGAATCAGTCATCCTCCCCCCAACCTTAGATATCCCCTCTCCCTTCCCGCAAGAAGAACTTGTTTGTTTCCCTTTCCGCCCTTCCAAAAACGCCGTACTATATGTAACGCATGCAAGCAAGCAAGCAGGCAGTCCGCAATAATCAAAACACAGACTGGTCATTTTCCCTTTTCTCTCCCCCCATCTCCTTTTCTCTATGTCTCTCCTCCCTTTCGCTTTCTTTTGGTTTCAAAATCTAGACCAAAATCGAAAAAAAGAGTAAAAAGGGTTCGGTGTGGTTTCGTTTCCTTCTCTAAGCGTCAAGTCGGTTCAGTCGCTCCCTCTCAACTTCGTAGTTGAAGTCGAAGTAGCCCTTGTCGAAGTGGTGGACACGGACGTAACCGTCCTCACCTCCACTAGCGTAAGAGCGGCCGGTAGGGTCAGCTGCAACGGTGTTGAGGGGACCGAAGTGGCCACGGACACGGCCAATCTCGTCTTCGAAGACCTTGTGGTAGAATCGAGCCTCGAATCTACCCTGGCGACTGGAAGTGGTGGTGACTTCCATGGCGGCCTGACCACCTCCGAGGATGACGAAGTCCTTCTTGGGGGTAATGGTGGCGCTGTTAAGGGGAGTGTCTGCCGTGTATGTCTTAAGGGTGGCGAGATCGCGAGCAGAGATGAGCTGGTGCGAAGATACCATGTCAGCATTGGGATTCATGTTAAGGGGAATGTGAAAGAGGTTGTACCTTGGCAGTCTTGTCTCGGCAAGCAGTGATGAAGTAAGTCCTGTCGGGTGACCACTGCAGGTCGACGATGGGCTTGTCGAGCTCGTGGATGGGGACGTTGTCCAGCAGTTCACCGGTCTTGGCGTCGTACTGGCTGACACTGCCGTCCTCGTGGCCGGCGATGATGTACTTGCTAGCCTGGCTCCAGCCAGCAACAGTGGCCTTGCTCTCGTCGCAGACAATGGTCAGGGACTTCTCGTCGGTCTGCTCGGCGGTGATATCCGGGTTGATGTCGATAACGACGATGTTGCTGAGGTAACCCATACGCTTCTCGGTGACGCCCAGCAGCTTGGTGCCATCCTCGTTGAACTCGACGCGCTTGACAGCGGTAGGGAACTCCCAAGTCTTGAGGCACTTGCCGGTCTGGACCTCCCACATGCGGATAGTGTTGTCGGCTGATCCAGAGGCGATGTAGGTGGAGGTCGGGTCGACGTCAACGGTCCAGATGGCACCGACGTGGCCGTGGTAGGTTCCTAGACGCTCGCCATTGTGAGAGAACCAGACACAGATCTGCTGGTCCTTTGCGACAGAGAAGATGAGGTCGCCGTCGAGGTTATATCTGATGCGCAAGAAAGGAAAATTTGGTTAGCTGAGGCTTCCTATTGGTGGTTGGCAAAAATAAGGGGAGCAGCAGCATCGTGAAGAGGAGGGGCTTGAACAGATGAGAAGAGAAGATGGTGTCGAAATTGCTTCTCTTCTCTAGGTCGCGACGTACTTGATCTGGGTGAGAGCACGCTCGTGCCCGGAAAGAAGGATGGGTCTCATTTTGGCTGGTGATCCTGATGCTGGAAGGCTGAGGAAGTGATCAGGGAAGAGGGGGGGTTATAATATGGGCCAGCACGAGGACGAGGTTGGAGATGGTGGTGCTTTGAAATTTTGGCGATAATTGTGCGTCTTGGTGGGGCTTGAAGTTGTGGCGCGGGGAGTCATTGGTGGCGTGGCCCAAAGGGGAAGATTTGGGGGGTGAGTAAGAGCTTGGTATGTGTGGGTGTTAGCTTAATCCTCCTAATTGGCACCTGCCTGGAGCTGCCCTGGGTTTTATCTACGTGTACCAACTACAAGAAACAGACTCATCATCATAGCCTACTGCATTGAATTTGCCTTTAACCTACGTGGCAAATGTATTTACTACTCTACTGGTTATGTTCTACAACATATATGAGGATGATGGCTTGCTTCATGATCTGTTTTGAAGGAATTGCAAGTGAGTCATGCTCTACGTTGAGTCATCTTCACAGCCAACCACAACCCATCATTGGAGTCAGAGAAGGCAACCCATTGACGTCTCCCTGTTGCCATTTATTCCATCGAAGGACGAGAAACCGCTATTAGCAACAGATCGCATTGAGTTAGCATCCACGGCATCAGGCTGGACAAACCAAAGTCCTTCTTCCCTCCGCCCATTTTTTCTTCCTTCATCAACTCTCAGACGAGGCCTGTCAAATGCCGTGCTTTTCGATGACGTGCAGCAAGGCAGCATTGTACTCTTTATATTTCACACGAACTTCAGACAAATTACATCCGGTAATTCACGTCAAAATTGGCAGAGAAGCAAAGGATAGCGGTAAGCGTATTAAGCATATACTCCAGACCTGCTTGAACAGGCAGGCGGCTATTCTTGAATCAACGTACTGTACAATGCCAGCAAGCAACGTATCAATGGGACAACTCATTCCACAGATATCCTTGCATCTTCCACCCGCTGATGATTTGTTTTCCTCCATGGAATTTTACTTAACGCCATCGATACACCCGCCGTTGATCTCCATCCGGGCCAGATCAGCATGTAAGTAAGATGCTATCCCGATCTAGCCAGACCGCTCTCTCTGATAAGCAGAGCAAACGCAATGTGATTACGAAACTGGAGCTGCCAAGACAGGCCTGTTTGATTGAAAGATTAGAGGCCCGGCATTTGGCCATGGAGAGCAATCTCAGCGTGAATTCGTGGTCCTGGTAGAGATAGATTCAGTCCAGTCCAAGCCTTTTTCGACGGTGTCGGATCCAATCCCCACATGGCGGGATTCGACACATAATTGACCCAGGTTGATATTCTATAAATTTGTCCAGGTCGTCGCCGTAAGTCGGCGTATTAGCCCAGCCAAGACCAATTTCCGTCAGCAGTTGTTGAGTCTTTTCTTCTTCTTCTTTTCTTTCTTTTCTCTTGTTCCTGTGCTGTGATTTCTTGACATCTTTAAACCACATAAATCCGCCGTTGTGGGCGTGCCACCAAAATTTCAGCCATTCAGTTGGGGGCCTTTAAGCCGTCGACGCAGGGACCAACGCCATAGCGTGCGATCTTCTCACTACTAGGCGCTATCGGGGAAAAAANAAAAAAAAAAAAGCAGAGCGACAAGACAGGACGCAAATGCTGCGCTGACTTCAAAACCAACAACCTGGTCGAATTCTGCAATTGCATCACATTCCGTACCCGGTGATTCTTACGTGCATGCTCACGAGAGCCAAATCCTGGTTGAGCGAGCATTCCTCCCGGCACCGAAAGACTCCGATTATAGGATCTGGCTGCATGTGGTGAGAGACGCACGTACCAACAGCATCCGATATCAAATCACGACCAATGGCGCCTCATCAACGTCTGCGCACAGCAAGGCCAGTTTTCAGAAGCTCGTTGCGCTGTATCACAGGCGAGGCTGCGAGTTCAGCGAACATTGCCCGCCACTTGCCGCATATTTCCGGCAGCCCCAGGGCCCCAGGTGCGGCGACTTCGAAGCCCCTCAGCGGCTGCACAGTACTTTTGTCCACTAACCCTGGCGTGGTTCCGCAGACACTATCGGCCATTTCTCCCCAGCATCGGTGACTATTCGGTCTTCCTTCTCTTCATTTTCTACCTCTTCGTTTCTGTCCTCGCCTCTCCTTTCCACTGGCAGATCGCCCTCGCAACTTCAGCAGCAGCGATCGTTTGGGACGACAGCCGCCGCCATGGTTGCTACAAAGCTTGACGGCAACAGCATTGCCAAGGCCATTCGCGAACGGCTGGGCGCAGAAATTGCTGAGAAGCAGAAGAAGAACCCCCGCTATCACCCCAGCCTCAGAATCATCCAAGGTACGACCGGCAATGCGAAAGAGCGCTCTTTATAGAGGAGAAGCCAGAAAAAGAAGAAGAAAAAAAACTTCTTCTTTCCTCGATTCTCTATTCCATTTCTTTTGCGTGAAATAGGAGCTAACTAATTTTTTTCTCTTCTGTTTCTAGTTGGCGATCGTTCCGATTCCAGTACGTCTGCTCCCCACCAAATCCTTATCGCAACCCATGTCCATCTCGGCTCATCTTCGAACCGCGGCTGACTTTTCTCGCAGCTACCTATGTGCGCATGAAGCTCAAGGCCGCCGAGGAGGTAAGACATATTGAACAATAAAATCCAAATTGCCAAAAGAAATGTTCATCTAACATGCAGTCTCCAGGCTCGCATTGACTGCAAGCTGCTTCACTTCCCAGAGGACATTACCGAGATCGAGCTCCTCGACCAGATTCGTCGTCTTAACAACGACGATGCTGTCAACGGCATCCTTGTCCAGCTGCCTCTCCCCAAGCACATCTCGGAGGCAAGCATCACCTCTGCTGTCGCTGACGAGAAGGATGTTGACGGCTTTGGAACCAACAACATTGGCGAGCTTGCCAAGCGCGGTGGCCAGCCCATCTTCACTCCCTGCACTCCCAAGGGTGTCATCACCCTGCTGAAGGAAGCTGGCGTTGAGCTTGCTGGCAAGAATGCTGTGGTTATTGGCCGCAGCAACATTGTCGGTGGCCCTGTTACACAGCTCCTGAACCGAGCCAATGCCACCGTCACCATGTGCCACTCCGCGACGAGCGATCTCCCCGCCTACCTCAAGAACGCCGACGTTGTCGTCGTTGCCATTGGAGCTCCCAACTTTGTCAAGGGCGAGTGGTTGAAGCCTGGTGCTGTTGTCATCGATGTAGGAACCAACTACATTCCCGATGCTACACGTAAGTCCGGCCAGCGACTTGTAGGTGATGTCGACTTCGACTCCGCCGTTGAGGTCGCTTCTGTCATTACCCCCGTTCCAGGCGGTGTTGGCCCTATGACCGTTGCCATGCTGTTGGAGAACGTTGTCGAGGCCACAAACAGCTTCTTCGAGAACGAGAAGCTTAGGCAGACTGTGCCCCTCCCGCTTCACCTTCAGTCTCCCGTTCCGTCAGACATTGCCATCTCCCGCGCCCAAGCCCCCAAGCAGATTACCCGTGTCGCATCGGAAATTGGTATTGAGGCCCACGAGCTGGAGCCTTACGGAGCATACAAGGGCAAGGTCGACCTCGGCCTGCTTAAGCGACTTGAGCATCGACGAAACGGCCGCTATGTCGTTGTCACTGGTATCACCCCAACACCTCTTGGTGAGGGCAAGTCCACAACCACCATGGGTCTGGCTCAGGCCCTCGGCGCTCACGTTGGCCGAATTTCTTTTGCCAACGTGCGACAGCCCAGCCAAGGACCGACATTCGGTATCAAGGGCGGTGCTGCCGGTGGAGGTTACAGCCAAGTCATCCCCATGGATGAGTTCAACATGCATCTCACAGGCGACATCCACGCCATCACCGCGGCAAACAACCTGTTGGCCGCCGCCATTGAGACGCGCATGTTCCACGAGAACACCCAGAAGGATGGCCCTCTGTACCGCCGCCTGGTACCTGCCAAGAACGGCGTGAGAAAATTCCTTCCCGCTATGCTGGGCCGTCTCAAGAAGCTGGGTATCGACAAGACCAACCCTGATGAGCTGACCCCTGACGAAATCCGCCGCTTCGTCCGACTGGATATCGACCCAGAGACAATCACCTGGAGGCGCGTATTGGACGTCAACGATCGCCACCTTCGAGGCATCACTGTTGGCACCGCTCCCACAGAGAAGGGACACTCTCGTGAGACAGGCTTTGATATCTCTGTTGCTAGTGAGTGTATGGCCATCCTGGCGCTCAGCACCGACCTCGCCGACATGCGCAGCCGCCTGGGCCGCATGGTTATTGGTACCTCTCGCGGCGGCGATCCCGTCACTTGCGACGACATTGGTGCTGGCGGTGCTCTTACCGCTCTGATGAAGGATGCTATCAAGCCTAACCTCATGCAAACGCTTGAGGGCACACCCGTCTTCGTCCACGCAGGACCTTTTGCCAACATCAGCATTGGCCAGAGCTCCATTCTTGCCGATAGGCTGGCTTTGAAGCTTGCGGGCACTGAGCCCGACGAGGATCACAACGAAAAGACGGGCTTTGTCGTCACCGAGGCCGGTTTCGACTTCACCATGGGTGGCGAGCGCTTCTTTAACATCAAGTGCCGCACTTCAGGTCTCGTGCCCGATGTTGTCGTCGTCGTCGCTACCATCCGTGCCCTCAAGGTGCACGGTGGCGGCCCCCCTATCGCTCCTGGCGCTGCCCTTGATGCTGTCTACAAGCAGGAGAATGTCGAAATCCTCCGAGCTGGTTGTGTCAACCTGAGGAAGCAGATTGCCAACGCCAAGTCTTTTGGCATCCCCGTTGTCGTTGCCATTAACAAGTTCGCTACCGACACCGACGCCGAGATCGCCGTCCTCCGTGAAGAGGCTATTGCCGCTGGTGCTGAAGATGCCATCCTTGCTGATCACTGGGCCAAGGGCGGTCTGGGTGCTGTTGATCTGGCCAAGGGAGTCATTGCTGCTAGCGAGAAGCCCAAGGAGCTGAAGCTGACTTACGGCCTTGACGGCTCAATCGAGCAGCGCCTCGAGGCCATTGCTCAGAAGATGTACGGTGCTGCCAACGTCGAGTTCAGCGAGCTTGCTCAGAAGAAGATCGACACGTACACCAAGCAGGGCTACGGCAACCTGCCCATCTGCGTCGCCAAGACTCAGTACTCCCTGTCTCACGACCCTGACCTGAAGGGTGCTCCCACTGGCTTCACGGTGCCCATCCGAGACGTTCGCATGGCTGCCGGTGCAGGTTACCTGTAAGTTGATATTGCCCAATAATATTTTTGAATGACTGTACTAATTCGTCTCCAAGGTATGCTCTGGCTGCGGATATCCAAACCATTCCCGGTCTTCCCACCGCCCCTGGCTACCTTAATGTCGACGTCGACCTTGAGACTGGCGAGATTGACGGTCTTTTCTAATTTCATCGTACACTTCTTTTTTTCTTTTCTCTTTTTCTTTTCTTTTGGCATTCATGGGTTTTCCATGCATTGATTGCCATGTTATCAATATGTTGGTGAAAACATATATATACCCAGAGACTCAACGTGGGGCACGATAAGGATGTATGGATGGAATATGGGATTTTATGACGGCTGGTGCATCTTCAACATATGGCGCAGGCATGCAAGGTACCGGGTTATGATTTGGATGATTGACCCGTTTAGAGTAAACAAGAGATGTTAGAGCATACAATAGAATTGCTTGGATAGCACCTTTTTTGGTTTCTCTCTTGTTCTTTTTAAGTTCTAGACATGCCGGAGATGGGCATTTGCAAGGTATATACGAAGTACAACTACGAGTACTAATGTACGTGACAGCTCACCACAAGCAGCCCCTGGACTAATAGCCGATGAGATTAAGTAAATATCTGTCCCTGCATTGGTGGATTGGTAAGAATAGATTGCACTCAGATTGCATCACAGACGTCGTATCGACGAACAGGTGGGTAACAAAAAGGCAGCTAGTTGAGATTGAGCCGGTTGGATGAATTGATCCGGATTGGGATTCGGAGGAACTCTCGGCCGAACAGAGGGCAATGCTGTTGGAGAGCACATAAAAAGTCATACAAGGGGTAAATATTATTGCGGGAAAGGCAGTGAAGAAGTGGGAGCGCACTGGAATGTTACTGATGAAATCGAGAGACGATGTTGATGGCTCATGAGGCTGAGACAGGCGGCTACTCGTACGTGCACAGATAGAGTGGTAAGGCTAAATTGGTGGCATGTGGTGTAGGGAATACACGTATTACTAGTTGTCGACATTGACATGGGTTACACAAGATGCCAAGATATGGGGTATTGCGTCTTATGAACCGTGGGATAAGAGTTTGAAGGGTATGATAATTAATGCAGACGATCCGAGGGCTTAGGCGGAAGATTTAAACATTGATTAATTGACATGGCTCCCATGTACCATGCGGAAAGAGCCGCAGTAGCAAGAAATGAGTCCAGCGAATAGCAAGCATAATGAAACGCATCTCTTTGCTCGTGTTGTGGTTCGTCTGATGCTTGAAAAATGGCCCCTGGTATGGAATTACTCCCTTCGGATGTTTTGCCCTTTGCATCCATGACGGGGCGGCTTCCGCTAGCCCTACGGAATCCCGGTATCCCGCCAGTAGTAACAACCTTTTGGGGGGCATGTTCTTTCAGCAGCTTTTTTAACACCTTGGTGGCCTGGCTTCGTTCTCTGTCTGTGCGTGGTTTTTTTTATCGAAATCAGCGTGCATCCGATTGGCAATGCTTACGAACTTGCAAATTAGGTAGAAGACGACGGCCAACGGGGACAACGGCAAACCCGGAGGAGCTGGAGTCATCCATCGCTTAAGATAAGAGAGAGTGACTCTTCCCACCCACTACGGGGGTTTTAATATAGACGCCATGACCTGAAGTTCGGATGCGGGGGGGGGCCAGAAACATCGAATATGGAACACTTAAACTGACACGGGGAGAGTTAGTCGGGGCGGGAGAGATTGAGGACCCCGTTTTCTGTAACATGTGCGGCTGCGGCCTATCCCACCATGCAGTTAGATCTGACGTTAGTTGCCGTCTATATTTATATATTTATACTACCCTGCCCTGCCCTTCGATGAACTACTAGCTCCCTCCTCTCGTCTTGTCTTGTTCATTCCTTTTTCTTTCTTCTTCATCATCTCCCCTTTGCTCGGCCTTGCTCTCTTTTTACCTTTGCTTCGTTCAGGGGCTCTGCTAGCGGCTTAGATTCCAGCTGGTGGTGAAACTTTCGCCCCCCAGCCGGGCCAGAACACAGCTTTTTGGAATTCCCGATTAACCGTTAGTAATCTCGGCTTACAACCTCGAGTTCGTGGGGGGAAATCGTTGCGTTGTCGTTCGACAGCCATGTCGCTGATTCCCATTGCGGTTGCGGTGCTGGTCGCCTACAGCATCATCAACTATGCCGTAAACCTGCGATATCACGTCAATGAGGCCAAGAGAAGTGGTCTGCCTTATGTTGTCACTCGTGCGTTTTTACCTTATGTAGCCTCGTTTCGCGGAACGTCTAGAATTTTGCTGACTTGGACATCGTCGAATTTGAAGCGTGCTCCCCGTTTTGGCTGCCTTGGCAGGTCTCACATAAGCTATGGGTGCCCATCATCAAGCTATTCCCCAAGTCATGGTGGGATGGCTGGCTCGAGTATGGCTGAGTTTCTCTAAATATAGGTCAGCTGAAAAAAATGGCTAACATGTGTCGCTTTTCTCAGGATTATGATTCCCAACTTTGCGTACCGGACTCGCCACGATTGGTTCGCCAAGCTGGGCGAGTCTTTCCTGGTGGTTTCTCCCAACAGGCTGGTGATGATGACGGACAATGCGGAAACCATCCGTACCATTACGCTCAAGCGGGAGCAGTTCCCCAAGTGGACCGCCGTCTACAACATTCTGCGGATGTTTGGCGAGAATGTGCTGACTACCGAGGGGAGCGTCTGGCGCATGCATCGCAAAGTCACGTCTGCCTCCTTTAATGAGAGGAACGCTGCCTTGGTGTTCCGTGAAGCCATTGCTCAGACACAGGGCATGTTGCGTATGTGGACGGGCCCTACAGGCACGAGAACAGAGCCTCTGAAATCGCTCCAGCATGACACCATGAAGCTGGCTCTGAACATCATCAGCTATGTTGGTTTCGGCATGCGTCTGCTGTGGCCTGGCGAGTCGCACCCTGCAGGGACGGATCCCAAGATTGTCAAGTATGGCTCTCACGAGCCTTCAGATGGACACCAGCTGAGCTTCACGGACACTATGGAGATTCTTCTGCATTACCTCTTGCTTCTTCTTATTATTCCGCGGTGGATACTGAGTGAGTCTGCTCCCCTGGTCTTACATATTTGTGCATGCTATGTGTGATACTAACGCAGCGTGACTGTAGGATTGATTCCCTCCAAGAAGGTCAAGAAAGCAGTGTTGTCTTATGATGAGTACGAAAGTTACATGAACGAGCTCTTGGATGAAAAGATTGAAGAAGCTCGCAAGGGAGAGCACGCGGAAGGCATGGATCTCATGGGCCAGCTTGCGAAGTCGTGCTTTGGAACCGACAACAAGGACGCCACCTTGACGCGCGAGGAAATCATCGGCAACGCCTTCATCATGTTCGTGGCCGGCCACGAGACGACGGCCAACGCCATCCACTTCACAATCATCTATCTCGCAACCCACCCCGAGGCCCAGCGCAGAATGCAAAAGGACATTGACGATATCCTCGGAAACCAGGACCCCAAGGACTGGGACTACGACAGCCTGGTCAACCCGATGACTGCTAGTATGATTGGCGCCGCTATGTACGAGACGTTGCGATTGGTCCCCGCCGTGTCTGAGATTCCCAAGAAGATCTCGCCCGATGCCGACGAAAGCTTCGTCATGGACGGTACTCGATACGTGATTCCCAAGGACACGGGCATCTCGCTGGTGACGGTGTCTACTCATGTGAACCCGCGCTACTGGCCAACGCGTCCCAGCAAGATTACGCCCGGCAAATCCAACATCCTCGACTACGACCCTTCGCGCTGGTTCCTGACGAAGGAGAAGCAGGACGGCCAGGGCAGCGAGTCCGTCGCCGGCGCCGATTCCGAAGATTTCGGCGGTTTCCAAGGTTCGGATATCAACGCACAGCTCTTCAAGCCCGAACGCGGATCCTACATTCCCTTTAGCGACGGAGCGCGGTCATGCTTGGGACGACGCATCGCCGTCGTGGAGATTATTGCGGCGCTGGCAGTCATTTTCCGAAGCTACAGCATCGAGCTCGCCGTGGACGAGTGGGCGACTCAGGAACAGGTGGACAAGATGAGCCGGGAAGAGAGGACTCAGGTCTACAAGAAGGCTCAGGACAAGAGCTTGTGGACGGTGGGACAGGCGTCGACGAGGTTGACGCTGAATCTGCACGACGGCATGCATGTGCCTGTCCGGATTGTGAAGAGGGGAGAGGAGAAGTTTGTGGACTGGGTGGATAAGGAGTGATTTCGCCATCTACGAGGATTTTTATGCAAAGAAGCGTTTTGGTTATATCTGTGTATTATAAGAACTCAGCTTATTACTTACATATCTTGAGGATGAGCATCTCTTCTCGAAAAGGGGACACAAACACACACATAAAAAAAGAGAAAAGTTCAAAATGATAATACAAAAAGAAAGACAGTCGTATTGACCTGATCCTGATCTCGCAAGAGGACAACGCAGCACCCCATCATCCCATCCCGTGTGATTGATTACCTTGTCGTTGTGCCGGGCATCAAGTGCGGAGCAACCCTGCAGTGGACATTCTCAACGGCCCCATCCTTGATGGCACTCGCAAGCAACAGGGGTGTCGATACAGGCGAGCATGGTGTTTGCTTTACGGAATACTCTCGCCCGGATTCCCTCGAAAAAGAAAAACTCTCCCGCCGTTTCCAACCGTAATCAATCTCTCACCGCAGCATAAAAAGGTCAAACCCGCATCAGCGGCGCAAACGGCCCCATTCGTGCTCAAAACTCGCCCATGCTTCAGCCACGCGCGCCGAAGCTTGGTTCCAAGTACCTCGCCGTTTAGTGCCCAGTACCACGGTGTTAGTGCAGTACCTCGGGCGGGCAGCGCGTAGCCGCCTGCCAGCGTGGCACCTCGCAAACGCAGCAACAAGCTCAGGCGACTTGTGCCCCGCCTTGCCCCGTTGAGCGTTTAGCCACACACACAGAGAAAAGCATCGGGGCTAGTCCTGAATGGGACAACATAAACAAGACAAATAGCTCGCCTTGGTCCCCGCGCGAATCTACTTTTGTGAGGGACCACCCCCCAGCAACGCAAGAGAAAAGAAGGGCACGAGAGAGAAAACATTCGACATCCCGCTTTTATTATCTTTGCAATCGCCACGGATAGCCAATAAGGCCAACTAAGCCCTACGTTATCTTAAAAAACACAGCAAGCAAACAAAAGCGAAAAGAAGCTGCAGAAAGAAAAAAAAGCGTGATTACTACGGTGACAAAAAAGCAACGGGAAAGCTTTGATCACATCCAACCAATCACTTAATTTAGTTTTTTTTTTCTTTTGGAACGCAACACACACACCGCAAGAATATCATTGGGCATCGAATCATTTCTCATCCTTCTTGATTCGACAACCTCTTTTTTTTCTATTTTTTTTTATTTTATAGCTCGATTTTATCTCTCCCGTCTTTGTTAGGGCCGCCTTTTATTTATTTTGGCGACGGATATCATCGCTATCGCGCATCGCATCGCATCGCATCGCTATCGCGACATTCTCTCTCACAACACAAACAAAACAAAGGCAACCATGTCAACTGGGCCCGCGAATAGCTGGCTGCGCGCTCAGCGCAAGAGCGACCTGGTGGAATTGGCGGACCAAGTCGGCTTCAAGAAGTATGTGCTTTTGACGTTCTTTTTCTTCTTCTTCGCTCTCGATGACCTTATCGCGACGCAATTTATTTTTCCTGCAGCGTTATGCGGCATTGCTCTCCCTTGCGTCATTGATTGTCTGTCCTTTATCCTCTTCCCTCTTTCCTTCTCATTGTGTGCACTTGCCGCCTTTCGTGGGCGGTGGCGCGCCGCGCGCATTTCATTGCTGCGGCAGGCGCGGACGGAGAGAAGCCGCGATTTCCAAGAACACGCTCAATCTTCATTCTGCCAGTTCTCTCTATCTCTTCATCATCATCTTCTTTATTTCACTTCATTCTGTCCGATTCCACCGCTGTCCGCTCCTCTCTGGCGCGTCGCCGCATTGCCCACCTCGCATTCTGTGCTCCAACAAACAAAACAAAACAAAAACCAAGCTAACATGCGCTCGCCCCGGCAACTAGCTACGATGGTCTCAAAAAGACGGAGCTCGAGTCCGCTCTCGACGACTTCATTGCGGGGAACAGCGGCCGCCTTTCCTCCCGATCTGAGTTGTCTGGCTACTTCGCCAGCCGGACCAAGGCGCTGGGTTCTCCCGTCAAGCGCGAGTCCAAGGAGCCCAAGGAGACCAAAGAGCCCAAGGAGACCAAGGAGCCCATCAAGGAGGAGATCGAGAAGGGCCTCAAGGCGGCCAAGCGGAGGGTCACCAAGACTGCCGAGGACCTGATTTCTGCGTACGTATTCTCGCCAATGTTGTCCGTCTCTGGATCTTGAGAGGCATTGTATCCCAAGATGTTTTCTCGTTTGTCTGACCCACTCTCTAGAGATAGCGAAGATGTCCGCGCCGCCTCAACTGCCCTCATCCAGACTCCCGCTCGCAGCCTGTCCCGCGTCGCCGCGCGTATTCCTCTTCCCGCCACGCCGGCCGACGTCGCCCAAGCCGTCGACCGCTCCACCCTGGCCGTGCGCCGCCACGTCTCGTCCTTTTACCAGGAGAGCGGCATTGGCGAGGCTTCCAATGCCACCCGCGAGACTCTCAGCAACGTGAACAGCATTCTCCTCGTTGTCTCCGCTTTCGAACTTTGGTATATCCGGCCGGAGGTCCTGGCTAACCGCTATGCCTTTACCATCCCTGCTCTTGGCTTCCTCGGCACTTCCGACTACCCCGTCTACTTGCCTGACATGTTCCTCCTGCTCACTGCGAGCTTCTGGTCTCCTGCTCTGACCTGGGCCTTCACCAGCTTCATCCTGCCCAGCCTGCTTGGTTATTTCATCAATCTTAGCGCCACCAACACCTCCAGCGGACCCAAGACTCGCTCTCGCACTCAGGCTCCCGAAACTGTCGTCGATCCCTTGACCTTCAGCATCGTCAAGGCACTCGTTTCGTTTGTTGTCTATGGCCAGGGCGTCACTTTCGGTGGCCTCCTCTCCGAAGCAGCCATCGAACGGCTCAACGAAGCTGTCTACGGAGGCTACAAGGGCATGCTGACCGGAACCGCCATTACCGGCTTGCTTAGCATTTACGATGCGGTGCTGAAGAAATAATGGAGCAAAGAGAGAACTTTTTGTTGTTAAGGAATGAGAACTTCCGAAACTTCTTTCTCTTATTCTCATCCGCATCACAAAACTTGCTATGACTGCCACTACAACTACAGTTTAGTGTGGCAAAGGAAACGGAGGGAAAGCGGCGTTTAGGTGTCGATGGCGTCAAAGCGCGGCTCTCCATTGTCGTCTTTTTTTCTCGTCTTGACTGTTCTTGGTTCCGATTTTGCGTTGATTTTCTTCGATACCATGCCCTTTTTTCGGTCTTGAAATATTACCAGTTCGAAATGCTCATAAGCATAATTGGGTATGAAGGTTGGCCTTTTATCCCTTGGGTGAGATGAAGGCTGCCTCTTTGCCGTCTTCTTTTATCGGGTTTGGTTCCTTATCTTTTGTTTTTCTCACGTCTTCTTGGAGGAAGGATATCTCGCAGCTCTAGAGATTATGTGTTCATTGGGTAGCACCGTCTATCAGGGTTGCTGAGGGTCGATGCATATCTCTCTCAGGAGTAGAGGGAGTGAATCGGCATCTAATATTCATCATTCGGAAGGGGCAATTCAAACAACAAGTGTTCAGTTTGCTCGTCTAGCGCTCTCGTCGCGGCGTATTTAACGGGGTTTGAAAATTGCGTTGGATGCAGAGAAGGTGCAATCAAATATCGTGGGGTTTTTGCAAGGGAGACGGTCAAGTTTTGGGGGATCTCATTTTATGCTTTGGGTCGGTTTGGCAGCTTTTATGCTGATGGGAAGGAAATAGGATTAGTACGGCGAGAGATGAGCTAGGCTATGAGTGAAATGAATTGCTTTTTTTTTTAACGGAGATGATTCTGTTCGAATGTCATGTACCCATTGATATCAGAGTAAGTCTATGTGTTGTGTTTCTATCAAGTACCAACATATCAAGAGAAGGCGTGATTGTTTCATCATATCCAAATTGCTATAATAGGCACCCTATGTTCTATGACTCCCAGATGTTTGTACATGATTCGATTCCCTTCATGTCGGCTAAACTTCATACTTCTAATTCTTCCAACACACCACTTTGTCGAGGTGATTTCCTAGTAAAGCCAACTTTGATCCATCTCTTCTCGCACAGCGGGTGTAGAAGCCAACGCTGTGAATGAAAAACCCTCGACATTTTCGGGTCATAATTATTGTCCAAAGACATGTATCTATATATGTATATAAAAAGAGAGACAAGACACCCCCAAGTATAAAAAAAAAAGAAAGAAAAAAGAAAAGAAGCAAAAACGCCGTTCCTGTATGCATCCGTTGGTTCGAAAATGAGCGCGCCAAAGAACCTCTTTTTTGTTGACCCATTTCATCATGGGACTCTCTCTCATAATTTCTTCTCATCAGGGGCTTCAAACTTGATTGGGTGGACGAGGAAGCTCCTCAGACACATGCGCCCGCTGCTCTCCTCGCTCTCCTCTGCTCGTTTCCCGCCGAGGATCTTGCCTCCGCCTTTACGATGGCCATCCTTTCCTCTGGTGTCCCGCTGAGCGTATCCCAGCCATCGCCGCCAGAGTAGTCCGGCGAATTCGCTGTTGAAATACCACGTTGCGCCTTTGTGGTTGTGCTCGTTGCGCAGGTCGAACGGGCTTCCCACGGCCGAGGTCGAGTGGTCGCGTCCGCCGTTGAAGACCTTGTCGACTGCACTGCCCAGGGGATCCCAGGCACGATCCAGGTATACAGGGTGAGGCGCATATACGGCCTTGAAGCCATGGTGAAACGCGACACTGGGAGGGAACATTTCAGAGAACATGGTGTGGTGGTGGCGCCACACCTCTTCGTGCATTGCCAGCAAAAGACGACGGCTCAGTCGAGATGCCGTGATGATGGCGCATCGTCTTGGAGGAGTCTTGCCATAGGCCGTCGCGTCGTTTGCGAAAACCCAGGCAGAGCCATGCACGTCGAAAATCGGGTTCAGGGTGATGAGATCCGCTGCCTCGCCGACACCGCACTCGGGGCTCTCAGGGTCGTCGACACAAGAGCTTGGCATGGCGGACTCTCCTTGCTGTTCGAAGCGTAGCTGCTTTCCTTCGTCAAATTTAACGGGGCCAAAGACACCAGGTTTGCCAGAGTCTTTCGTATATTGCTCGACGGCTTCTGTGAAATTCTCCCAGGTGCCGTGATGCGACGGGATGTAGTAGCGCTCGTTTCGTTCCCATAGCAGTTTACGCGGCTGCTTGTCCGCCCAACTGCCCAAGCGATCAAACAGTTCGTACCAGTTGCCCAAATACCGCATATCCATCTCCCAGTTCCAGAAATGCTCATACTCTGGGTGCTGCAGCGCAAACACTTGAAGGGGCAGATGAGCGCTGCGGAATACACCGTGAACGCCTCTCATGGCGGGGTTGTTGATGGGAGGCTTGCCGATGGGGTCTTCGAATTTGCCGGGATAGAAGAGTTCCATTTGTGCTTCGCTCCACAACGTCACCAGGCCGTGAAACTCGGGAGGTACGTTGGAGTCGAGCAGCTGCTGGACCGATACGTCATCGGACCAAATGGGCAAGTTGTTGTCCTTGACGTGCAGCAGAAAGTGGACGTGGTACTCTCCTCCAGATTTGAGAACCAGCTCGTTGATCATGGCCCGGAAGTTCAAGACCACCAGTTGCGTCCACGGAAAGCCGGTGTACAAGCGGATGACGATAGCGATCCGACCCTTCTTACCGTCAACGAGTTTGAGCTTGTCGGTGTCCGGGTCCGGCTCTGCGAATCGGTGTTTGTTGGCGGTAGCACATCGGTCCTGCACCTCCGCCCAGTCAATTTGGCCATAGTTGATTTGTCCAGTCTTTTCCCAGACAACTTCGCTGCCTGAGCTCTCTGTATCAACTCCAACATCCGAACCGCCATCAACCAATTTGTAACCCAATCCATAGGGCCCATAACGACCGAATCGATCAAAGCATACATCATCCCGAATGCCAAAAATAGAGTGGGAACCAATGGATGGGTCGGGCATGTATTGCGGGACTCCCTCATAGGCGTATAGACTGGGGGCCGGAATAGTATTGTTCTTATCAAGGTAGCAAATCTCGGCGTTCGAGTCGGCGGAGTAAGGATTATATAGCTTGGGTGTCGGGACATCTTGGTTCAGAGGAGGCTCGCCGAGAGGAGCTTGGTGAGCAGGATTAGGATACTCGGGAGTGTGCTCAGATTTGGCTACCAGAGCCTTGAGACCATGGAAGTAGCCATTCAAACTAGAAGAAAGGCCATGTCAGCAGTGTGAACTTGGAGTATGCAAAGTTAGCGACTTACGGTGGGAATTTGAGCCAGGGCATCTTTTTCAGGTCTTCATCCCACTTCTTTTGTGCCTCGGCGTCCTCTTCGGCGCTCAGTTCATCTTTGTCGTCGACGGGTACCTGCTTCTGCTGGCCGTCTTTCCCTTTGTCTTGTTCCGTTGTCTTCTCGCCGTCCTTGTTGCCACCCTCTTCGGGTTTCTTCTCTTCGTCTGCTGGTTTCTTGTCTTGACTGGATTCTGTCTTTTCTCCCTCTTTCTTCTCCTCGGGTTTCGCATCACCCTTTTCCTTGGCCTCCTTCTCCTTAGTCTCCTTCTCCTTAGCCTCCTTCTCCTTAGCCTCCTTCTCTTTGGCCTCCTTCTCCTTATCCACAATCACCAAGACAGGACCGCCATCCTCGTTACCGATTATTGTAGGTTGCGCCGGAGCAGCTTTCCCTGTTGAGGGCGTTGTGCTAGGTTGTGTGAACCGCGAACCCGCATCTGCTACAAGGGAATCGCCAGTTTTGAATAGGGCAAACGACACGATGATCATGCTGATAACAGTCCATATCAGGATTCTCCGGTATAAACCCCGTCCAAAGACTGACTGTCCCCGAGCTGTTTTCTTCTCCAAGAGGCTTTCCGCATACGGTAGTAATGGGTCATTTCGATTCGTTGAGGCATCAGAGCTGGAGCGGCTGCTGAAGCTCAGAAGGGAAGCCGTGCGCTCCATGGCGGCTGGAGCGTGGCAGGGTGACGAACACCCTCGACTTTGGATTTCGTAGGCGGCGCAATCGCAAGGAAGATGTTATTGCCGTTGACCTCGTGCTTCGGCTTGCTCTTTTCTTCTTCCCACAGGAGAGTAATTGGATTGTCGCAATGAATGAGAAGCAAAATTGACTTTTTTTTGGAAATGCGAGGCGAAGCTGAGTAAAGTGCCCCTCCTGTAAGAAAATGGTGGCGATTACCTTTGTCTCGGGTTGAGATGGAAGCAAGAGGGCGAGATATGGAAGAGAGGAAATCGGTGGAGAGCCGGCAAGCGAAGAGAAAAGTAACCTGGAGATTATGAATGGGGGAAATGAGGCCGGAATAAGACAGATAAGAGAGGGGAGGGCTTTGTGCAAGAAGCAAGGCGCAACAATGCCCAGAGTTTGGGTTGAGAGTTTATGTTGTAATAACCATAAACCTTGTACAGGAGCCTACAAGGTAGTTAGAACAACGACGTCCAAGGGTCCCCCAAAAGGGACACGCCAAGTGGGAACTGACAGGAGCCTCTGGACTCAGCTGGGCAGCCCATGCGCGCGCAAAAGAGAGATCGACAGGCAGCGGATGAGAGACAAGGGCAGGTAGATAACTGGCAAAGAGAACCTTGAACAGTTTGAAATCCTTTGAACAGTTGAGTTGAGTTGAGGCTACAGGCGATGGATGCCCTGCGCAGAACTTTTTTGCTGGGCCGCTAGCGATTAGGTCTTCCAATAGGTACTGTACGCAGTCGAGTCCACTAAATCTCAGGTACCCAAACACTAAAAGGCTGAACACTAAACTGCAGGTGCTGTGATCAATGGATGAACCCAGCCAGTGGAGGCTTCCAATCTTCTCTCTTTCATTGCTCTCCAGTTTCATCACCCACAAGCACTGACAGCGCAAACCCTATTTTGGGATCAGACACACATCCATTGATCCTTGCACTCAAAGAAACTAAATCCGGGCAGTCCTCCTTACTGGCGAATCGCCGCGTGAGTGCGTACGTGAGACGATGGAGCTGCAGCCATGATACGACGAGCCGCATCCCCCCATACAGACGCGCGCATCCGCACAGACAGACAGACGCACACACACTCGCTCTCGCTCTTTGCCTCTCTCAGCATCAACGACATGGAGGCAGCTGTACCTACTCGTGCTAATGCTCACCACATGAGAGACTACTGGGAATAATCCAATGTATGCAAGTGCCGCTAGCAGTATTACGGAGCAAGACCACGCATCGCCTACAGCCGCCTCCCGGGGCCTTTACAAGGCTTGATTCGCCTTATCAGCCTGGCCCCGTCCAACGGTGAATGAACTGAAACCCCCCAGCAAGACAGCTGCACGGGATTGGATCAGCCACAGGTCATGACCCTTACGAATTGTTGTTATACCGCCAAGTTGCTCTTTGAAGGACCGAATAAAGAAGCTGTATATACAAAAAAGAGTTTGAGAGTTCAACCACCGTGGTGCTGTTCTCACACGGCAAAAGGGCACGACGCAATCAGCGCCAAGGGCCGTGATAGCCTCCATCACAGCGGCATGGCGCATTTCTTCGAAGCCACCCAACTTAGGGCCTCACTAGCCCATCCCAATAACCTCATTAGCGCTGTTTACCTGTCTTGGGCCAATCAGCGCTGCACGAGCCTCAGCCGGAATCCCGTACGGCTGCCCCGACTGTGCCGCCCAAGGAATCCCTGTGCTGCGACTGTGAGCTTCGATTGTAGGCATTTGGCCTGTTGATCGACCATTGCGTCATCTTGATGCCGCAGGAGACGTCTACTGTAACAGCCAAGACGACGGACGAACAAAGAGAGCCATTCGGGACTACGCCAAGCGATTTGAACTGTCGTTTGCGAGAGCTACTCTGGGGGAATATTCAACTCTGCTGAGCAGGTCCATTGCTCTTACGCCTCGCTCATGGTCGGCAAGATCGGCCTTTTTCGCAGCTAATGGTGGAATCTCCTCAGTCGCTAGAAGAGAAAAAAAAAAGCAGCAGACGCAGTGGCGTGGGCCCTTGTCGTCCAACCATCCCGCCGAACAACATGAAACACGCGTCGACGACAGGGGTAGAATAGGGCGGTGCACATTCTCGAGGCTCCCGAAATCCGGTTTCGTTTCGTCGTGGTCTATCAATCACCAGATAGGCTGGGCTGGGCTTGCGTGATATCACCATCAAATGGAGGATCTTGAAATTCAACATGCGCACACACATCTTCCATCCCGAACTCCTGCTCAACGGTTTCGTGATACTTGACTGTCCTAGGGGTTCAAGGCATCGGTTCAGCCGTGAGCTTCTCCTTTTCCAGAGCCGGGGTTCACAATAATTCATCAAAATATTACCGAGCAGCAGAATTACCATTCCACTATTGACTTGTGGTGGAGCTCCGATGTCCATTGTCATCTCGTTCGCTCAAGCCCCCGTGGAGGGATTCTTGGCCTAAGTCATAAAAGTGGCCCGTCTGCAGCATAGGGTGACAAGAATCGGCCGCCAAGACTCGACTACGGATTGAATACCCGTCTAGCAATCTGCCAACGGTCGCCAGTGTCTTTGCTAAGCCCCCCTTCCAAGCTTCCAAGCCAGCTGCCTACAGTAGCCGTGAGGCGTCTTCTTGATGCCGCTTAGACAAGGCCACACACCACCATGTACGAGTATGTATGTCTTGGACACAATGGGATGGTCGCAACCAACTCAGCCGCTGCCGAGTACGACTCGCTACATCTGTCGCCGATATCTGAGACACCCACATGCCAAGGCCCGACGCGCATCAGACAAGTAAGACATCTCATATGAGGTGGATTACAGTAATGACAAAAGAAAGAAGGCGCTTGCTCAGTTTAAAAATAGACCTGCACTCGGGGAATTTACGGAGCAACATGCAAAATGCTCCTCGTCAGATATACGAGGTGTGCTTTGAGCTTATTGTACGGAGTACACGAAGCGTGTAAACTCTGTATCCTGCATGGAGTGGAGGCTCTGCTACGAGTGTAGTATTTCGTATACCCAGCAACAACGACGATGCCCAAACCTACGAACTACAACAGGTCGCAACACCGATGCTGCATGATTGATGCAGAGGTGGCATCAGGAAGCAAAATTCCTCTCTCTCGTGGTTTGAGTGAATCACCTTTACCACGTAAGAAGATTGATTTCTTTTTAAATTAAATCATTCATAAAATCTATTCATTACCATGACTATATAGCCTATTTTTCAGCCTCGAGGGTATCGCCGCTCTCTCTATTACACGCGAGCATCATATCCCAGCTCGCCTCATCGCACTGCCCATTACATAGGGGATAAATGTTGCTGTGTACTGACACTCATCGCTCATCCATCATTATCTAAAGATCCATGCTCTAATCGCCGTCATATCTCATCAAACAGTTTCTTTTGGCTTCTCACCATCGACAGCCTTCTCCTCTTGTTGTTGACTGTCGTCCACGTCCGTCACTTCGTCGGACTCATCGTTGGCTGTGCCTTTTTTCTTTGCATCGATATTTTCCCTCCACTCCTTGCCCCATCGAATGGTGGCCAAGACTCCGATGGTCGAGAGAATCACCAACCCAGTTGATATGGTCTCAAACCAGCCAACGCCAATGTTCTCCACGGCTGGAAGGACTACGGCTGTCGCCACGCATCCTGCTAGGTACCTAACAAAGTAGTTTGCTGCTGTCACCTCTGCACCGCGTCCGGGCATCACGTCCAAGCAGTACGTATTGAGAGAAGGGAAGCAAAAGAGCTGGCCGACGCCTTGCAGGAAGAGCATGATAACCGGAACCGGAATGCCACCCACAGCCTTGTCAACCGCCCATCCGTACACCAGGATACAGCTTGGCATGAGAACTGCCATGAACGGCACTGCGGACCGTAGACGATCTTCCGGGACACGTACGCCGTTGCGTTTCTTGATCCATAGCTTTACCGTTCTGTCTGCCCATCTTCCCCCGAAGAATGTCCCCAAGAGGTAGCCGCTGCCAGGGGCTAGATAGAAAAGTCCCGACACCAACGGTGACTCCAGGTGAAATCGCGGGTTCAATACGTATGGAATCGGCGTGAGCAAGCTGTACATGTTCCACACGAGTGCTGAGCTGGCAAATGCCACCAACACCTGGTTCCAGTATCTGAACAGGCGCATCACTCGAATTGGGTTCGTCATGTGAAGTATGGCTATGACCTTTTCTTTCCTAGAACGGTCTTGCAAGTCGTCAATTGCTTTGCGATGGATGGTTTCTGGCACAAGAAAAAAGACGCCTAGAGCTCCTGTACCAGCCAATGCCGTCTGTAGCCAGAATATGGACCTCCACGACGTGTAAGTCACCAAGATGCCACCTATACAGGGGCCAACGGCAGGACCAATCAGTGTTCCAGACATGAACCACCCGAGAGCTGTTGCTCGCTCCGTAGGACGATATATATCGCTAATTCGCAAGTTAGCCATCGTCAGCTATCACCGCAAATACTGACGACATGCTAGTTAACTTACCCAATGCAAGCTGCTCCCAGCAAAATAAAGGCTGTTCCTTCAAAAGCAGAGAGAGCTCTAAAGATGAAGAAGGACGCCAGATTCGGAGCAAGAGCAGTTGCTATGCTCAGCAAGAAGAACAACACCGTGGTTAACTGTGTCATCTATAAAAAATCAGCATGCGAACTATACTACCCCTTGTCGTTCTCCGAAGGACCCTATCCAAAGGGGAACAAAAAGAAATAGCCAAACTTACTGGTCTCCTGCCAAACACCTGGCTCATTGGCCCCCATACCACCGGTGATATACCCATCAACGCCATATACGCGGCATTGCTCACGTTGATGATGGACCCAGTCGTGTTATATGTCTCTGCCACCTGGGGGACAGCAGCCAGAACACTCGTGCTTGACAGCGGCGCTAGAAAAGCGCAAAACGAAAGGATGGTCACAATGACATGCTTGCGGTGTGGCGACACGCGGTCGTATATTTCATCTCCTGCTTCTTCATGGGGTCCCGCATTAGACGGCGGTGTCGGCGGCCGTATTGAAGATGGCCCTAATACGTCTGGGCCAGATACGTGAGATGGTGATCGATATACGACGTCCAATGGCCTTGTCGGTTCGGTTATCCTCTCGAAGGGTTGCTTATAAGTCAATGGGGGCTGTGGCAGCTCGGAGATGCCGTTACTCTCGGGAGAGGTTGTCGGTATAGGATGTTTCTCGTCGGTGGACGCCATGGTTGCGAATCGGGATGTATTCGATTCACAATAATACGTCCTCTCTATCGAGAAACCAAAGAAAAGTCTTTTAGCACATCAAGACAAAGAGGCAGCGTGCAAAAACGTCACAGGTTGCCATCAGAACGCAAAGAAGTTTTTCAGGTAAAAGTCGTTGATTTTGCACCTAAACAAAAACAGATGATTTCCTCGTACGGCAAAACAGAATTTTCATCACAGAATGGAAATACGAGTATCATAGCTCGATATGCCAAGTCCAGACTAAGAAACCGAACTTCCAACGATTAGAGGGGGGGCAATGGGTAGAATATATCAATTCACACATCACGATATTTTGTGTGCACATCCCAGAGCAAATCTAGTAACCGAAGCAAGAAGCCTATATGCGGCTTCTCCACCAAAATAGCCCCCGTCCGGTGCTTCGTTATCGGACGAAGCTCCCCCGGGAAGCGGAGCCGCGCCCGGGCTATGGAACAGAAGCCTCGGCAGAAGGCCTTGCTTTTGCAACCTTTTGCATCGAAAGCCGCCATCGGCCCGCCTTTAGGCCCTTCGAGAAAAAGCCTTCGATGTCACACCCCTTTTCTAGTGCAGCAAGTCGATGATAAACATGCAAGTTAGGTATGCAGTCATTTTGCTGCGAGAATCGGATTGCGGTGGAAGCGTAACGGTTACTTGATCGATATCTAATTACCTGTCCTCCGGCAACGGCCGTGCTATACCCGGCCGTGCTTCGGCGCTCTAAAGAGCTTGGGGGGGCCGAATGGGTTTTCGGTATGAAGCTGTGAATCATCTAACAGGCCAGGAGCTCACATTGTTGTGGCGTCGGAGGCAGATAGAAATGCAAGGGGTTATCTTCAGGATCCGGTGATTTTCGTAGAAAGCTGCGGGAACTAATGCAAGACGAAATCTTTTCCTATCAACAAAGTGGTTCCATTCACGATAACAGAAGGCTCCAGCAATCCAATTGCAATGCAGAGCAAACAGCCGTTATGTTGTGCCGTAGCATCGGCCAAGATCCGTAGGCAAAATCTCCTTTTACATGCATTGCCGTATCTCTCTACATATCTCATATCTTACACGCTGGGAATACTAGTAGAACTCCCATCACCGCATTAGCCACTTGAATGAAACAACAAATCACCAGTTTCTTTTACACTATCAAAGTGTCTAGTATACATCTAAGCCCTCTTCTTGAATCATTGTTTTATGCAAAAAAAAACTCCATACGCCAACGCATGCATTGTCTTGTACATCAGAAGCTCCCGTAGACCATCTCTCGTCGTGATGTAAATATAGAACAGTACCAACAAAACGCAGCGCAATGCAATGTTGAAAACAATCGAAAATGCTTCAAAGCTTCCTTCGATATAAGAATACAAAAGCCTCCCCTCTGTCTTTGGAGTATCCAGGTATTATGAGATTGGTTGAAGCGAGACGCAAAAGATGAGATTCGCCCCATCATGCTAGCAGCTTCTGTACTCGCTCCTGGATGACTCGATCAACAGGTTGGGAGGCCCTCTGAATGACAACGTTTTCCCTCCCGCCAATAGTAACGACCTTGAGCCACTCGGGTGCAATGTCGGTGGCAATCAATCGCACACAAATCATGCCCTCCTCCTTGGAAACAGGAACCCGCAGAGAGTCCTTGAGCTTGTCCGAGACGAGTCCCATAGTAAAGGCTTGCCTTGGCAGAGACGCAGGGGTTGACAAGCTGAGCATGGAAATCGTAGCGGCGACGTCAATGACTCGGTTCAAAGCAGCTCGGCGCTGAAGCTCGGGCCCTGTTGGGGGGAGAGGCTCGTTGGCCTTGGCGAGTTGCTTGAGTCGTAGACGATCCAAAAGGCTCATCTTGGTGCCGTCGGGGTTTACCATTGTGGCATTAGCCTGCTGCTTGGTCTCCTTCTCTTGCTGTTTCGCAAGCATCCCTCCCTTGAGTGCGGATAGAGCATCGTGTCCCTTGGCCAAGATGGGGTTGGCTTTGATGCCATGGTCCATGTTTTTGATTTCGGCACGTGGAAGCTCGTCCAGAGATAGGCTGGCAAGAGGAACGTCCACGTCGGCCATGTCTTCATGGGTTCGGTCCGCGCAAAGAGCACGAAGGTTCTCCTCAAATTGTCTGCAGAGCCTTTCTTCGTTGATGGCCACTGAGCCATTGTCATGGTCAGGGTGTAGCTCTATGCAAATCTTGCCACGGCCATAGTCGGACACAATAAAGGGAGAGACGACATTGGAATCTCGGGTGGATGTCTGGATGGCAATGCATCTTCGGATGTCGTCGACTGTGATCTGTCGCTTGCCCCAGGTACGGGTGATGTGTGGCGCAATGGATGAGATATCGATTGGTACAATGGTTCCGTTGTGCGCAATTTGGAGAGTGACGGTTTTGAGAAAAGCTTTGTGCAGACGGATCAGGTCGACAAGCTCGGGGGCAAACTCGGCCTCAATGCCCTGGGCTGAAGCCTTTTTCTGGCCGGCCAGGCGGAAGGCGTCGAGCTTCGTCTGCACAGTCTTGGCCTTGCTATCCTGCTTCGACTTTGCGATGATGGTCGACTCGCTGGGCTTGTGGGCAGCAACAGCCCGCGAAGGCGTTGGCTTGGCAACCTTTTTTCCCTTGACCGGGGCCTTTGACGCAGGCTTTGCAGCTGGAGGCGCCACTGCGATTGTCACCGTCACGGCATCGTCAATTGTCGAGTCTCGTCGACAGGCACGCTTCGATGGTGCTGCTTGCGGCTCCTCATCGCTGCTGGGAGCGAACGAGACGGTCCTTCTGGTGGCTCGGGGGTGGTTGCTCTCGGCATTGTCATTGACGACTGCAGCTTTCCTCTTCCTCGTCGGTTCAGCGCTGGAGACGACGGCCTTTTTGGTTGCTTCAGGGAAAGCTTGGCTCTTGGATACGCGAGTGAAATTGCTGATGGGTTGTGCAGAAGGAGCTTCGGCTTTGCGGCTTCTCGTGGTTCGCGCCATGGTTCTTGCTGTTGCTATTTCTTGCTTGCTTGCTTCTCTTGTTCCTTCTTCCTTCCCGTGCAATGTGCCTAACCTAACCTGTAGTCGAGACCACGTAAAAACTTCAGTTGGCAGGAATGATGCGTGCCGGCTTGAGTAAGAATCACGGTTGCAGAATGATAGCAAGGAAAGAGTGAGTGCTTGCAGACGTGATGAGAATGAAAAATGGGAAAGCACAAAGCAGAGCGCAGAGTTAAATTGGCAAGTTGCAAAGTCAGAAAAGAAGAGAAGGAACGGGGAGCCAAATTGCCTCGACAACGAGCTTGCTAGGGTTGGAAAGTCCAAGCGCTGGTTTTTCTCGAAAAGGCTTCATGCCTGTCGTGTCGACGCGACCCGCAGACGCGGCAACGACGCGATTTCGGACCTGCCAGACACGACCCCGCGAAGACCCACTTTTGCCGAGACGGACGGTTACAGCACTTGCACTCTATAATTCTCATCGCTAAAAGGAAGTTTTGATGAGATTCTTTTCTTCAAATCGGGCGGTATGAGAGAATCCCTGTTTACATTGTATTTGCATCGAAGAGTGGCTTACATTTAAAGATTCTTACACACAATCACATGAAAAAAACAGCATCTGGTATCTCTGCTCGTCAGGTGTTTATATTTTCTTGGAGCGTTATTCGCATCAAGACTGCAGGATCCTAAAGAGCCATCAATTCCGGTATATGCATGTAAAACGACTGAAGTTGAGTATACTGAGAATACAGTCCCTTGATAGTGATATCCTTCATGTCTAGCAGGCTATCTATCCTTCTTTCCATAATGACCTCTTAGAAACGTCGTTAGTCTGATGACACTTTAGAGGGGCCGAGTATAAGTCGGTTGGCGGCACTTCTATAAACTTATCAGTGTCTAACATAACCCGATCACACCAAGGATACGTAAGGTAGAGGTTACGTCTTAGGTAGCAGCGACGCTGAGTGCAAGGTTGCCGCACTGAATCACAGAGGGAAACTCCCAGTGGCTGTTGTTCACCCATTTCTGATAGTAGTCGAGAGTATCCCCGAGGCTGTCACAGTATTCGAGGTCGCCGAGAACGCAGAAGCGTCCGAGGTTTTGCTGGCATCCTCCAACGCCACCCTGCTTGCAAATATCGAAAAGGGTCACCGTAGGAGGCGTAGTAGGGGAATTTGGGGGAATCCACCAGGCGGTGTTTTTGTTGATATAGCAGGAGGCAGGGGGTGCTCTGGGCTGCAGAGGACTGGCCAGAGTCGAGGTAGCGAGCATGACGAAAGCCACAAGCTGGGAGAGTTGCTGCATATTGGCGGCTTCTTTGGATGTTTAAGATCAAATTGATTAGTGGGATAACTGAAGGCGAAGAGACTAGAGAGACGGCTGTGTTGTCGTTGTCTGTCTGTGGTTGAAGCTGTTCGTGGTTCCAACTCAGGACGTCGGCTACCTACTTATAGATTTCTTTTATGCGCCTAGAACAACATTTTCTGCCAAGACTTGCTCACATTTGCTTCTTTTTGGTGATATCTCCTGATCAAAGATGCTTCTTTGAGCTGAACCTCCACGATGCTGCGCAAATGGTGTGAGACCTCTTCTTCAGCAACTACACCTTTTAGACTTCGCATCACTGTCTCCATACCAACACACCGGATTCTCGTGACCAAAAGCTTGTTTCGGAATGTCCGATATATTGTAAAATAATATGGTTCTAGGTAGCAATAATGCCAGCCTCATGTCTTGGATATCTTGGCCTTGATTGAGTCGTGATGAGCCTTTCCTGGTGTTGACAACGAAATAGGCAGGCTATCTATTTGGACCAAGGGAATCTATCTATATAGCAAAACTATCCTCGGCGAGATGTTACTGATACAATATATGATGAAACAAGATAGGATATAACGAAGAAACCCATTGCAGAGATGGCTCATAATGAGCGTTTCAAGGCTGTTGCGACCATATATCCATCGAGGTAGTAACAGGAACAATAGATGCGTTTCCAGATATGGAAATTACCTCGGTATCTAAGTAGAGGATATCGAAATACCTTAAAAACGACATTAAGTACATATATCGAGCAGTAGAATTATAGGCTCGTGTAGCTCATAGCTGTCGATTGAATTAATCTTGTATAAGTTGGCCTTGTCCCATCTCAAACTGGATTGGGCCTACTACTAAACGTGCTTCATTGCGACAAGAATCTAGCTCCAGTGTCAAGACACCTACATTGCGCCGTGCTACCTCTCGTAAACGGCCGCATCTGGCGCATCAGTAGTCTGTGTGCACACATCCAGCTCATTTATATATTTATACCGTCTCCGGCTAAATATGTTCTGCTTGTGCTTCTGCGCTGCCAATTGCCACCCTGCCCGGCCTCATCGCTAATGGCAATAGCGGCAAGCTTCCTTTCTGTGGCATCTCGTGTAAGCCAATGATGGTGGCAAAGCAGCAACTGATTGGGCGCATGCATAATTGTAGTTACATCCTTCTTGCGAAAGAAGGTGGCATAATATCCAATGGCTGACATATTCTGACCGCTCTTATGAGTCAATCGCCCTCCGACTGTCTTGTATCACTTCAAGGCTGAGCATTGCTAGTTCCTTTCTGGTACGCATCGCGAAATTTGCATTCTGCCGTGCTAACTTTGTTTTTGCGCAACAACGAGACATTCAGCTACTAACATGAGGTAGTGCAGCATCAACAACAAGTTTGATTACAGGAGGAGAATGACTCGACCCAAAGATGAATGAACTGAATAGACAAAGACTCCTACCCCGTAAAACCATTAGTCCGCCGCCACTTGTACCGTGCTCTCTGCCAAGTGCTTGGCCTGGGCAAATGCAGGCAATCCACAGGGCTGTTTTTTGTTTGTATTTCCACCCTTTGCCCATTTGCCATTCCTAAACACCCCAACTCCAAAAAAAGACCTCTTTCATATCTCAAGAGGGAACAAACGCAAGCAACGCAAATACAATACAAAGGCCGTCCATCTAAACCCTAATAGAACAAAGAACGAAACGAAGGATGAATGATACCGGTGCTAGCCCGGCGACACTGTGCATTCAGCTGTAATGTAAGCTGGACCCTTTAGACTCCGAGGAACAAGGCTGAAGGCAGTGTAACAGCTTCTCGGCCCCTTTAGTGACAAGCTGGCGCGGGCCAGCGGTCGGCCCTGAAACTAACAGGGCTAGGCGGAGGTGGCGCTGGAACGGTGTAGTCATCCTCAAGGATGCGATGAGCAGGAGTCGAGGAGCCGTCGCCTTGCTTGGTATCAAAAGGAATAGCTGGTTGCTGATGTCCTTTTAGTGGGCTGAGACAGCTGCTCAGCGTGGAGTAAAGGTCCTGAGCCGTTGCCAGCCGGATGTTAGCCCGCTGGGAAGGCTTGATGGCAAAAGGCGCAGCAATTTGACCGCTTGACATGTTGTCGGTATTTGACTGGGTATGTAATGTGTGTTTGAATCGACGAACAAATGCTGATGAAGTTGGATGATGCGAAAGCGAGACTAAGATTTGGTGGGTTAGAATAAATGTTGACTTTCGGTGCAGAAAGATATGTGTGAATACGAACAATTTCTTGGGCTCGCAAAGTGGTATCAAAAGTAGTGTGCAGCGATGTCAATTTGCAAAATGATAATGCAAGATTATGAGGGTCAAGAGAATCTTGGTCGAGTTCGACTAGATGCTGGTAGCGATGGAAGATATTTGCCGATGAAGAGCACGGGCTAAGGGAGGTCCGCCGGTGCCAGGAAGAAAAGAGAGAAAAGTGGTGAGTTTGGTCAAGTTGATATCACAGCAGAGATGCACAGGCAATAACAAATTGGTGTGAGAGTAAAGGGGCCTAGGAAAGCAAAGGCCAGCTTTAGGCGGGAGATTGGAGAAGAAAAGGGATCGTGGCCCGAGTTTGCTTTTTGCAGCAGGAGGAGAGACTGAATTATAAAAGCGAGAGGGCAGGTCGGTCGGGGATCGAGGCCCTAGCTATAGACCACTGCACGGGCAAAACAAAAGAAGAAACCTGGAAACGAAGAAAAAGAAACAACAAGGCATAGCCGGGGGCCGGAAGGGCGGCTGCCCAGGACGAGGAGGGCGTGTGAAGAGCAGAAGTGCGTTTGAAGGGGAGAGAAAGAGAAAGGGGGCGTGCGGCTACGAATAGGTAACCCGGAAGCTTCCATTTCATATGAAGCCGGTACCTGTACCTGTACCTCGGCAGTCGTCAAACCGCCCTTTTATGCAGCCGCAAAAGCATAGGCGGTACCTGGACGGCGCTGGACAGAGAGTTCTGGGGGTGTACGACTCAAGTTCGGGGGGGCTGAATTCGCCATTTGGGACGCACCAGAGGCGCTCCGGGGAAACTCGTGAGAATCCGGGGATGCTGTGGCAAGCTGCATAACATGGGAGCTTGGGGGGTGTGCGACGTTAGTAAGCACCGATGGCTTTGTACCTTGTTTATCGCGGTAGATGTACATGGTTTCACATGGGAGGTACGTTTGACAAGAAACTTTACCGTCTGGCAGCGATGATACATGGAACAGGGTAATGGAAGTAACGAAAAAGTATTTTCTTGTGTTGAAGTTTCTACAGTTCCTTGTGTGGACCAGGCAGCATTTGCAGCAGGCGGGAAAAAAGGGGGGTGCAGCAGCGCTGGAGAAGTCGGAGGCAAACAAGCTTGAGCCTTTGACCAACAGCCAGGCTCACTTGTGAATGAAGACATGGAACCGAAAATGCCATGTACAGCACAAGTATAACACCGACCTTGTGAAAGTTGGGTCGAGTACGCAGGACCAAGGGTGAGAGAACCTTCCCCGTTAACTTATGTTGTGTCCTTCCGTTACTGTGTTTTATGCCTTGCACCCAAGGCGCAAAGTATTTGTACTTGAAGTCCTCCTAACCTTCCATGGTAGCACATTGCGCAACTTGTCCCGTTATTTCAACGCTTCAAACCGACTGATTCATGCTTGAACACGTCGCCAATGCCGCTAATCAAAATGACACACGACCGCCTTGCAAAACAAAGCGTTGGGCAAACCAAACCCGGCATGGGCCAGGGATCTTCTGGGCGGCCACGCAAAAGCTAAGCTACAGCAGAGCAGCCCCGACGTCCCGATTAATTGGGAGATTTGGGGTATTGTGGGGACCAAACAGCTTGCAGGGTTGCTTGTCGACAAGGGGGTTGAGATGATGGAGAGCAGCAGTTGAAGCTTACTGCTAGTGTTGCTGTAGTGCTCATGCTCGTACGAGCTGCTCACGTTCGGCGGCTTTCCTTGGGAGTCTTGCTGGGGGCGGGTGTTGTGTGTTTGGGCAGATGCCAAACCGCGGAACATGGCTCTCCGTAGGTTGCAACATCTCCAGTCTCTATCCAGGTGCCTTGCCTTGGCTGACTCGACGGCCTCCTACTTACCTGGCTGCTAGCATGGCGGACGTGGGCAAACAAATTGCGACTTGACTCCAAACGTTGCCCTGCTGTTGGTACCGGGAATGCGACTGCAGCGCTCCGTACGGACGAGTCCAAGTACTTGGTGCGAGCAGGCAATACGAGAAGCTCCCAACCGTGTCTTAACTGGACTTTGAGGCGGACAAGCAGGCATCCATTCTCGTGGCCCCAACAACCTCCAACAGGTACTCTGTACTGTACGATTGGCAACAACACGAACAACCCCCTGGAGAGCAAACGCGCCCCGATAGGGCAGCCATCCATACGCCCGAGGGCATTAATGCGTCTGCCGCCTAGAGACACTTCACTCACCCGACTGCTGCCGCCAGCCTGTTTGCCTCCAAAGTTACTTTTTTTCCCACAGAGGCAACACCCCAGGTCCAGGTTCCCACCGGCTGGCGATGCTGCCCAGCAGAACCTTGGCCTGACGTGGCAGGTCGACAGATGAAGGATGGCCGAATCCGCCGGGCAAGTCTTCCATTACACGCATCCCACTCGTTACGGAGCCATGAGCGTGCATGCGTGTAATAGTATCAGAAAAAAAGGTCGTCAGAGCCTTACGTCCCGTCGGACGAGCTCCATGGCGTGGCTCCACCAGCTCCAGGCCCCCCCTTACCCCGGTTTGCCTGAAATAGGGAGAAGAAGTGACCAGGGGGTGCTCCCACGGCTTCCCCGATGCTGGCCTTTTTTCGAGAATGCCTGTGGAAGCTTCATATGCGGACCGTGTTTGTAGCTCTACACGCGAGTAATGGCCGTCGACCGCCGTCTTCTATATTGCATACATGCTACACCTGTAACGGCACCAGGCAGCTTGGCGGGAGGATTCTCATGTTGGATTCCCCGACAACTCATGCGTACAGGCCATCTTTCCTGGCCGTACCTCCTTTCTAGAAGATTACGACAGTCCTGAAGGCCGGGGTCGTCTACGGAGTACTCGCGAATCGACTCATCTGCCAACTAATGTCGCCTGGTGGTTAATTACTACTACTACCAAGTTATGAGTACTAGTATTACTGTACTAGCTCAACCGATGCGGCTCTGCAAGACAGAATATCCAGATCGAGGGCCTCCCTGCGTGCTGAGGCATCTCATCGAAAGTCCAATTTCTATGCGCCAGTCCTGCGCAGGCCACCCTCGCAAGCTCCTTCGTTCGGAAAGGTAGATTTTGGGGTGTTGGCCAACAGAAGCTAGCTGCTCATGTCATTGCTCAAAATGGACTTTCTTCCCTGTCTCTGTTTCTACGGAGTACGGCCTGTTAGATTCCGAGAACCTTGCGAATGGCGAGCTGGTGTCCAAGACAGCTACCAGTTTTGGTCACCCAGGCTCGTCAGCAAGCAGGCTGAGCCGGACACAGAATGAGACCTTTGCGTGTCGTACTCGGGTACTCATTCCCTCCGATATTATCACGCCGACAACAGGGTGAAAAGCATCGCCGTCCTGAAGAGTAGCTGACGGGTCAAATAAGATTGGTGCAACAACGAGGGTTGCTCATATGGGCCTGATTGGAGTAGGTCGTCCGGCTTTACATTGCTGCCAAGGTCTCTAGCAGCAAGCAGCAACACGATCCATGGAGCATCACGCAAACTACCGCCGATTATTGGATGGCTTGTCTCACTGTCTCACTTGCTTTCGAGCAAGAGAGTTGCGAGAGCTCCCATTGGGTTTGAGAATTGGACTATCAGCGATGCTAGCAATTAGCTTCTCAAATGGCCCCTTACATGTGCTCAGTCTTTTGGTTACATGAGAGGTTGATTGGGAGTTGCTGAATATTGCTGCAGCAGCCTAGTTACCCCATGTCTTACCAAGCTTCCCTGCGGATGAGCTATCATCCAAGGAGGCATATAAGCTGGGTGATACAAGCTCATTGGCCGTTGTAGATGAGCTGGCTCAGCTTGGAATGCTATGCGTACATGGCTTCGTCATCATTTTATGGCTGGATCGAGAAGCTACGAGCAGCATCAGACTCCAGTTTCCCCTTCTCCCTTCTTTGCCTTCTCCCTGCCGTGATACCGGGCCAACAACACTTTCTAAGCGTTTCATATGCACCCTCATGCACGCCATGGGCATGACATGGCGATCTAACATGCAGGTGCCATGTCACTGCAGGGCTTTTACCCATCTCGCACGGGCAGATCGTTGAGATGGCTCTAACATCTTGCACGATGGCACGGGAGTTTAATCGTGCATAGGCATCTAAGACACGGAGCAGCTAGGGGCCAAGTACGTCAAGTGATCGACGAGAGAAGCGAGACTGCGTAAAGGATGTTTTCCTGGATGTAGGCAGAGCTTGGCAGAGATTAAGGTGCTCTTTATTCCAGCTACCTGCTGTGCTTGAGATGTCTTGTAATGAGCGTACCTTTTACCCAAAAGCTGGCGTTTGTCCGAATGTCTCACTGTTGCAACGAGTTGAGAGACGAAGGAGTCTCATTAAATTATTCAAATGTATCATATAACATCATGTCATGCCATCGTCACACCTTGCACCAAGAGTATCAAAAGTTGTTGAGCGCTACATAGACCTTTCCCCCCTTTCATAGACGTAGTAGTTGTCTCTGGACATCCATCTCCCACCGGCTTAGCCATTCAAGCCTTCAGACCTTGGACGCATTCAACGTCGACGCAGAAGTAGACGGGGCCGTTGCCGACGTTGCCGCCGAGACAATCGAAGCCGTCTTGCCCCTCTTCCTAAGAGGCGCGTACACGTCGTTGAAATTCATGGCCACGCCCAGGAACCTCATGTCCACGTCGGGCTGGTACGCCAAATCGCCCAGCAGGACCTGCAGCCTGTTGCGGAACTTGTCGCCGAGGTGCCGCAGGCGTTCCTGCAGCGCAGGGAACTCCGACGGAACATTGTCCAAGGTCGAGAAGCCGCCGTCGTTGTCGTCGCGGCGCGTCATGTTGCGCAGCTCAACCTCCTGCCGGCGCGTGTACTCGGAGCTGGTCCACCCGTAGAGCCCGACGATGGTGTCACGGTAGCTGAGCATGGACCGCAATATCTCGCTGAGCTGGTCGAGGTACGTCATCTGCTCCCTGTTGTTATCGGAAGGATGATGGCGAAGCTTCGGCCCCAGCAGGCCCTTGTGCGTGATGTCTTCGAGATATCTCCTGTGCGCCTCGATGACATCGTCCAGCGTGCAGTCTTCTTTGCGGATGCGCTTCTGGAGCTCGCCCCACGAAGATTCAATGACTTCGAAGAGGATGTAGTACTGCAGCTGGCCCACAAAGTGAATCATCTCGGCGAGCGTGCCTCGCGTTGACTTCCACGTCTGCACCACCGCCTGGTTAGGGCTTTGTAGCACTCTTCTAGATCCCGTCATGCACTCTCGCCACGTTGAGAGGAGCACGAACTCCACTCGCTTGATTCGCCATAGGAAATTGAAAACCTTGAGATATTGGCGGTTGCCCCATTCAGTAACAACCACATCCATGGGGGCATCGATCTTGTATTCCAAAGTGAAGCAATCCCAGCCAATGTCGCCGTGGGATAGCTGAAGCATTCGGGCATCTAATCGCCGCAGCACCTCGGGAGAGTCGTACTGGGCATTTGAGCCACGGATTGCATGTTCTAGCTGAGCTGTAAGAGTGTGTCGGTATTGTGCGCCAGAAGGGCGATCCAGGTTTGCGGCGAGGGATTCCATGAGTAAGGCAATAAAATCGCCCTTTCCCAGCAAGATATAATCCTTTAGAGCCTGAAGGTGGGCAAAGAGACGGAACTTGGTCTCCATCAGGTCCATTAATCGCTTCATTGTTGTCTTGTACGCCTCATCGATCCATACCTCCACTGTTGCCGTATCACCATATCTCAGCTCCTTTGAAGCGGCCTTGGAATAATCTTCAACCCACAGCGAGTCTCCGCAGCTGTGTCGGATGAAATTCAACGATTTGCCAATCAGGAATATCTTTTGCGCAAATTCTTGCGAAATAATGGTCGGTATCATGTCCTGGGCTATCTCGTATTGATCCTCCCACACGTTGCCCCTAACTCGCATAGACTCCTGCGAATCGGTTTGTTCCCGCACAAAGAACTCGAGGGATGGGTCTGACAGCTCTCCATCATAAATCCAGTGACGAAGGATGCCGTACCAAGGCCGAGTAAAGCTGCCCAGTAGCCGCTCTGCGAACGCGGCAACCACGGGGTCTCCGTTGGAAGAAGCAAAACTGTGTATCAGGGTGATGAGCTGACCACCCTTCTTTTTATCCGACTCTTCAGCAATGAGGGACATGAGTCTAAGCCCCATGGTAGCCTCTCGTGTCCATACCACGCATCTTTTCAATGTGACACCTGTCTTCCCGATACCCCCCCTCGGAGCAGCTTCGTCCAAGGAAGACAGTGCCTTCCGGATCTGGCCCTCAAGAGTTGCGACTAGTGTTAGGTATGATCGTAGCTCATTGCTGATTGCGGACCGTAGACTCTGAGCTAAAAGGCCGTTGGCGGGAGTTTGGCAGAAATTATCGAGCCGTCGATAGAGTAATGAGGGTTCAGCCAGAGTGTGAAGAATGGATATGAGTGGCAGAGGAAGAGTAGCCGGAAGCTTGAGAATATCATCTTTGGCAAACGGCAGGGTTGTGGATGATACACCCTGGAGTGTAAACGGAAGGTCTCGTAGGATGGCCGTCTCTGAAGGGTCGATTTCCGCGTAGTTGTTGGACAGCATGCTCGCCCTGACGGATAAATCTCTCTTTACCGGCTCAGGTTGAGGCTGCCTCTCCTCCGTGATGCGTTTCGGTTCCTTTGGTATCTTGTGTGGTAGTTCTTCAGGAGCTGGGGCATCTCTCATGACCTCGTCCTCTATCCTTGGCATAGGAATAGACTTTGATCGAGCCCTAGCACGCTTCTTAACTGCATCTCGCGCGACAGCTTCACGATAATTCGAAGACGAGGGCTGGATGATGCTGAGGGGTGGAGGGGGAGCTCTGGGATCTGGAGAGTCGGCCAGAGCGTATAGCAGATATAGGATTGCCCATTTTGACTTGAGCACGGGTAGCGCAAGCAGTCGAGAGTAGAGATCTGAGAATCTGAGCGCGTGGGAAGGGTTGCTCTGGATGAGCTTTCGTTTGATTGAATCGGCGGCCCGGTCGACGTCTGACAAGATGTCGGGATCAGGTGGACTGTGACAGAGCTGGTTGTTAGCAAGCTGTCTTGCGCTTCGAACAAATGCACAAATCCAATTGTGCAGACATCAACCCACGTGTTTATTATGGTCCTGACAAGTTCATGGCTCAGGTTATACCGGGACAGCCAAGAGTCCTGGCCTTCGTTTGGGCCTCTGGGAGGGACAATTTGGACTATCAGATTGTCGAGGGCATTAGCGACGCGATCTGGTGCCATGGCTGCATTGTCGTGACCAGCAATGATTCGAATGTGGGCTTCCCAAAAAAAGAGAGAGAGTGTCAAGAAAAATCAAGAGAAACAAAGAGTTGCTGGAGCCGCCTATCGTCGTTTTACAGTATGCTATGTCTCAAGTCAACATAACGGATGCTGCTGTACGCGCAGAGGACGCGATTCGAACGCTATAAAGTGGGATGTAGCAGCTGCTGTAGCGGCCGCCAGGTAGCTGCAACCTAAAGCCCGGGCGGTCTTGGGCCCAACAAGGGGTACCTGCTACCTGCCTCGCCGCTCTTCAGCACCATCCCTCTGAATTCGTCACTCGTTCGGCAAAATTTCGACTTCACTCTAACCAATTGACCCCTTCCCACAGCCCAGCTGCGAAAAGCACAGCGAATCTGCCATCAACTTTCCAGCCTCACAATGCCTTTTTCATCAAGATAATTGCACAGCAGCGATCGCATGGTATCTGTGATCCCGTTTATCAACTCATGATTTTGCTCTCGCGTCGCGCGCCGCTCCATCGCCGCACGCGACAACTCTAGTTGTCTTTCCGCGATCCACGATGCCCGATATCGACCCCGCGGCCTTGAGCCGCCCATCCGTCAGCGTTTCAACACCGGTTCTATCAACAAAGACGCTGACGCTCACTGCGCCGGGCTCCCAGAAGGCTGTCAAGACGAGTCAGATAATTCCGGCCCGAATTGACCTTGAACCGCTCTATGCTGCGCTGAAAGCCGCCATTAGCTCAGAACAATGGCTTGTATACAAAGAATCTACGACGGAGTTTCTGACTGGTATGGGTTAACCAACTTTGGCACAAGACTGCCATCATGTCCCTATCCGCCACGCCGGACTATATTCTCATCATGTGATAAAAACAGGCCGTCTCAACCAAACCGAATATTCGAGTCGAATTGACCCGATATTGTCATCGCCAACGGGCGAAAAGAACCACCTGCATAACCAGCTCATTGCTGCAATCTACGGCAATGTCACCCGGGAGATGCCCGATGCTGGCCTTGCGCCATGGGTTAGTGCTAACGACAAGCCCACGACAACGACAGGCAGCAAACCTGTGTCGGGTGACGCAGCAGAACGGAGGCTAAAGGGAGAGGTGATGCAACTACCCGCACGGGATCGACGGCGCATCAAGGAGCTCACACAAAACGAGGTTCGTTATCATCAGCTCTTGACTTGCAGCTACTATCCAGTTACTAACCAATTCTTGAAAACAGTATGATCCTCATGAGAGCTTGGCAAATATGTTTACCGAATCACACCGGAAACCCTCCTTGGCTGCCGATGTGCCCCCTAGCGCAGCTGGCGGTATCAACAACATGAGTAAGTGGATTGACTTGGATTTTTACTCCCCAAAGTCTTGTTCTCTTGTTCTTTTCTTTTCCTAACTTTGATTCTAGACTTTGACCTGGAGATTCGAAAACGATATACACAACCTCTCGCCGTCGAATCCGGAGAATTTCCTGATATGGGCCAAATAGCCGGCCGAATGCTTCCCTTCTGTTATGAGGCCGGGCTTATCAACGGCCATGCACCTGATGCGTCTCAACTCATGTCTGTTGCTACCGAGACTTTTATTAAAGAAGTCTTGACACAAATCTTCAGCCGCACTCGGAGTAATGGGCCTGGCGATTCTGGTAGCGCGGGCTACGGAGTAGGTACGACATGGATCCAGACGCACAAGTACAGTCGGCAACTTCACCGAGAAGAAGACGCAGCACAGAGAGGCGAAATCACCCGAGATAAAGCAGGGTTGTTACCTATCGAGTCCAAGGCTGCCAGTGAGAGAGGCCCACTGGGTATAGCAGATGTACGAGTCGCCTTGGAAATGGCAGATTCAGGCATATCTCAGTTCCCCATTGTTACAGCGCAGATTCTCTACGGGTACCGAGACGGCGAGCTCGAAAACTGGAAAGACTACACTTGGGTCAACGGCGAACCACCCGCACCAGCAGTTGAGGAACTCGTGACCAATGGCGACTTGGCATTGACCAACGGCGCACTCCCCGATAATATGGATATTGATAACGAAATAGGGTGGGAGGGAGCAGAAAACCCCGACATGGATATGTTGGATAGCGTCTTGGACTCGTGTCTCGCCGTCGGATGATGAAAAGAAAGACAAATGATGCAGTTTTGGCCGCTCATTGCTGCTGCCGTTCTGAGCAAGACACCCTGACGGCGATGCCGAATAGAATATTCTCCCAAACGCGATAGAGGGGAGGGGTGTTTCAAAGTAAGCGGCTTTGGATAGATTAAGTGGCTGACAGGGCACCTATGACTATGGGATGCCGGGATTTTGACAGGACATCCACACCGGAATAGAGTGGATGGATCGCAGTTGGTTCAGCAGGGGTTCAGCCTTACTCGGAGCAGACAGATGCTCAGCTGCAGGCTTTGACTAACCTTGGCAAAAGCTGGGTACACGTTGCCTTGCCTTGCTTCTCTTTTACTCTGTTTTCTTTCTTTCTTTTTTTTTCCTTTATTTGCTTTCCTGTTCTGTAATATTTGTCACAACGGTGGGATTCAAACGGCGTTGCCGGGCTGCAATTATCTTCACCACAGCGTTGTTATTTCTTGAGGCAAGGGGGGGATTATATGGTTGAATTTGTTCATCATCTATGAATTGTATTTTGTATGGAACGATACCCTAGTGGCAGGGGGGCAAAGGCAAAACGGACCACGAGGCGAAGGGGTCAAGCGAACATGTACATACAGACGAATGGGGGCGAGGCACAGAGAATGTGGTTGTACACGTCCGTCCAATAGCGGCAGCGCATCTTGCTGGCTGCCGGGGTGAGCGTCTTACTCGTGATATTTATTTAGGAGGTGCCAAAGCAGTAGGTGGTGTTTAATGCGAGAAATAAAACCACACGGAATAGCCATATGTATCTATATATAGTATATCTCGATATTTCGTGGCATCTGTAAAGGATGCAGGCTCTGACTCGAGCGCAGCATCCGTAAGCATGTCGTGAAGCGCTGACAATTGAGCTGGTGCACTGCAATTCTCACCTTGCGATGAGGCATCCATTACTCGGTACCATCAACACACATATCCAGCAGTTTGCCTATTGGCTGGCTAACCTGGATAGGAAGACACCTTCTTTACTCCTGAATCCGTCCTGATGGCCACTAATGAAGAATGTAATCTTCCTCTTTCGCCACCGAGTTAGCCACGACGTCACTTAACGGCCGGCAGATGACGGTACTTGATACCCAGTGCGTGTTACGAGAGCGTTGCGTAGGAATTGAGATGCGATGCGCCCAGCCAACGCCCGAGAGCGACGAATGTAACAGCTCAGGTTGCAAATAAGAAAAACAGGAGACAAATCACGAGGAAAACGCAGTTGCAGAAACATGTGAAATAATAAAAATGCGGATTGTAAGATTCATGGCATGATTTTTTATTTTATTCGTCGTAAATAACCCTCCTTCTTTGTTGTCTCATGGTCATCTCCGAAAGGACATGAGCAAAGAAAGGCGTGGGTGCGCCACTTGCAAAGGCGGTAATTTGCACTGTGCCGGGCGGAGTACGCCGTGCCAATCGCGTGAATACGGTACGAAACTCGCAAACCTCCTTATGTGCTGGATTCCATGCTCTCTCTTTGTACAGAGTATCGTACACGTGCTTTGCGCGCTGGAATTCTCTCGGGTCAAAGATTAAGTGCTTACAGTAGAGGTACCTACCTCAGTCTGGTCTGGTGGTGCAAGAGTAAGACGTGTGCTGATTGAGGGATTTGTTACAAAGTCATCAAATATCATCCACGGGTCTTTTTGTCTTTTGGCTGGGAACAAAGGAACGTCTATTACAGTAAGGTACGAAGTAGAGGGGGGAAGAAAAAAAGGTTCAGAGCTCATTTACGCTTGTCAGGTTGGGTAGCTGGAGCTAGGCAGATTGTCCAGGGCCTTGCCCACTAGGAGCAGGGCGCGTGAAAGGGCCCGAAATGAGGAAATTCAATAGCACCACTGCCACGAGATGAAAACCCATGCAAGTACGGGGTGCCTGTGCTGCTAGTCATGTACCGGACAGGGTCTTGGATGGGTGAGACCAGAAGAAACGTTGTGCTGGTATTTTTCCCTTCTTGGGGAGTGAGAGATGAAGATTCCCCATGCTGTGCTGCCTGTCTGCCTGCCTGTGCTGATGATGGGTACCTGACGAAGTGAGGCGAGACGATGCGTGAGAAGGACTGAGTCACCTCATTGCTTTGCAGGCTGATGCTGAGCTCAGTATCTGTACCTGTACCTCTGCTGGAGACGGCATTAATGATGATGCATCAGATTGATCAACTTGGATGTGTGGATGTTATGTACGAGCATGTACATGCTGGCAAACTGCACGGCACGCACACACAGTATGTACCTGCGTTGGCACATGCTCAACACCAGAAAGCAGCCAAAAGCGCTCCCCAGGTGGCAACACCCACTAAAAAGGTTCGCAGCGAGCCAGAAGCAGCTGTAGCCTGTACACACTGCTAGAGCCCTGCACCGAAGCCGCGGAAGCCCTGGCGGAACAGCGCTGGGAGGGCAAAGGGTGGGGACATGAGGCCCGTGCGACGCTTCTAGAAAGCTTCCGCAGGGCCCTTGTCTCGAGCCACCGGCCGCCTTTCTTTGCCTCCCCCACCTCTGCATTCTCTCTGCTCTGCAACTGGCTTTTCTGCACCGGTTGATTAGGCTCAGCTTCATTTTCGCAGCAACCTGGACGAGAGCTCCCGCCCGCTAGCTGGTGCTAGTTCGAGTTGCTAATTCCCAGGTAAGTGCCAACTAAAAGTCTAAGGTTTTTTTGCTGTGCGGGCTGGTGGTTGCTGGCTGGCAGCTGCTGTGCTGTCTCTGTCTGTGCTGAGCTGTGCGTTGCGTTGACGTGGTGGCTATTGCTCTCTTCCCAGCTTCTCGATTCTGCCAGCTGCTGTGCTTCCCCCCCATTTCTTTGCGCCTCAGGAAAGCTTCTCTTCCCGCTGGAAACTCCTCCTCTCATCATCCCTCAGGCCCAATCAATCCACCACAGCACAAGCATCGCCACCCGCGAGCATCATTGAAGCATTCCCATCATCCCATCCCCCGGGCAAAGGCCCACCAAACCTCGTTCGCAGCGTCCGTCACCTTTTGGCTCGTCATCTTTTTCTCTTCCCCACGCCGTCTTCCGCTTCGCCCTTCTAGGCTCGGCCCCTCTTCTCCCTTCGTTTGCCCGTCCTTCGGTCGATCCAAACGCTTGATCCTGTCGCACGACCCCTCCTCGTCCCCTCGTCCTCATCCTCGTCTTCGTCTTTGTCCTCTTCGCGCCTCTCTCTCTCAGCTCCTCATCTAATCTCGCCGTGCTGCCGCAGCCTCGCCTCCGTATCCTTCGCCCGCTGCACCCGCTACCGCTGGTAGGTCACAAGCTCTCTTTTCTCTCGTCTGTATCTCCCTTTCCGTCCTACTTCCTCGGCTCCAAACGCAGCAGATAGCGCGCTGGGTTGACGTTTCGGCCGCCACCGTTATTTTCTGGCTGTCAACTCGCTGCGTCTTGTGCCTCGTTTGCCGCCGTCCTGCAGCCCCCAGTCTCGTCCGTTTGCCCTCGTCTTTGCCTTCATTTTCTTCCTGTCATGCCTGCCCAGCCCATTGCCATGCCGCCCGATCGGGTGCTAGCGAGCCCTTGTCCTTGCTCTTCCCTCTAGTCGTTCGCATCTCGGCCTCCCCGGTAACGACGCCGTCCCTCAGGCCTGTCCTGGGGGGCGTGCCAAATGCCCACGACTTGCGGCCCTTGTCGATTGGCCCCTCCGTTTGAATTTCCCGTCCTCTTGTCTGCGATGGCGGGCCACCCGGTTCTGCACCCCGGCCGCCTGGTAGCGTGCTGCTAATTCTCGTCGCGCAGCTTCGCGCATACAAAACGGCTCTACATCCCAGACCCGCTCCCGCGCAAGCTGTAGGTCCAACTCACTCCGGTCATTCTTTACCTGTACCTTTCAAATACGCTCCTTCTGCGAGTTGCTTCTTCTTTCTTGTCGAGTTTTACGTCATTATCTGTTTAATACTTAGCCGTCACCCAAACACCCTTCACTGGTCATGTCTCTACCAGAAGCTTACCAACATGAGATCCAAGCTCTCAACCGGCAGGTTCTGCAAACCTGTCCTTCCGATATCCTCCAGTTCTGCGCCGACTTCTTCCTCTCGCGACTAGCATCCGAACGAGCGGCCAGCATTTCCATCTTCCGCGACCGAGGCACCCCCTCGCCGAGATTCTCTCCGTCGCCCACCAGCCACTTTGCAATGATGTCTAGCCAATTCTCGAGCCCTTTTGGGGCCAACGCCAACCCCTTTGGCGGCAGCACGTCGCCCATGGCATCACCCAACGTGATGCACCGCGTCGTTGAGGAGGACGAGAGCGATCATCTGGCCCCCGGCGCCCCCTTGTTCTCAGGAGCATTTGGGGGCGACGCATCTACCGAGGCTCCACCGACCATGAGGGCCCCCCCTACCACCGATAGCTATCCGGCACAGTACAACTTTGGACGTCGGACGTCCGTTTCAGCAGAGTCGCTGAAGCCGAGCGCCGACAGCTACGACAACTGGACCCCTCCCTTCATCGAAAAGACCCCCGAGCAGGTTGAGCGACTCAAGCATGCCATTGAGGGAAACTTCCTCTTTAACCATTTGGACGATGAACAGAGCGCGCAGATTTTGGGTGCTCTTGTCGAGAAGCCCATCCCCGCCAGGGGCATCAAGGTAAGCAGAGCATAACAAGAAAAACACGCAATCCCCTTTTCTTTCATTTTACTAATGGACACGACAAATAGGTAATCAGCCAGGGAGATGCTGGTGACTATTTCTACGTAGTTGAGCGTGGCTCGTTTGATGTCTATGTCAACCCCTGTGGCTTTATTGAGCCTGGCCCAGATGGATTGGGCAACAAGGTCAGCAGCATCCAGGCTGGTGGCTCCTTTGGCGAGCTTGCTCTCATGTACAACGCTCCCCGTGCGGCAACCATCATCTCTGCCGAGGGAAGTTGCACCCTGTGGGCTTTGGACCGAGTGACATTCCGTCGTATCCTCATGGAGTCTACCTTTGCTCGCAGACGGATGTACGAGAGCTTCCTGGAGGAAGTGCCCATCCTGTCCACGCTTACCCCCTACGAACGATCCAAGATTGCAGATGCCCTCGAAACACAAAAGTTTGCCCCAGGAGATGTCATCATCCACGAGGGCGACCCTGGCCACTCCTTCTACCTCCTCGAGCACGGCGAGGCAGACGCATTCAAGGGAACCGAAAAGGTGCTGTCATACAAGAAGGGCGACTTCTTTGGCGAGCTGGCGCTGCTTAACGACGCTCCGCGAGCCGCTAGTGTCGTGGCTGCGACGGACGTCAAGGTGGCCACGTTGGGCAAGAACGCATTCCAACGGCTCTTGGGCCCTGTCGAGGGCCTCCTCCGAAGGACAAGGTATCAGGGCGTCAAGACGGGTGTGGAAGACATGGACCCCCTACAGCAGTAAGCTGCCACAAGAAAGAAACGAACGAGCGAGCATCCTTATGTGTACGTTTGTATCGTTTTCAAGGTGTATAATGTCTGCACGGGTATAAGTTACAGGTGTGGTGATGACGCTAGCAGTTTAAGAGGCAGGATTTTCTGGACATGAAAAGGGTACCGAGCATAGATGGGCTCCTCAGATCGGTTCTACGGGAGTGACGGGAGCGGGCTGGGGCATTTGGCAAAAGGGTTGCATTTTTACATGGCCGATTGCGAATTCGTGCAAACGACTGCTCGCTTTATCGGAGGCCCTATGTAACGGGCACGGCTTACCGGCGTTTTCGGGATACTCTCTGTTTTGCTTTTTTTCCTTATCATATTTTACCCCTAACATCTCCACCCTCGTTATTCTCCCTCCCTTTGAGACATTGTCTATTTGAGCAGATACCTTGTTTGATACCGTTATCAATGCGACCAATATCTCTTTGAGGGCTGACTTGGGGTGATTACACATTCTGATATTACCTACCGTAATTCCCCTTTCCCCGACCTACTTTCATTATTTGTTTGTTACAGGAAAAGAATATATTGTACCTCATATCAAGATATCTGTGCAGTTTTATTTTATGTTGTAGCTACCTAATCAAGGTCGTTTTGACGCCAGCTGTGCTTTCCGTATGTCTTGTAAATTGTAATGCCATGGAATCCCGTCACTGTCCATTAACCCTTTCCTTCTGGGGAAAAGAAAGTTTAAAAAAGAAACAAAATAATAAAGAGAATTTGAGCAAGAAGAAAGGAATAAAAGGAAGCAAAGTAAAGCAAAGTAAAAACAGATCCCTAACTCTTTGGTGTCTCTATTAGGCAGCAGCATGCTCAGCAGCGGCAGCCCTGCTCCTCAGCTCCTGTCGTATCTGCTCCCTAAGTTCCTGGACGGCGATTTCCGTCTCGAGAACCCTGCCGACGCCCTCGCGCCAGTTCTGCTCCAGGCCTTGCATCTCGCCTTTCACCTCGTTCTGGCGAGACGCGCGTGCGGCGTTGAGGAGGTCCATGTCGCGCTTCGTGGCGGCGAGATCGCGCTCCAAACTACGCAGCTCGGCCTCGAGGTGGTAGTTTGAGAGGAGCCATGCGTTGCGGCCGTGGGAGTCGAGGAGGGAGAGGTTTTGGGCGCGGGAGGAGAGGTAGGAGGAGGAGATGAAGGCGTTGGAGAGGGGTTGTCGTGATGCTTCTACTGCTGATGCTGCTGCTGCTGCAGAGGAGGACTTTTTGGAGCGCGTTGATTTTTTTGTGGGAGGAGGGGGGAGTTCTTGGGCTTCGTAGCGGGAGAGGTCGAGGGGTTGGGATGGTGCGGAGGAAGCGATGCGGGTGAGTTCGGCGGCGATGGCGGGCGAGAAGGTTGGTTCTTTGGGGGGTGTTGAGGAGGATGAAGGGGGTGGTGGAGGGGAGAATGTGGATTGTTCGGCGGCGATGAGGGCGCGGGCGGCGGAGAGGGCTTCTGAAGAGGGTTCGGGGTCGATGTCTGTGAAGAGGAGGTTAGTTGGATATGCTTTTTGCTTGATATTTGGTGTTTTGGGATGAGAGAGGAAAGTGAGGGAATGGACGTACATGGGAGGGATTCGTGGTATGCTGGTGGGACGGCCATTTTGTCTATTTGTTTTGTTTTTGGTGGGATGATTGTATGGTGATGCGATTGTTGGTTTGAATGACCGTTGATAGCTGGTGAATTGGCTGGTTTGTTGGAGGGAAAGTCGTTGTGGTGTCGCAAGGCTGAAGATTCTCGCGATAGCGATATCTTTTTCGTCGTTTCGTGATTGCTCAACCGGTGGTGCAAAAGGACGCAGAACAGAGTACTTTTGAAGATTGTGGGTTGATATTAATTAATTTCGCAAGCTGTGATCTTTTTAGTTCTTTCAATTCGTCGATAGAAAGGGTACGTCGAATGCAGTCAGTTCAATGTCGTCTCTTGCCGAAAAAAAGATGATGCAGAAAAGATGGGCGAAACGCAGCTTTGGGCCAACCAGCACGTGTTTTCCGCGACGCAAGGCTGAACGCTCTAGCTTACCTTACATAATCATTTTCCGGTTCTGCATTCTGGGCGTTTGGGCGTTGTGTCGCCGGTGCACGGACCAGCATGCGGTAAAAGTGGGGGCTGGCGTCCGGGGGTGACGGAGAGGAGAAAAAGAAGAAAGACGAAGAACAGGCTTGAAAAGGCAGGACGTTGGTGCTGCTGATGGGGAATTAATTGCATAATCATATCGATACGAGAGTATATTACAGGGGTGAGAGGGTACATTAGTCGAGAAGCCAAGTAGAAGAAGTTGATATATCGCCTGCTTGGCTGGACTTCTTTCTGTCGTTTTCTATCAAGCTCCAAGGAACAAGGCCGTGTCTGTCTACATCACGACACACACATTACTGGGCATCACTGCAGCGCATTTTCCTGCCTCACGTCCACCCCCAAATTCCCAACACAAAAAGTGAGTGTCAGGTGTGCTGCGTCCTCTATGCAGTGTGTCGAGCGTAATATCCGACTGCCGATACATTCCCCCATTCACCCATCGATCTGCAGCCTCTCCTTGGGCTATTCAACTTTGCATTTACCCCGAGCGGGGTACGCTGTCGTATCGGCGACCACCGACACGGTGAGTTCTGGGACGCTTGCTGCCAGTTGGGGCACCGCCTTATCTCGTTCAAGTATGGCCTTACGTGTCGTCTGAGGGCATTGATTAATGACTCGGGCAAATCGTAGCTGGGATCGCAGCCGTTGACGTGACGCTTGAGGGGCTGCAGATAAGCATTCCGGTGGCTTTCATGGCAATGTAAACAGTGAGCCACTCTTCACGAATGAGCGCAAGCTATTATAAAATGTTACACGGCTTTGATTGGTTCTATCAGAGAGCCCCAGCCTTCATATCGTTGGTAGAAAAATAAGAAAAGCGTATTATACAGTGATACATGTCATCCCGTCGGCAAAGCAACGTCACGGCGGGTATGTATCATGAGTTTGGCCTCAGATGAGTGCCGTCATGACCGGTTCCGTGGCTGTCATATCCCACTGTCCCATTCCTTCCCGATTAAAAGAAAAAAAGAGAAGAATAAAAAAAGCTATAGTAAATATGAATCATGATGTATCGTGGGAGGGCATTCAGACAGTCCCCGGGTAGGCACGACTAATAGCAGCGCGCTCTGGGGCATGCGAGACGACTTGTCTCGTCTAGACGGAGTGGACACTCTCGGCCGAGTCTGTCTTGGAGAGGTCATCGCCGTTCTCCTCATCAAGAGGTCCGTGGAGATGCTCCTCGAAGAGAGGGTCAACCTCATTCACCTCAAACTTGGTCTTAAAGTCAGAGAGATGTTGGTGGGAAAAGCTGTTGGAGCGGCGACGAGCATTGGTGAAGCGGAATCCCTCATCCACTACTTCTTCGCCGGCGCTTCCCCTGTAATGGAATACATTGTTAGTAGAGTGAACCATGCGGTGGAACAAGATCAAACATTGTAATGACGTACCAGTTGCCTTTACCACAACCGTCCTTCTTGACCTTCTTGGGGTCAACATCAACGTAGCCGCTCTTGGCGAAGAAGCGAGGCAGGTTTTCTGTTGGAGAGACACTGCCATCGGCAATGCCCTTGTGGTCACGGTCGTTGTACTTGTGAGAACGAGTCACTGTTACAAGACGACAGGGTTAGCATGTTGATCTCGGCAAAATGGGCATCATTGAGAATGGGCTCTAGGCTGACTGTTTGGGTAATGTGTGGTTGGTTGATCAGAATCTGATGGAAGAGGCCCAGACAGTTGGCCTCTGATGTGATATGTAGATGTAATTGTAGATGCTATGCGGTGTGTGAGAGGGGCGAACGGGATGGAGGAAAGGAGAAACGTCGCAGCGTAACAGTAATGGGGAGAGACGTGATACAGATGCGGGGGTGCGTAACTGCAGCTGGAAACTTACTTTTGATGGATGGATGGCGAGAGGCGACAAAATGAGAGCTAGGCGCAGAAGGGGTAAGACGGAGGCAGAGCGGGGGGGATCAATGGCGACGAATTGGCCGGAGAAAGATGGTAGAGGGAGACAAAGTTGGAGTAAGGGTGAGGAGGCGTTGCCGGAACGGGTGGCAGTGATTTTTTGGCTGGCACCGTTTATGGGGGAGTTGTTGTGGAAGAGGAGAGAGATGGAGGGAGGCGGTGGCTGGAGAAGTTGAGGGTTGATAGTTGATGAATTGGGAGGTTTGTTGTTGTTGTTGTGCTTGTTATATAGAGAGATGAAGAGGTTGAGAGATGGAGGTTATATGCGTGTGAGAGATGTGATGAGATGAGTCGGGAAAAAACAGCTGTGAGGAAGCTGGGCAGTTTGGGCTTTTGTATGTCAAGGTGAATGGATGCAGCATTCTATCACAAGGTGTCACGCGAGACGTCTCGGGGGTGGCACCAACAGACGGGAGAAGCAAGATCAGCCAATGGCGAGGCTGGGAGGGCCGCAACGGTGAGGTGAATTGGGCGGGATTGCTCAATTGACTTGGGTAATAAAGATGGAAATTCGTTGAAGCAATCGCTGAGGAGAAAGAGGGGAGGGGGTGGGCAAAGGTTACGATGGCGTCAGGTACTGGCCATGTACCGATCGCCCGCTGAGCCCACCGAAATCAACCCACGCAAGCGGCGAGCCAACGGGTGACTCTACCTGCCCATGACCTGCAGTGACCTGCAGTTTTGTCGGGTTCGAGGCCGTGTACTCCGTGCGTGCTTTCCTGCTTTTGCCGCGTGCGTTCTTGCCCAGAACGACGCAGTGGCTCAATAGCATTAGATTGGACCATATATCGCGTGACCTGACGCAACAAGCGCTACGCTGTGCCCTTCCGCCTCCTTTTGGGCCTCCCTGCCCGCTGAAACTTGGATGGTCCAGCGGGTTGCATTGCATTAAAATTTGAATTGGATTGGATTGCACAGTGTAGCTCTTCTTCCTTCTTCCATTTGTGTCCCCCCAAGCCAATTGTGATCAATTCCTTCGCTTCCCAATTGCTGCTTCAATTGACTTTCCAATTGGGCTGACGCTTGTTGCTGCACCTCTGCAGTCACGCACCCGCCCGCTTGCGGCACTACTGCCTTGTTCTGGACCCCTGGGCCCCGTTTCCCCAGACTTTAGTGACGTTGTCAAGTGGACTTGTGCTCGGTACTCGAGGCAGGTACTGGGTACGGTCAACCCGGTGAGCCAGCCGCAGCCAAGCGGGGTACGGTGTACATGCAGAGGCCGTAAATGCTCCGTGCTGCCCTCTTGGTCATCTTAGTGCAGGCACCATCGTCTGCTCCGTACAACGGAGTACGAGCACAGCTACAAAGTGCGAGTACGAGTCAATCTTAGTTCTATTTTGCGTCATCTCAACTACACAAACAAACCAACAAACAAACAGTCAATTCTTATCCAGATTCCCTGCTGAAACCGGCCGAGATCAACAAACTCCTTATCGGTGCCTCGGCGGTATTTTTGGCGCATCATTCAGCCTCCTCCCAAGTAGCGCTGCCTCTCTGCACGGAGCCCCGGTGTGGAGACGCCGTGGCAAAGTCTCAGCCGAGTGCTTCCGTGTCCGGGCGAGCAAAAGCAAAAACATGGCCAGACACCAGCTAAACGTTGGCTAGTTGAAGACTCCACCGGTCCCTCGCTTTAGGAGTCATTCTCGGCCATGATATGGAGAAGAGGCCACGTTTGTTGAACAGGCCGATTTGATATGGATATGGATAGATGTCCCTCATTGCCGATGTCGCTCGCCGCAGGGAGGCAATGCGGTCGAGTCGACGGCAAGTGGCAATGCGAGTTCTCGGAGTCATCCGAATCCATTTGCAATATATTGACAGCTTCGAGGCAATTACGGATACTCGTATGGAGAAACTCCCTCGAATCTGCGCGGTAAACGGCAGCGACTAGGCACATGATGTCTTCAGCTGATGCCGGGAATCGAGGGTCCAATGTCTCGGCCAGGCTTCCGTCATTGACGTGATATGAGACATGACACGACCAGTACATGTCTTGAATGCAATTGGGAATCTAGACTACGGAGTACTATGCGTCGTTTTGGACACATAGTCTTGAATATCATGCAAGGGGTAATGGAAGGTAGGTAATGATGTGACTGTCAAGTTTTTTGTACGGCAATCAACGCCGCTCTGCCCTAGGATTGACTCACATTGTGTAAATATTGAATGTCATCCCCAGCCTTGTTTATCTACATATGATGTAAATGTTGTATAGACTTTTTTCAACATTCTTGCATAGACTTTGTAATTTTGTATCTTTGTAGCTTTGTAGGGGCTAAGAAGCATATCATCTTGAGCGCAATTTTCCCAGCAATCTAGTTACGAAGCCGAGATGTTTCGACGCGACGCATATCTGGATAGGCAGTCATTACCTCCTCATCAAGCCACAGACGACAAGACTCATCTGGAAGTTGGTGAAAGGATCCGATAGTGAGCTTGATGATGCTCTCTACACTCGTGACCCTCATCAATCGTGGAAGGGAACTCTTTGACGGCCTAGTTCCCTCATTTAAAGCTGTAGAGTAGCCATCTCTAAGAAGCAAGTATTTACATTAAAACTTGTTCTCATCATTACTTCTCGTCATGTTTATCTCGCCATGTTTAGAGAGATTGTTTGCCACCCCCTGCTGCTCGAAATGTAGGCCCAAGTGCGGATTTCGTGACGAAGGTAGAGACAGGGAGGACTTCATGAGCTAGTATTTTTCAAGAGTTCATTCACCATCTCCCATAATACTACATTATTTTACACCTCTGTGTAGGCAATTCTGCAGAAGCTTTTACTGGCACGTAAATCTTTTTCCACAAGAAATCGTCGAGTGTCAGAAAATTCTTGATGATACCATTTGCCACACATACATCTGCCAGGCCCTACTTGCTCTGGCATCTACATCAAAGCAAGTTGCTCGTATCAAAGCAGCCAACAGGAGAGGAGAAAAAGACACTCTCAGTTATCACAATCACAGACTGGTCCTACGTAATAGCCGAATCACAACTATTTTGACATGTTTGTCCATTTCAATTCCGGCATTCCACAGCTCCGAGATAATCGCCGGCGTTCTTATCGGCGAGAGTCACACAAGGGGGGAAATTGGTCGCAGACGCACAATTCACCTCTTGCGCAGGCTTTCACGTCATGGATGCATGGTTAGGCAGACAGAGTTCAAATTCAGGGGTAAGTAAGTGTGAATACGGCGCTTCCTAACACGCACCCCTTAATTGAGGCTATTTTACCAATCCAGCGAATACCTGTCATAATCCACGCAATGAAATACGAAAATAATATTCAGTAGTTACTAATTAAATATAATAGCACCATGACGAACCTCGCTTCTTTGGTGCTTTAACCCCGTGAATCGCAGCTCCAGCTGTTAATCGGGAGCTTCTTTAAAGAGTACTAGCACATGTACACAGCGGGGACCTTTGAATCCTTCGTCACTTATAAATAACACGCACAGCTTCTCAGATCAACTTAAAACTCCTTTTTTCTTTTTCATTGTGTCGCACTGAAGCTAAAGTAGTGAACTCTACGGAAGAACCAAGGGCCAAAATAACCACAATCTGCCTTGAACTTTCTTCATAAGCTGTGAGCTTATTCCATCGTCATACATTCCCCCTCCATCGCGTGGCAAAACTACGAGCCCCCTTCCAAAATGGACCACCCACCAGAAATCGTTGCGCTGCTTGAGAAATATCCCTCATTGAGGGGGCCGATCGAGACTGGCGTCGAGGTATTATTATTCTCCTAATACTGTTCATTAAGAATGTAAACTGTGCGCAAAAAAAGTATTCTGAGCATGTCGCTAAGCTTCCCCTTTATTTTAGTCTCACGATGGCCGCGAAGAGCGACTGCTCTCCTTCATCCTCTCTCACCCCCATTTAAATGACATGAGGAGCAATCCCTCCAAGCTCCTTTCCGTCATTGACGAATTCTCGGCCAAGCATGACTTCCTCATCAGCATCGGCGGCCACAAGGCCAAGATCATGTCCGACCTGGTCACCAAAGAAAATCCCCAGACTCTCGTCGAACTAGGCGGCTATCTTGGATACTCGGCCATTCTCTTCGCAGACACCATGCGCCGCAACAGCAAGCCAGACCAACAGCCCCGGGTGCTGAGTCTCGAGATGAGCAGCCATTTTTCGTCCATTGCCAGAGAGCTGATTATGCTTGCGGGGCTCTCCGACATTGTAAAGGTCGTCACCGGTCCAGCGGAGGAGTCTCTCCGGAAGTTACATGAGAAAGGCGATCTGAGCAAGATTGACTTTTTATTCTTGGACCACGTCGAGGAACTGTACGTCTCTGATTTCAAGGTTTGTGAGGAACTGGGGCTCTTGCAAGAGGGCGCCGTGATTGCCGCCGACAATGTGGTGAAGCCAGGTGCCCCTGAGTATCGAGAGTATGTCAGAGACCACCCGAGGCTGGAGAGCACCGCAGTGGTGGGATTGATTCAACCTGGAGATCTCGAGGTAAGAAAGAGTTTCAGTCTAGGGGAGTTTATTGTTGCTAACTTTGGCAAAGGATGAAATCGAAATCACCCACGTTAAGAGCTCTGCCTAGACACTTGGTGATAAGGCTTGCTTGGGTCGGTGGATGCAGAAAGCATGCTATTTATATTACATCTACTGACCTTGGATTTAACATCTGCCCATCGATTTCTCCCGCTGCCATGCAAGCGATGTGGCGAGGTTTCTCACTTCCATCTTGCACGGGGCACACATTCTCTCAAGATTTCATTCCCCCTGTTACACCAAACAGAAGAGAAGAACCCCGGTTTGCCATTATTGATTTACTTGTCTTTACGGCCTGATTGATACTTTTTGTATGTTAGATGCACAAGCGATGCAGTTCGTATGTAGCATGTAATTTCCAGCTGCCAAGAAAAAGAATGTCACTCTGCCGCGAAAGAAAGCAAATCACTAGTGAAATCATGGCTGATGCAAAATACGTGAGCAATAAAAAGGGATAGTCACTGCGGCAAAACCCAAAAAAAGAAACGACACCTGCAGGATTCGAACCTGCGACGTGCG
>LVVK01000019.1:1839270-1989042 GCA_002022785.1 Trichoderma guizhouense | reverse complement strand
GAGTTAGGCTGGTAATTGTCATCATATAGTCATGTTTACAGCATCCCGCAGTAGTGTGATGAAGCCATCCGCTTTCGCCGTTGCATTAGCTTGATAGTATAAATTTCTGACGGACCATGTATAGACCAATCAGAAGACACTTTGGCCGAGTGGTTAAGGCGATGCCCTGCTATCAACAGGTATCATAGGCATTGTGTTCGCACGCGCAGGTTCGAATCCTGCAGGTGTCGCTCAATTCTTTTTTTGCCCTCACGACCTCTTGAATAACAGCCATGTGGCAGACAGACTACTGGCTTCTTCTTCATTTTTACTTCCATCAATGTGTATCTTGCTGAGTTCTCTATACCTTTTCTATGACCAAACTACCAAGCATGATGGCGCCTTGGGGGTTGTTCATCGTTAGTCAAACACATTGACATCACAGCATCACGAATAGCTCTTGTATCCATCTGCACGTAATCTGTATTTACCAATCTAGCTGCATCGATTCAAGAGCAGGCTTTGTTTGTTCCTAGTCAGTTGAAACATCCCTCAACCCAGCTAGTCTCCTCCCCCTTCCTAAACAACAAGTTACCTATTATTCTAATCTTTTGTTTTTTCCATGAATATTGCTTCTTATCCATGCCGTCCCCATAGCCCCAATCTTTCTCTGAAAATAATGAACAATGAGGAAGGGAAAAAAAGTGTTTTTCGCTCCCAAGGACTGCTATCGAGTTTCCTCCCGAGCCAGTTTGAATCCGGACTTTCTACACAATGATACTAAATAATCAACACACACGAGTCATTAAATCTGTAACCCTAGATTTCGCTTTTTTCCATGTCCGCCTCCAGGCCACGTCTAGGTCATCATTATTCTCTCTTCTTAGCGCGCCCCCATCTTGGAAAACTCATTCTGGAACCGCAGCTTGAAACCGTTACACAGGGCACGCATGTCGGGATACTGATATCCCCTGAGCTCGAATCCTTGAGGAATGGTTCGCACCGGCAGGCCGATTACGCGTGCCGTCTTGCTCGCCTTGAAGCATAGCCAAAAGTATCCTGGATGCTTGGTGTCGATGCAAAAGGCATATGCAGATCGGTTGGGGTTGGCATCCACATAAGTGATGAGCCATTTCTCTGTTTCGATGTTAGAACGATGTTCACATAGGGATTCGGGTGACAAGTTGATTAAAGTTGACTTACCAGTCTCGTTGCGTGACCTGTTTTGGTACTTGTCGTTTCTCATCATCTCTTCGACCTTTCTGGCCATGGCCTTAACATGATCCACGATCAACTCGTCGAGATCGCTATAGGTGTATTTACCACCTATCCGGAGAAGCTTGCCAACGGAAAACTCTGTATCCTTTTGCATTTCCAGGACGTCAATGTGTTGGTAAACGCCATCGGCAACCTTCCAGGTAATAGCCAGGTGATCATTACCCTTCGAAGAGGGTCGAATAATGACCTCACCAGGAGGCTGCGATCCAAGGTACTCTTCTGCTTGGATTGAGTTGTAGGGTTTGAAGTTGGGATGCTTGACCACACGCTGCGTCCTGCCTGTGGTCTTGTCTTTCTCACGAAGCTCTTCCTTGTCAGCGGCCTCGAGGGCATAGTCCCAGCCATCGCGTCCAAAGTTGATGGGAGCCTTGTAGGGGACGCGCAGAGACTCTTCCCGCATGGAAAGCTTGGCCATGAAATCCTTGTAGTTCATCTCGAGGATCTTGGCTTGCACTGTTTGCCCTGAGCTGAGGACGTCCTTGACAGAAGCCCGGTTCGATACTTCGTGGCCTTCTATCCTGCCTTCGATGCCGCAGTCCAGCTTTACGATGGCAAAGTCGTCTCTGACCATGCGCACGTTGACTGGAACAATCATGCCCTCACAGAGAGTCAACTTGGTTTCACCCGTAAACATGGTGAAAATGTCAGAGGGCGTAAGGAGCGCAAAGCTCCTGCGCAACTCTTCGTAGGGCGCTTGCAGTTCGGCACTGATGGCCTCGAGAGTAGCTCGCTTGCGTTGGCTGAAATTCCTCTGCAGCTGGTCGGCGTATTCATCAAGTACCAGTTCGTTGACCCTCTCTTGCTCGTCCTGCTTGAAGAGCTTTCGCACAATGGCACCAGGTCCGTTCTCATCCGTCTCCGCCTTGACGTCCTCTTCGTCCAACTCAAGCGCATCTGCCGCCATCTTGCGGCCCAATTCGTAATCTTCAGGGTGAACACGAGTGTTGTCAAGAGGATCCGATGAGGGATTCGTTGCGTCGTACTCGATATACAGAAAACTAGCACAGTTGTTCCACACACGTGGTCCAACAACTGGTAGCTTTCCGCTGTCTGGGTCACCGACAAGCTCGTCTCTTGTGTTGACTACGCCTCCGTTTGCGTTGATGGTCTTGATTACGCTGGTAGCCTTTCGCGGTCCCAATCCTGCGACGAAAGGGAGAAGGTTAGCCGTATAAGTGTCCGTCATGGCATCGTTGATGTTGACTCCAACCATGTTGACAGTATCAACCATGGCAGATTCCAAATATTTCATCAGCTTATCCGGAGGCAGCAAGCTTTGGCATGGGTGGAATGAAAGAGACGATACGTCTTTGCCAAGCGCAGCGTATTCTTTCATCGGGTTCTGTAAATACCGCGCCAAGGCGATGCAGTATCTTGTGATGGGGTTCAGAGAGGGGTGCTCAGCCATGGCACGAGGGCTGTCTTTGTAAAGGCGTGCGACTTCATCCTCGACGACAATGACTTCAAGCAGCTCGGTTCGGTAGTCGTTCGTCTCGGGGTCCTCAAACTCTGCTCCCATGAGGCTCTTTTCGCTCACAAGGCCCTCCAAGTCGCGTACCAGCTTTTGCGTATCCGACGACCAGCCGCTGACACCAATGACATCAGGCCGTCGCCGCCGCACAAGCTCGACAAAGTTCTCGCGCTGAGTTTCGTCTCTGCCGAGGTTGCCAAATTTGCCTTGTTCAAGCACCCTGCCTTCTTCCTCCACCCAAGCCCAGCACACGGGGTCGCGAGTAGGGTCGCCACCTCCGTTGGACAGAACGAGCACCCGCGGTGTAGTACCCAGGATCATACCCTTGGGCTTGTACGGAGCTTGATCAAGCTTGCGGTAGAACTCTTGTCGACACATCTTGAGAACTTCATCCTGACAGAAAGTCCGAATAACCTCCTTGATGTTTTTGGCCACAATCTTTTCCAGCTTAGGGTAGGCAAGGTCCAACACCTTTTTGCGCTCCTCTCGCCACTGCTCCGCTCGGTCACTGAAATTCTCTGACTCGAACTCTTGGTAGAGTTGCCTCCGGAAATCGTATCGTGAAGGCATCTCGAGCTTAATCTCCACGAGGCCCTCTTCCTCGGCGCGCATCATCTTCAGGAACACTTCGGGTTGGTGTACCAGATCCGCAATGGCCTGGTTTTGGATGTACTTGATTTCGTAGTACGGGTGGGTGTCGTCAATCTTTCGCAGGCCCTTGTCAGTTCGACGACAGCTAATTTCGGCCGCCTGGTAAAAGGAAGCTCTCAAGTACTTGCGCATCCGGGGACTGGCAAACAGCTCTTCAGCATACATCTGACGAGCAGCATTCATGACTTGATCACCGGTGTTAAAGCTGTCATCAAGCAGGCTGTCTGCCAGATCCATCGGATACTGCTCGTGGTCATCCGGAGCGACTTTCCTACCCTGTCGAAGGGCATTCTTCGCTAGCTGGTCGGCAGTGATGCCGTAAGCTTTGACAAAGTAGTATGCTTTTCCGTTGCGAACACGGTCAAATAGTGAAGATTTTGAACCTGGGCGTTTCGTTTGCGATACGCTACCGGATAGAGTCGCGAGGTCCTTTAGTTTGTTGGCATACTGGAACTGCAGATAATCCTGTAGGTCCTGAATCTCCTCCATGGTGGTAGCCTCGGGAACCATCTCCTCAACCATGTCGTCTTGGACATCCATGGATTTGAGATTCTCAAACGACTTCTCAAGCGAATTTCTCTTCTCCACGAATGAGCGAAATTTGATATCCAGCTCGAGAATTCTCCATAGATCATCCTGGTTCAGTAGCTTGTCTGACTGAATCGTATAGTCAGGGCCGTCGGGATCATCCCTCGTGGACTTGCGAATTTTCTTGGAGTGAAGGAGGTAATCCTTTCGGTGCTGAAACACAAATGGAACCTCGACTTCGTCGACAATGAAGAACTCGAGTACTTTACCAACTGCCTTGCCAAAAGGGGCTTGGAGTTCCTGAGCCAAACCCTTCTTCGGCCATAGCTGGTTGGTAATCCATCGGGCCTCCTCCTTGAATTGATCAGGAGTGAGCTGCAGGTTCTTGAATGCTTTGCGGTCGAGTTGGAAGCGTTCGGGCTCGTCTGTAAATCGAATCTCGTTATCCTCGTCGGTGAGCAATTTTTCCTTGAGCTGTGAAGGCTCAAAGACGTCCTTGAGCTCGATGCCCTGCTCCTCTCTCTCTCGGTCCTCCTCCTCTTCTTCCATCTGGAGTGCCCAGTCGTAGTCTTCGCCGTTGCCAAAGATGGCCTCCATATCATCCAGCGCATCCTTGTCAAGGCCTGTAGTATCGACGACACCGCCGACACCGCGATCCCTAGGGCGGGCGACTTCGGCATCTTCCTGTTGGCGTATGCGCTCATCTTCATCTTCGGGGTAGTCTTCCTCGATGAAGTCGTCGAACTCGTCGACTTGGGAACGGAAGCCAGGTCTACCATAGCCACGTTGCTCGGCAGCGTCCTCGTCATCGTCTGCAAAGATCTCTTCCAAGCCTCGCTTTTCGTGGGCTGAATCGTCCTCGTCTCGGTGGCCACGTTTGAGGCGTTTGAACTTTGACTAAAGATGAGGTGTTAACAAAGAAACAGCGTCAGACGAGCAGTGAGAGACTAACTGGTGCCTGGGGCTTTGGCTGTTCCCCAAACTGCTCGCCAATGAGTTCCAAATCTTCCTCGTCGAGTGCTTCTTCCTCTTCACGATTCCGATGCTCTCGCTTTCTCTTTACCGGCCGACTGTCGACGTCGGACTCGACCTCTTCTTCCTCTTCGTCTTCATCGACAATGAAGCCCTCGCGGATCTAGGACAAGCAGTCGCGTTAGTCAGTGATCGTGTCAGCAGTCAACAGCGCTTCAGTGTTACCTTGCGAGCCTCTTCTTCGTCATCATCGTCTTCTTCTTCTTCGCTAGAATCGTCGACACGGGCGGATGGCTTCCTTCGACGTTCCTCGCCAGTATCTTCATCAAAAGATTCGTCATCTTCCTCGTCATCCAACTCGGCCTCTCCCGAAATCAGGTCGCGCATAGAGGAGCTCATCTTGTCGGTGCCTGGCGCTATCGCGTTGGGAGGATGTCACAAGGTTGATCGAGGGACTCGCGTCCGAATTGGGCGCGGATAACGCAATTCAGCTGATGGCCGGATAGATTTCCGATGAAGACTGGCAGAAGGCCTTGATTCCGGCGAAAATTGTCAAAGAGCTCGATGAGGCCAACTAACTTCCTTCTCTCCTGACAAGCCTATATGAATTTTTGAGCAGTCTCGGCGACCACCTTCAGCCTCGTGTCGCGTGTGGCAGGGGGGAAAGCGGAATTATATTTATCCGTTTTCGAAAATGCTTATGTAACTACCTCGAGCTGCATGCTCCGCCATCAAATCCTCCGAAGCCTACCAAGCCATTCACATAATTGACTGCAATAGGGTTTGATTTCTCAACCTTGAAGTAGCTTAAAATCAGAGAAAAGTATCTATATGCGCCTGAAGATTCCCAGTACATGGAAAGTACATGTACAATGAAAATTCTTTCTTCAAAATTGCTAGGCAATTATGTGCCTTTTACATCCCACCGTCTCCTTCACAATTAGAATACATCCCATACTTGACCAGAGACTATTACTGTATGTGTGAATAATTTGGACATGGCCAGGAATAAGGAGAATTATCTGCTCTTGAAGATGGCTAGCAGCAATTTGTTGTGCTAGTATGCAGCCCAGTCGACATATACGATGCGCTCCCCCACCTCCGAGCATTCGGGAAACGGCAAATACTGCAGCTGGCTCTAGTTTCAAGATCGGGCCTCAGCTCTGAATTGCTACACTCCGGCCAGTGTGGAGTCGTAGGCCTGATACCAGCATTTACGAGAATGCAAAAGCTAGCCCCGCAGGTTGCGGCAGCCCGGAGACTTAAATTAGAAGACGGACTGAGGACCCCACATCGACAACTAGGTAGCTATTGGTGTTGAAAGAGAGGGAGCTTGAGAGCTTGGTTGAAGCAGTGCTGCAAGGCGATTCGTATTGGTTCACCCGTCGGCCAGTAGAAATGGCGAGCTGGATTATATCAAATCAGAAGATTGAGGTATCACCTCATGAACTGGTCACATCTGCTATCGACGAGACTGCCAAGCGCCTTTTTGTTGCAATGCCAAGTTAACAAGAGCTTTACTGGAGGTGGATGTCTATGATACCCTGGAAGGGAAACTTCACAGCTGAAATCGGATGATGCTGTATTATATGACTGGTCGGGTTTATGACAGGTACAGATGATGATCGATGACATTGATTCCCTAGATGCTAAACAAAAATCCAGAAAAAGGCAAAGCTGCGCCGGTGAGCTGTCGTTCTAGGGGAACATCGCAATAGGCAGGCCAGTTCATCCAAGTCATCCTAAGGACACATGTAGATGCACTGAAACAACTTTTCGTAACACTACGTCATGGGGAATAATGGGTCGATATCCAAACAAGGCAACGCTCATGGAAGATGAGACGGCAAAGGTGCGCCTGGACTGGCATCAAAGGGACGTTCGCCTGTGCTGGAGTCGTTTAAATGGCCCTTGAGAGAAAGGAGATGGCGGGTTCTTTCACCTGAATCGTCCCGCAGGCAGACGCGCTAACTAGATGCCATGCGTGTGTTCCATCGCACCTCTACAGTACGAGTATGCACCTTTAGGGGTCAATGCCAGATCTGGGTACCTGGATGCATGATTGGTGAGGGTCAAGCGCGCCCAGGAGCGTTTAACATGTTAGCCGGGTTTCATCCCTCTGATGCTTCGTATACTTGAGGCATCCCCATCTTTCAAAACATGTCCAAACGTGCCGGCTCTTCGCTAAGATGCGCGGGAATGGCCCGGGCCCCGCTGATGAGCCCAGCTGCCCGCGGCTCGTGTGAGCATTTTGGTGATGATGAACACAACAAGCACGGAGCACGGAGTTGTGCTGATATGATCAGTGCGCTCCAAAGCTATGATAGGGGGAGCCAGGCTTGGGCGCCTAAACAAGGCCAGCGATTTAGGGGCTGGTGGTGGTGGCTCTTGGGGTCGCCCAAACAGGCAACGTGCATTCAACCACGATTCTTTTGGTGGCTGCTTGGCTATAAAAATAGAACTCGGTACAGCATGATTGGAGAAATTCTCCTGACGCGGGATTTCATCTCATGTCCTGGCGTTGGCAAGTGGTCAAGTGCATTGTTGAAAAATCCTTTGCAGCCCGTCCGGAGATGTTTAAATAAAGGGCGAGAGCAGGCCCCCGTGAGAGTCAATTCAGTTGATCCACGGTCTTTCTTTGTTCTGACTGCCCTGAGCCTTTGTAGTGTCCAGGTTTCGCTCCAGACCCCAAACCGACCAGGATCACGTTATCTCTGCAGGACCCCACACTGGACCGCTGCAGCGCTACAAGGCCTTGGGCACCACTAATTAACGTGCCCGTAGCCTCGACCATTTCGTGCACGGAGGACGGACAACTGCCCGTAAATATCCCCCACGGCTCCCGAACTTCGAGGGGTGTCCTCTATTCTGCGGAGAAGCGAAACGACCACCAGAGGCATTTTCGACGTGATACTCGCTTGCTTCTCTTTATCTCTCTGTGGTTGTATACGAGTATTCATCTACGCAGGGCCAGCACAGCCGGAACCTGTTTGACACCGACCGCCAGCGACTTGACGAAGAATCTGCGCTATTCCGAGCGGCGACGACACATCGCTCCTCTCACCTACACGCCAAGGCTTTGAACTTCTACCCAGAGCCTTCCTCGAAGAGCACTGTCTGCTAGGCTAGCAAGGCTTTGCTTGTTTTTTGCTCTGACTCTGGCAAGCCTTGTCCAAGTGATTTGGACTTGAGCCCCCTAATCGACATCGACGCCTCGCCCCGCGCCTTGGTGTGCCAAGCATCACCAATTCACCACTTCTTCTCCCGTTCAGCATCCTCAAACTTTTGCCCACCATGGCTGACGCTTTCGCACCGCGCACGATGAAGCGCAAGAACGTCAAGGGACTTGCCCTGACGCCAGCAGCGCCACGACCTCCGCCACCGGCCGAAAATGGCAGACGGCCTTCAGAGGTTAACAAAGACGAAGCCGGCAAGGAGGAACAGCTGGAAATTGGCATCGAGTACAAGCTCGACCTGAGACCAGAGGAACTTGAGGTCATAAAAGAACTCGGATCTGGCAACGGCGGTACCGTTAGCAAAGTCAGACATCTGACGACAGGGACCGTCATGGCTCGCAAGGTACTGTCCCTCCTGGCCTTCTCTTGACCTACTTCCTGGGTGTCCCCAATGGAGCCTCTGAGCTAATGATGGATACCTAGATTATACACGTCGAAGCCAAGAAGGAGATGCGAAGGCGAATTGTTCGAGAACTTCAGATTATGCACGGATGCCACTCCGACTACATTGTCACATTTTATGGTGCCTTTTTGAATCACAACAACGATGTCATTATGTGTATGGAGTATATGGATGTTGGGTAAGTTTCCTCACATATGTCCAAGATAAGACATTGGACCAACCGTACTGAACGTGACTGACTCTGGTATCCGAATAGTGCTCTCGACAGAGTTTCGAGAGTCTTTGGCCCAATCCGCGTGGATGTTTTGGGCAAGATTGCAGAGGCCACTCTGGGCGGTCTGACCTACCTCTACATCAAGCACCATATCATGCACCGAGATATCAAGCCGTCAAATATTCTCATCAACTCTCGCGGTTCCATCAAACTGTGTGACTTTGGCGTGTCTGGAGAGCTGGTCAACTCCATTGCCGATACCTTTGTCGGCACATCTACGTACATGGCCCCTGAGCGAATTCAAGGCGAAAAGTACACAGTCAAGTCGGATGTTTGGAGTTTTGGTTTGACTATTATGGAGCTTGCCATTGGCAAATTCCCTTTTGCAAGCGAGCACATTGACGAAGATGACTCGGGCCCCGCTGGAATCTTGGATCTGCTGCAGCAGATTGTCAACGAGCCGGCCCCGAAGCTTCCCAAGAGCGATGCTTTCCCCAGTATCCTGGAGGACATGGTACAAAAGTGCCTGTTTAAGGAGCCGGAGAAGCGGCCTACCCCACAAGAATTATTTGTAAGTTGATACCCCCCCTTTACCCTCGGCTTGTCGAATGGTGACTGAGACAATATTTCTAGGAGCGTGATCCTTTTGTGCAAGCTGCCAAGAGAACACCGGTAGACCTTAAGGAATGGGCATTTAGCCTCATGGAGAGGGACAACCGCAAGTCTCATCTCGTACCCCAGCTTTCGCCCAGCGGCACCCACGATCTGCTTCGATCAAGCGACTCATCGCCACAGTCGCGAAATGAGGAGCTGCCGCTCGACACACCCCAATTCGGAGACATCCCAATCGCTGGAGCTGGAATTCTCTCACCAAGGGATCAGCTGGCTGGGCAGAATCGATCACCATCGCGAAATGGTGTCGGCGCGAGCCGGCCCGCTCATCCGGGCCTCGGACAACGAGTCCCCACAAACTCGTCTTCTGGTTATTCAGATGGCTCCCATCACTCTTCCCCCAACACCTTCAACCTTCCAGTCCGACCAGCGCCACCAACAAGTGCTTTTGCGCAAGGAGGATCGCAAAAATCAGCGTCAGAAGAGGCACGAGGTCAGAGCCGGAGGCAAGTCAAAACCTATGGGCTGCCCCCGAACCCTTCATACGGCGTATAGGATCCGCCGCCACCATACTATTGACCCTCTGACCTACTCGTATCGACATCCTCTCGTCAACTCTCTCTGCCTTAGCATCACCTCGGCGCAATGTTTTCTTGATGGACATGTCTCTGTTCTGATTAGAGGCGCCAAACAAAATTGATAGCGAAAGAAGAAAATCTCTGGAACGATTATCTGGATTGAGCTGTGAAACAGCTATAAGTTGCACATGAAAAGAAAAAACTTTTTTTTGGTACACTTTAACGCAATGAAACCGCTTGGATCGTGTTACATGTTCTAGTGTGATGTACCTACTTATATGTAGCAAACGCAGAGCGTTTGAATCTAGCAACCCAGCTAAGCTGAGAAAAATAACAGATGAGATGAAAGAGATAGAAATGAAAGTGGCTTTTTGCAAGTGAACATTAAATGAATTTTGTATTTGCCATTTCCCTCCCGTATACAAAGAGTATATATATATACGCCTATGTCCAATGTAGTGTTGGTGGACTTGTTTACATGTATTGTGCTTGATGCTGAGAAGCGCCTAAATCTAACGTTTGGATATATGCGAAAAAATCACAATGGTAAACGCCCTGGTTCTATCACTCTCCCCTGAAATCCATTTTCCAGGATTTGAATTAAGTCGTTGAGCTTGTGGATTACCAAGTCGGTATGCTCATGGTTGGCCAGCTCCTTGTTCACGTCGTTGAGCAGCAGCACGGTGGCCGCGCCCGCCAACCTCCCCGCCGTCAGATCATCGAGGGAATCGCCCACCATGATCAAGCCGCTGGTGTCCACGGCGCCGGAGCCGTCGACCAGGCCCCAGCTCTGGGCGATATGCATGATACCTGCCGGATGGGGCTTAGGAGGGCGAAAGTCGCGGGTGATGACGGGATAGAACTGGGAGGCGGGCAGGAATTTGGAGATGAGGTGCTGGACGGGGATGTCGAAGTTGCGGGTGCAGATGGCCTTGGGCACCTGGTAGGCCTCGAGGTAGGACATGAGGTCCTGGAGCCCTGGCTGGGGCGTCTGCGAGGCCATGGCCTTGCGCTCGATGGCGCGGATGGCCTCGTGGGCGGGCGGCTGCTGGTGAGGGGGGAGCTTGTCGATGTGTTCGAGGATGTCCACTGACTGAGGGATGCCGAGAACGGAGCGCATTTCCCTGAACATGTATGTTTGAGGCTCACTATTGAGGATGTCAGAGGGAATGCCAATTTGTGAAGAACGTCTTTGCCTATGTCATTCTCTTCATTCTCTTGTCATTCCCTCTCTTCTATTCATCTGTTTGGCTGTTCTCTTTCTTCCATCTTGTTCCGTGTCCGGATGAGGGGCATAAGCAAAATGAGTCAGGTCCTACTATGACAAGGCTGCCGAGCAAAACTTGCCATTGCCCAAATGCCACCCGACAATATGAAAGACAAATCACTTGATCTTGTCTTTAGGACTATAGAGCAATTACACTTGAGAGAAATATATAAGAAGAAAAAAGATTGAAGGCTTTTATAACAGAATGGGCTTCAGAAGACAAGAGAAGAGCGTTGAAGTAAAAACAAAGAAAAAAACAAAGAGGGGGCATTAGGTAAGACAGCTCAATCATTAGCTGGCTGTAGGGTGTTTCATACCACAATGTCCCGTCCATGTCAAATATGATGCCCCTCAGTATCGGATCGCTGTGGAATGGTGACAGGCCGGCTGCTGCTCGCAAAGGGGCGAATCTTCGAGGCCCCGGAGCAGCCATGGCGGACATGAGCCGTCGTCGGATGAACGAGTAGGTGGCCAGCGTGGGCGATTTGGCGTATGCTGATGAAGAGGGAAGCGGGACACAGACGCAGAAGCAGAAGCGTCTAAGTGAGCAGACGAGCAGACAGCGCGCCTGGGAGACTGAGACTGCAAGACGGGATGGATGGGAAGAGGAAGAAGCGGCGCGGAACGGCGTGAGGAGCAGGCTTATCGTGATTTCTAACCAGCAACCAGCAGGTCAGATAATAGCACAATGGCACTTGTTTTGGGCTCCATGAATGTGCACGGCGCCAAGCGTTAGAGTCAAGATCCGTTGCGTCTGGACATATGCAACAGGCTCAAACAGGCGACGGCACTGGAGCAAGGCCCGAGTTTAGGAGCACGCTGGAGCGCCTGATAACGGAGGGCATCAAATCAGATCGTGGCTAGTGGGCGGTCGGTGGTGGTGGCGCAGCCCGAATGACAAGCTTCAAGCTGCTGTTGGACGTGCACAAGCGCCCAAATCAACATTAAATCACGCCGTCCGTGATGCATCTGATCAACTTGAGGTACAATCCCGACTCCCGCTAGCAGTGCTACTCGACTGTCACATCTAATAGTTTATTGCTTCGGCACTAGCATTGCCGTGGGTGCATGGGGATGGCGACGGCCGATTGGAGGTGGCCCAAGAGATCGCCAAGGGTTCAAGGCTCCATGGCTCACGATCTGGCGGTAATTGCAAATTGACAGCTTGCCCCAACCCCAAAGCCCGGAGTACATACAGCTGGCCCACCCGCTGGCCCCGCTGCAAAGTGTCAACATAGTTGTACTCCGTAACGAGTGCCGGTACCTGAACAGGCGCTCCAGCACGCTCAGGGCCGCTAACGACCGCTGCGCCCCATGCCATAAGCTCCCGGCATTCGGTCCCGCCAAGTGTTTACAGTAGCGGACAGGACGTGCACCTGATTCAATTTTCAAACCTGCACAGCTCTCAATGCTCGCTCTCCCGTCACCGCGGCAGCTGGCTACTAGCTTCGTTAGTACCTGAGCTTCTTCCACGATAGCAGCCCAACCCTGCCCTAGCCATCCATCAACTACCACACAGACGCCAGCTGAACAGCATTGCCTCCAACAGCTGAATCGCGGGCTGACCTGGAGACACGGCTCGGGGCCTTTCTCGAGCCCATGAGAATGCTTGCTCTGTCCCGCAGCAGACGCGGCCGACGCTTCCAGCCATGAGCAGCTCCAACGGCAGCAGAGACAGCTCCAGCTCCATGTCCTCGACGACGGCCGCATTGCCGCCCGCGCGTCCCTCCAAGAGGAGTGTACGTGAACTCGCCTTCCCCCTTCCAGATTACTCTGCATGAGGCGCTTTGCTAAACTCGGCCGTTTCGTTTCCTATCAATAGAAAATGCGCAATGGCACCTTCATCATCCCTGCCACGGGCGAGCGCTCCCGGCGCCAATTCACCCTCCGCACTCCCAGGACCCGGTCGCACTGCAATGGATCCGAGCGTCGTCCGCCAACAACTTCGGTGAATTCGGTTGGTCAGCATCTTCAGGCAGCTTCGAGAGCTGTGCGGATCAAGTCGCTGGCGGCCTGGCGATGGCTGAAGACCGACGAGGGCCGGCAGGTGCTCAAGTGCACGTTGGCATATCTCTTGGGCACTACGGCGACGTTTTGGCCGCCGTTGTCCAACTTCCTGGGCCGCCGGGATGGCAAACACATTGCGGCGACGTTGACGGTGTACTTTCACCCAGCCCGGACGGCTGGGTCGATGCTGGAGGCTGTTGTGATTGCCATTGTGGCCGTGGTATATGCCGAGCTGGTCTGTATGCTGTCGATGGGGATAGCGATTGCCTCTCGCTCCATCTCTGGATCTGCCGCTCCCGCACATGCCATCGTCCTACTTGTATGCATTGGAGGCGGTCTTGGCTTGGTCGGCTGGACTAAGCAGCGATTGAACCAACCCCTTGTCAACACCGCCTCTACCTTGGCATCAATGGCCATTATATCCATCATTACCAAAGAAGAATCTGTCAATAATGGCTTCTTCTCTGTGGATAAGATCATCCAGATGTTTAAGCTGTTGTTGCTTGGAATCACCTTTACCGTGGCTGTAAACCTCCTGTTATGGCGCGTGTCGGCAAGGAAGGTGTTGCGCCGATCTATCTTTACCGCCGCGGCAGCGCTGAGTGATCGCTTGTCTTTTATCACCAGTGGGTTTCTAAACGGATCGGAGGACGAGGTCAACTCTCCCGAGTATGCTCAGGCATCCGCTCAGTATAATTCAGCGTATGCTGAGATAATGACGACTCTTCGAGAGTCCAAGATCGAGCAATACTTTCTCGGGAGAGAGGACATATACCGGTTGGATAAACGTCTCATCAAGTCGTTGGAAACGTTGTCACAGGCGACTGGGGGTCTGCGTAGTGCGCTTCAGACCCAACTGACGCTTCTGAAGGAAGGGCCCAACTCTATTGTGGTGCCGCAATCACACTTATTTTCTCCGGAGCCAGCATCTGGAATGACTCGAAGTGTTTCATACTTTTCTGACGGCCTATCAGTCATTGAAGAAGACGAATTCGAACGCCGTTCGGCCCTCAATAGCCACTCAGACCCTACCCTCGATAAGTCGCCCATCTTTCGTGTGCCATCCGATATATTCGCGCTCTTTTTGGCACTGCTGGGCCCTTCCATGAAGTCTTTGGCATATACTTTGTCAGAAACGCTAAAAGAGAACCCCTTTGGCAAACACCCTGAAGACCAGGTGGCTGTCAATGTGCATCTGCGTGCTAGTCTCCGGGATGCGGTGAATCTGTATAACAATGCCCGAGGCAAGGCCCTTCGTGAATTATATCGAAGCATCGAGCTCGGAAGATCGCGAACCGAAAATATTCAAGCTGATATAGAGGAGGTTGCTGCTGCTTGTGGCCACTTTTCCTTCAGTTTGCAGGCGGTAGCAGAGGAGATGGATGCGTACCTCGACGTGCTTGAATCATTACAAAATCCGGTGGCACATAAAGATCGAAGCTGGAGGTGGCTCAAGTTCTGGAGGCACTGGAAGCTGTTTCAACGCCGCAGCGACCGTGATGCAGAACACGAACCCCTCCTGGTCAGAAAGCCTAGGGGACGAATGAAGTCGCCTACCCCTCAGGGTCTACCCAAGGCCATGCTGAAGAAGAGAGACTCGTTTCATTGGGATGCCTCGCCGCAGAAGTCTAATTCCTTTGTTCGCAAGTGCTCTCAGGCTTTACTAAAGTTTCTTCGGTTCCTAACGCGCGAGGATGTGATGTTTGGAATCAAAGTAGGTATTGGTGCCGTTTTATGGGCCATGCTTGCTTTCATCCCTGCTACGAGGCCAGTGTATCAACACTGGAGAGGCGAATGGGGTCTTTTGTCCTACATGATTGTTGTCGGAATGACAACTGGTGCCTCCAACACGACGGGTAGCTCCCGATTCATTGGAACCCTGATAGGGGGAGCCTGTGCTTGCTTCGCATGGTCGATAAGCATGACCAATCCCTGGCTCCTTGAGCTCTGCACCATCATTGTAGCGCTGGGGAACTTTTATGTGATTCTAGTCATGAAGAAGGCTCCCCTGGGAAGAATTTCGCTTCTGGCATACAACGTTATTGTGCTGTATGCTTACAGCTTGACGCAAGATGTTGACGATGACGATGACGATGAGGGTGGAATAGATCCTCTCATTTTCGAGATCACGTACCATCGTGTAGTGGCGGTTACGTTGGGAATCTTGTGGGGTATTCTCGTCTGTCGACTGCTGTGGCCAATCTCTGGGAGGAAGAAATTCAGAGAGGGACTCTCGGTGCTATATCTGCAGCTTGGGCTCATTTGGAAGCGCGGACCCCTGGCTGTCTTGCTAGAGGGGGGCGATGAAGGCATGGATTTCATGAAAGAGGGCGAACAGATAGCCCTTCGGCGATATGGTATGGTTAATCCCCCCTTGCGACTCTGATTGCTCTGGCTGATAAGTGATATTTCTGTATGCAGTGTTCAAACTGGAGTCGTTGCGAGACTCTGCCAAATCTGAGTTTGAACTTCGCGGGCCGTTCCCTGAAGCTGCCTATGGCCGCATTATGCGCTCTACGAAACACATATTAGACGGCCTCTACGCTATGCGTCTCATTACACAACGTCGAGACACGCTTTCAGAGGGCGAAAGTGCCCTGCTGGAAATTACGGCTGCTGAAAGGGTACAACTGTGCGAGCGCCTATGCCACGTTTTCCAGGTCCTAGCGTCGTGCGTCATGCTAGAGTATCCTCTTACGGATGCTATTCCTACTATTGACCGTACGAGAGACCGCCTCTTGAACAAAATCTATCAATACCGCAAGAATCATATGGAGATGAATCTGAGAAACGGCGAGGACGATGCTGTCCAGGCCATGACGGAAGAAAAAGATTATGCTTTGCTTTATGCGTATACCCTTGTCACGGCGCAGGTGGCCGCCGAGTTGAAGAAGATTAAGAAGGAGATTGAGGGCTTGTATGGAGTCTTGCATCAGGATGAATTGCTGTTGGAGTAATATACGAGAAAGAGGCAAGACGGAATATGATGAGTGAAAAGGTGTTTTTCAGATACCCAAGCATACACGACTTTTTGGGGTAAAATAATATAGGTTTTGGATATTCATGACGGGAAGGATCAAATGAAGCATATGAAGCGAATCATGATGGCGCACGGCTTTTGATTTCTTGAATATTTAGATATATAACACGACATTTATTGTGTCTCGGTTTGATCAATCCTCATCATAATGTTTCTCATATCCATTGTCTAGTCGTCCCTGACTAGGTAGTTATTCCATGCGTTAACGTGATGCTACATCTAATTCCATATCCCACCAAGCAAGATTTCTTTTTCTCTTCCCTTATATCGACAGACCCAATTTCCCTCTACCCACGTAATATTATGCTCGTGCCTACATGATTACAAAGTACACTCCCTCAGTTTCCCCAGCCGCCCAATCTCATACTCTACCCATCTTCCAACGCCCTTCCGCCCAGGCACGAGAATGCTCCCCGGGTTCATGACGTGACACCCTTCATACGTGATGCAAAACGGCGGCGCCGTCGTATCGATAAGCGCCATGGCAGTGGGCAAGGGGTATAAATGCAGCGCGGAAGCGTAATCCCAGTGCACGGGGCGAGTAGACTGGCGAAAGGGAGAGAGGTAGCCCTGGTCGAGGATCGTCTTGACGAGCTTCTGGGCTGTTTTCACGTCGAGAGGAAGAGAAGAGGAGGAGGAGGGCTTGTCAGCGGCAGCCGAGTCAAGATCCATGGCGTCGTCCTCGACAGCAGGTGACGCTGATGGGAGATCGGGAGAGGCGTTGCCTTCTTCTGGTGCACCATCTGTTTCGGCGGCAGGTTTGCGTTTGAGAGTTACAGAGGTACGTCTCAGCCTGGCGGATATATCGTCTCTGAACAAGACAAGTTCGTGGTTTGGTCCGAAAAGCGACATTCTGCTTGGGTTGCTCGTCCATACAGCAGAACCCTGAACGCCAGTGTTGCCAGCTTCGGCGTTGGCCGTGGCAAAAGCGCGACGGATACGTGAGGTGAACATTTCAGGAACAGGTTTTCGAGGCAGTGGAACGGAAGCACCGCCCGTAAAGGAGGAGACCCAGCCATCGTTGTCGCCGGGAACGAAGACAAAGGTGGAGGACTGGAGAAGCGTGGGGAAATCGGAAAAGGTAGAGGCAAGGGCGTCAAAGTACTCTTTGTACTCAATGCTGCCGCCGCTGCCCCCTCGGGCCATGACGGCGTGTTGCGTAAAGTTGCCGGCCAGGACAAATGTGAGGGGTGATGTGCCTTCGGGCTCAGCGGCGTATAATGACAGGATCTTGCGGAGGGCTTGAAGGGCTCGCGGCTGGTCGAGGTTGATTTCACCAATGATGACGACGCGATTCCGCGAGGGCATGTCTTCTTCAGGGGCCGGCTGTAGCAGTCTTCTCTCCAGCCTCCGCATTTTGGATCCAACTGCACGCTCACTACCGACGCCGAGGAAGTCGATCCAGCCGAAGCCTCCCCCGATGGTCTGGTCATGGTCGGTTCCATCGAGCCCACTGATGCCGAGAGTCGACTTACGCTTCTCGCAAGGGGGCTGTCCGATGAAGAATCCCTGGAATCGGCCACCAAGAGTGCCTCCAACGCCGCTACTGCCGCTCAGACCTTTACCAACTGATTCTTCTTCCTCCTCGTACACGCCGTCTACAAGGACCATCATTCCGGGGCAAAACCATGCTGAATCATCTGGGATGGCAACCGCCTGTGAAACATCAAGGGCAATGGTGCCTGTCAGGTCACTTATGGCAAGGTCTCCTGTCGGTAGGATATTCAGCTGGCCGAGAAGCATGTGATTGCTTCCATGCCGACCGAGCAGATTGGCGATGGGCGTGATTCTGAGAGATTGTTGGTTGGAGAGCGAGCGTTGTAGAGTGTGTTTACGGGATGAGGTGACGGAAGAGGTCTGGAAGGATTCGTTTCGGAGGAGGCGTTGGTGAATGACATGATAGCGGTTTCGGAAGACGGTGGTTTTGTGAGAAGCTGGAGGTAATAATGAGGGTTTGGCCGTATCTCTATACTCCACGTGTCAGTTTGAATTGCAGTGCAAGATGAATAGAGGGCAATGTGACATATCTCACCTTTCAAAGTGTTTCTTATCCACGTTGTAAAGAAGCCGTGGCTGGTCATAGGCGTCAATGACCTTGAGCCAGGCGCGGGCATCGCTGGCATCTTCGTCATCATCTGCCTCCTCTTGCACCCCCAATCCAGACATGCCAAAGCTAACATTGCTGTCTTGCCGAGGAAGTGTTGTTGGTCTGATGCCGAGTCTGGTGTTGATTGTATCATTGTCGTTGATCTCCAGCATGCTGTCTCCCCGTGGAAGCCCTCTGCCCTGGCCCATGATCTTGCCGCCGCTCATGTTTCCCTCCAGCGTCTTGAGGATATCTTGCAGCTCCTTGCTTGCCCCCTCCACCATGACGCCGCCATTTCGATTCTTCCAGCTTCTCGCCACCTCCTCCAGCACTCTTTCTGCCAAGCCTTCCTCACGCCATCCCGAACCGCAGTGTCGCCCGATGAAGGACGCAAGCTCCTGCAGCGCCGACGAAGTGAGGGTCAGCGAGTGCTTCTTTGTGAATGTGCGGAAGGCGAGCGGTCGGAGAGTCGCCGGCGGGAGGATGATGGGAAGGATCGCGGCTTTGGGGGCATTGATGCTGAATGGCTTCGGAGGGTGGACTGGAGTTCCGAATGCCGGCGATGATGAGGGCGCCACTGATGATGATGGAATCAGTGGACGCTGCTTGCGGAAGATGGGGGCCGGTGTTTTGTCCATGATTTGATGCTGTCGAGATCAAAAGTTTGAAGCCGGCATCGCATCAGAGACGGGATAGAAGGGTCGAGACAGCAATTGCCCGAGTTTTAGCTGATAGCCCACCTTGAGCTCGTCTATCGCGAACTTTTGGAGGGGAGACCGCGTCGACGCGTCTAATTGATTTCGCCTAGATGCATAAATGCGTATACCGGGGAGCGTGGGGTAAAGTCTGAGCTGCCGGAAAGCTCAAGCTCTGAATGACCTCATTGGCGATTAATTTGCTGGGCTATATTTTCATCAATCTCTCCCTCTACTTATATCCAATTGGGGGATTTGTACAGCCACAAACATGATATCAACCAAATTTCGAGTAGCTCACCAAAGCTCAAGAGTATTTCTCAGAGCAGTGTCTACACTGAAGAATAATTCATACATTGTCAGTCACAAAGCAAGGCCGTTTTACACTGAAAATTAACGATCTAACCAAATCCACTCCAGAAAGTCTTTGACAATGCAGCAGCACCGTCGTCACATATTCTCACCTATCTAGAATCAAATCCTCCCTCTCAAACGCTTGCAATTGGCGTTACCACAGCTCTTCCCCCAACACCTCATTCATTTACACAGAACCCAAAATTTGTGTCGATTCTCAATGAGATCGTATCTGAATACGGCCATCAAGATGAAGATGTCATTGCGCAAGCAAAAGCTTTTGCCAGTCCAGGAGGGTTCAATCTCGGGTCCGGTGGCTCATTCTTCCCCGGCCAGCACCAAGAGCGGCATCGAGGATCCTCCCGGAAGCAGGGAGGAGGCGGCGGAGCTGGAGGGGATGGAGCCGGAGGAGCGAGTGCACAGGGCGGACCGGGAGGTGCAGGCCGAGGCGGATTCGTTCATCTGAGTGATCGCAGGAATCCGCCTGACTTTGGCCGGATTGCCTGGCCGGAAGATATCCTGGGAAGCGTTGAAGTGGACGAGTCTGGAGAAGTTGTCGGAAAGCTTCAGCCAAGCGGAACGTACAGAATCGTGACGAATGAAGGAATGTAAGTTTTGGACAAATCCAACTGTTTGCCATCTTCCTCTGTTCTTTCTCGGAGCTAACCTTGTTGTTTTAAGCCTTGGGCTGAGCCCGTTCTTGAGAGGCAAGCTGATAGATAGGCTCCGTAAGGAGGAGGCAAAGGAAAGAGGATATTAATGCCCATATTACTTAGGGACACAGCGCGGGTGTACACTAGGAACAAAACAAAGTCAATGCGTATTTCGGATGTCAAGTATGCGTCCCGTTAAATAATCGGCATCTCTATGGGTGTTCAGGACGAGGCCATCGCCACACCATTATGTATATTAATGACAAGTATATTTGATCGTAATTTGTGTGGTTCATCCGCCATCAACATCTCACAAGCTCCATATGCCGTTTCATAATTTAACAATTATCCCATTATCCCAACTTATCCATCATGCGAAAGTATTCATGTCAAAACCAAACACCTCGTTCATATTTACATCGCCATCCAACAGGTCATCCCAGTACGACATATCCATCGGCACATCCCAAAGTCCCTGGTTCATCGTCTGGTTCACAGACATATCGTTATGTCCACCTAGAATTGCTCCCGGGGATGAGCTATTCTCAATTAATTTTCTAACGTCACAGGATAGCCGGTCAAAAGCCACCCAGTGTGGAGTCACCGCTGTGAACTTTAGAGAAATGTCCTTTAACATCTGTCGACAGTCGTCGAGGGCTTTGATGATTGACTGAGGTTCCGGAATCTGGTTTGTTGCTATAGAGGAAGCAGCGGCTTCGTTTTGGCTGCTGAGAATGTTTGACGTGTGGATCCCGCAGTATAGAATCATGAATCCTGAGCGTAGGATATCTTGTATCCATGTCCTATAGAAACTCCAATTAGTTCATTTATCAAATTAAAGTCTATTTGAATCAGTTATCGCTTACCATAACGTCGTCTTAACACCCTTGGCCAACAGGGTTTGGTAAAGGAAAATGATTTGAACGGCTGGGTCTAAGCAATGCCTGAGATATGTCACGTCAGGCTTAAACAAGTGCGCCTCTTGCCCCGTAGGCACGACTAATGTAGAGAAAATAAAGAGCTTTTCTCGATGAAAGTTGACTTCCATATACTCTTTTGTCAGAAAGATACATGGAGAATGAGATATGGTGCTTGTTTCTTCGTGTAAGAGGCGCCACTGTTCGAGCTCTGCATATAGTAGAGTAGCGGCCTCTGCCTTGGCTTGGAAGCTATCGTTTGTACGTCTTGCATAGAGCTGTTCGCGGACCTTTGTTGAGATTCTTCGCAGCTGAGATTGTCGGATGAGTACAGCAACCTCAGATCCATTCGGTATACTTGTGTCAAGTCCCTTTTCCAGGTCATCTAGACAGACGTAGTCGGGCATCTGAATTCATCTGTTTAGCACGCAAGCACATACAATGCCACCAATTTTTGGGTATACCCACCTCAACGGTAATATCATGATCGGCAATTGCTATAGGCCGTCCTAAACCGCATGCAGCAAATCGCTCCTGGACGTAGCAGCACCAGAATAGCCGTCTGCGCCTCTGTTCAGTTACCGCATCTAGCGGCTTGGAGGGAGCTCTATGGTATCCGAGCTGAATACACGTCCTCATGGCCTGTCTCGCCAGTTTCCATCTACTACCGACTAGATGAAGGATATGGGTCAATATCGTCTACCACAGCTTTAAGTTGAGTCACTTACTTCCAGTAGCATGCTGGTGAGCGAAAACAAGAAGCAATAGGGTGTTTTGTATTTGCGTCTCGCCATCTGTGAGTGACAAGACCTCTTCGGCATATTGCATGGCGGAGGCATAGTAATGAATTGGAGATTTACTTGATGACGGTCGTCTCGAAAATGGTAGCCCAACAGCAAAAATCATGAATAGCTGATACAAGTCATTTTTTCTCTCCAAGGGGGAACTAGAGGCAGAGCGGTTGTCATACAAGCGTTCAATCTGCTCATATGCCCGACTTTTACTCATAAAAGGAGAGACTCTGTGAAAGCCAATCTCAAAACTGAGAATGATGCATTAGTAGGTGACCATGTCTCATTTAACGGAGTGATATGTCAAAACTCACTAGGCATCAGTCAGATCACAGGCCTCCGAGAGAGGCGGTAGGTTGTCCTCGTCGCTCAACGAGATTTCAATACCATCAGTTTGGGGTTGTAGTAGTGATCCTGCTTGGAACCCAGTTCCCTGAGAAAAGTGCATGGACAGCGCTGCCGCTACTAGGTGTCCAAGACTTGCAGTCTATCAGTCTAAAAGGCATTCGATATTTGGTTATAAGCTGACTCACCTAAATATACTACCGTCGGTGAATTTGGGAGTTCCTGTAGCCTTGGATGAAGACCCGGCAATAGATCTCACGTTTGGCGAGATGCCATGTCCTTGAAGCTCAAGAGGAGTCGAGTCATTGGTCCGTACGGCCTGTGCATATGGTCTATTGCCTTGGGCTTCAAGATAGGCGGCTCGAAGGTAGGCTGCTCGCGCCTTCAAGTCTTCAATGTATCTAATCATACATGAGCACACGAGCAATTACCGATTTTCACATAGTGTGATATGCTGCGAGATCTCAGCTCACCCTCTCTCGTAGTGCTCCCCCGAGACCGGATCAATCTCGATGCAGGGAGTCTTTGCGCGGTTACAGTTGGAGCAGACTCGAGCGTCTTTATCGCACTTGGAGGTAGATTTATTAGTTAGAATGGCAATTTGAATCCGAAAGAGTGAAAGCGGAGGAAAGATGCCGAGTGCATTGTTGGCTGAACCAGCTCATTCCATTCGTTCATTACCTTGAGCTTCTTCGCACGACAACGGGCGCACGCGCCAGAAAAGTTGGTAATCTGACGAGGCATGCTCAGAAGACGCCGACAGTATTGATTCTCGCATCTCCAATGCAGAAATCAGATCAGCAAGATTTCCCTTTCAGCGAGATGTTCGACGCGGTTGTTGGCGATGCTGCTCCGACTTACGCCGCTGCAGCTGACCCTCGAGCTTAATCACTTCAAGCCACTAAAATGACAAGGGCACCATAAGACGATAAGCCTGGCATCAGTGGCGGGTGGCGTCTGGTCTTGTCCAAGACGCCCCGTCCCTGCAACACTCTGGAGAAGAATAATAGCTCGGAGTGAAAACAGTTCGACGATGTTGTTGCCAGAAACGTCTCTGCGAACAACGGCAGAATCCATCACATCACAGCATCTGGGCGAGATGGCCGAGTTGGTTATGGCGTCAGGTTAAGGCTACCTTAACAGCAATTCCTGGTGGAGCAATCCGCGTGGGTTCGAGTCCCACTCTCGTCAAGACATTTCTTTTTTGCGTTTTTTTCATCTTTTTTTGCCATATCTACTTACAGGCTTGATAATCATACAGGACTCCGGTGTTGTCTGCTTCTCGTCTCTGGATTCTGCCCTATCCTTATTACCTCCCTTTCCATTGGGGTGGCTGGAGCTTCTCCATTCGACCATGATCATGACCCATCAAGCCAGCACAGCTAATCCGTAGATTCCCGAGATCCAGCTGGGACTATTATGGGGTAACTCCCGGAGTTGCGTCCGCATGAAAATTGCTCCTGGCGGACGGCTTTCCGAGACTTGCCTATTTAGGAAGCTTTGGTGGAGTTGAATCTGCAGAGTGTCCGATCTCAAAGAGTCATGAAGAGACAAACAACGATGTAATAAAAGTGTTCAAGGAGGTGTAAAACATAATGTCGTTGAAAAATTGTAGCTCGAGATTTTTCGAAAGAGTTCATTTGCTATTGTTTGGTGGAAAAGTAAGAGTTTTCCCTTTGGTGATAGGTTTATAGCTATAAACTCGACTCAATCTCACAACGAACAACAAGCGTAATTGGTTTAGTGGTAAAATTCTCCGTTGCCATCCGAGCAACGTCGGGGAGCCCTGGGTTCGATTCCCAGATTACGCATTGGATTTCATTTTTTGCCCGTGTTTCTTCCTTTTTTGTCCTTCTGCTGTTCCAAAATGCCTACCTAAAAGCAGGCAGTTGGGCATTTCAGCTTGTCTGACTTGAGAAGCAGCAGTATCACTGTCAAGGATGGACAATGTGGTTGATAAACTTCTTGTATGTATTTGAGAGAATCTCGTCAATGGGAAATACTCATGCCGACGGACGTCAGAGCATTCGTGCAGAACTCGTACAGGTCACTGCCCTCGAGAAAGTTGATATTGTGACGAGACTCGGTGTCAGGAGACGCCGTCTGCGCGAGCACCTTATTCACAAGCGCTTTGTGAGGGTATAAACCAGGAAATCTAGTGCTGATAACCGATAAAATCATCTCGGCCAAGGATAGTGTCTGAGAAATTTGGCTTAATTTCTGTTTTTGAGGTAGCCCGCCGCAAAATAAGAGTTGTAACAGCGCAAGCTGGAATATGCTGTATCCTGTGATCCATGGCAGAGCAAACCACGTGGAAACTGAGTTTTGAAGGACTGCCAGATGGTCTTGCACCAACCTACCCCTGTCTTCAAATGCGGAGCTTGCCCCAGCCGACCTCTTTATACTCTGAGTTGCGAGGTGGAGACCAAATATCTTTGATAGAAACGGTATCTCCCCTTTGGGGCTTAATATTCTGCGACGTAGGTATTCGTTATAGTACGATAGGTAGCTCGCACCATCGTTCTCGAAGCTGCCGCAAAGCTCATATACCCAGCTGAACATCTCCACTAGGTTTAATCCTTCGGACTCGGATGTACAGATATCTGGAGGTTTTACTATACATGCCTCCCAGTCGGAGGAAATGTCGCGATTCTGGATACTCATTGGCAGTCCTAATGCGGAGCTAATGGAGCTATTTATCACACAAAAGCATGATTAGTCTTGATACTTCACATTGGATGCGAGTTGTCTTACAAGTCAAGTATGTAAGCTGCCTGAAATAGCTTCACTCCATCTCCATCTACCACTGCGTTTCCTCTTGGTTCAGGCTGGAGTTGATGATACCCCATAACAATGCAAGCTTGCGTGACAAGATCCATCAGGTGCCACGAGCTGCCTGTGCCGGGGTCGAAGAGTGAATAAATGGCGAGGAGGAGGAGAATTTGTGCTGTGGTAGCAGATTCGTCGTAAGAATATTGGATTTCCATGGCGCGTATAAAATAATCGGCCGAGTTGCGCGTGTCAAAGGCGGCAGACGACTCTATTGGAAGAATGGCTCCAATAGAGATGATGAGATAGAACATAACCCGGTCCCCAAGATTGCTTTGGCTGCCGACCGTGACTTTGTTTAGTATGCTCTGAACTACAACTTCAGAGACAATGGGGAGTGTCGGGTGGATATAAGAAAAGTATTTGCTGGCATAATAGACTGCAATGTCGTAGTCCAGATAGTCGCCCATACCATTGGGTTTTGAGTAAATAGAGGCGTCATATGATGCTAACAAGCTCTTCTTCGGAGTAAGATCCAGTATACCACGAGGATCGCAGTTTGCTAGCCGGAGTGCCCTACGAGTCATCTTTTGCAGGCTGTAGAGCTCGCCACGGTAAAGCGACACAGTCTCAACTTCTCTGAGAACATCCAAATCAACAGTGTCTATAGATTGCTCTCTGGTATCAATCGATGAGATGGAAGCTTCAAATGGCACGGGGGTTGGGTTAGTCTGCGGTTGGAGGACGGCGGGTGTTGAATGAAGCGCTGTTGTAGTGGTCTGTAGCCGTGATAGCTGAGCTTCGAGATTCGATATTTCCTTTTCAAGACTTTGGACAGCTCTGCATGATCGAATTAGGGCATTGCGGTAACCTAGTAATGAGATGTGATACTGACCCTTCTTGTCCATCAATGCTTTTGATGACTTGCATGACGCAGTCCAGACCTCGTCTTATGCACGAACCGCAACGCGGGACTTGACGGTCGCACTAAAACGTATTAGCCATCAATTATACAGAGCCAGATGGATGAGCTGAAGAATAACCAACCTTTCTCTTCCTCCGTCTGCAATTCTGACAGGCGAGGCCACCTCGCGCAGAGTCCACATTTTCAGCAGATTCGCTCATTGTTGACCACTTTGATTAGGCATGAAACAAAGACTGAATTGAACAACACCAATTTTGAGTTTAAATGAGGTTGGTGAGTGTGAAAAAGGATGTCTCAGAAGATTGCCTCTCATTCGCGTCTGCCATTGCCGGGTAGGTCGTCGCGAAGCGATGCGAAATGCGAAGAAAGAACAAGAGTTTCAGTTTCTCAATCCAGAGGACCCATGGCCTAGACGTTTTCCCCCTTCATAGGCAATAGGTATATGGTAACAAGCTTTCTTTTCTTCTTTTGTGAATAGAAGAGCCAAGATGGAATTCCTTGAGAAATCATAACGAATGAGCGCGGAGATGGTTTAAGTGGCTGATAGAATAGTATTAGCACTGACGCTGTGGAGGGTTGGAGCCACCAAATATCTCGGATCAAAGTCCGCCCCGTTTAAGCGGCTTCTAGGAAAGCGGATTCAGGCCCGAGGTAGCCTGGTTTGCTGAACTTGAGGTTGCAATTGTATGGGGATTCTGCCTTTGAACTTTCTATTTGGGCCTGTCAACTGGCACAACAATTTTCGTATCAAGTTTTTCAAGTGCGCAATTACTTGAAGTATTTATTGTACACGCATCATAAAGCAGATTGGTACCTCTGACATGTGCAGATGACTCTGGCATTCTGCAGTTGTTACTGTTGTCACTCAGCAATATAATCTATTTACTATATCCTCAAATTGCACATATGCTTGTATTATCGTGTCTCATTCTGTCGATATCTAATCCCCACTGACATATATATATATATATTTGTTTCCTTCACTTGATAAATGGATTATTCCGGAAACTCGCAATAAAGTACAAAATATTATTTTCTCTAGGGTAAGTAGAGATTGCGGCCGCCACCGGCAGCGGTGCATGGATCACGGAACGGGATCGGTCAAAAAGTTGACAGACCCTTATAAGACAAAATAAATCTTCCCTTCGCCACACCGGATCAACCGGCTTCCGAACGGTTCCTTAGCTCAGTGGTTTAGAGCGAGAGATTGCAGTTTCGCGCAGTCATCTCTAGGTCGCGTGTTCGATTCACGCAGGAACCTCGTTTTTTTGCTCTACTCTTATATGACCAATGTTTTTTCTCTAGCTCCTACGGTGCAAGGAACCTACTCTATAAATCATTCTTTTTGCTTTGATTATTGGATTGTTCACAGCCTCATCCTGCCTCAAATCAAGCCCGTTTAGGTTTAATGACGAGGAGCTTTGGAGCCATCGTGGCGAGGAGCGAGTGAAAGTCAAAAACGGGACGGCACGTTGTGGCAGGGCAAAACGGCTTTTGGCACCGGTTGCAAGTCTCGATAACAACACCCGACGGCACGTATCGGAATGCCACCAAAGTCGTATGACAATTGCTGAGTGGCAACGCAATGATGATGGAGTTTATCAGAGACGTGAACTCATCCCATCCGTCTCGGCTCGCCCTAAACAACTAGGCTTGAGAGGCCCAATCAGAGCGCATGGCAGCGGCAGGAATGCGATACATCTCATGCAGGTCTCAGGCTAATGCTGATGGAAGCTGTCAGCGGGCGAGGCTGCTGTTACAAATAAATGGTGTTGACAGCATGTGATGGAGCTGACTAGACGGAAGAGCCATCCATGGTGTTTCAATGGCTCGATTTGTTCGTGTCTTGTGCAGCTTGCGATCTAATGTCTGGTTGCTTCATCTCTGCGCCATATTATTACCAGGTACAACAAGCAAGTACCAACCTGTATAGATCTGCTTGCGTCTCGTCCCAAGTTCTCACAGTACCAATGATTGTTCCCTGCTGTCAAACCTGCAACTCTGAGCTGGAACACTGCGGCATTCCATTGAATTCAATGATTCAATGATTCAATCCATTCATCACAGCGTGCAGCTCTGCCCAGCTGAAATGGCGCATAATAGCCCGTCGTAAGTTTAGCAGTTCCTCAGCCCGGCTACGGTGGCTGCGTGTTGACAGCGCTCAATTGAAGCGAGCAGCCCCGAAGCCTCCAAAACGGCGCCCTGTAACTGCTCCAGCCTTGGCAGCTTTTGTCCGCTAATTCTCCTTCGCAGTGGAGCCCTCACACCCCCTAGCGCCTGTCCCACGGCTGGCCTGCGACCTGTAATTTTCCGGACTTGGTACTAGAGTGACGTTACCCCTCCATCTCGACCAGACGTAGACAAGGTAGAACTCTCGCTCCACCATTGCCAAAGCCAGCGCCAGTCATTCTCCACGTCTGGCTTTGATTGATTGACCGCGCATCTGAGCGTTGCTTGACACCAAACACAAATATCCATCATCCTTACCGGACCCTTGACCAGCTTGAGCGCCTATAAACACCCCCAGCGAGCGCCTAGCCTGTGCTCCTCCCGCTGCCCGCCATGGCCCCCCGAGGCTTCGAGGATGAGGAGCTGACCATCTCCATGTCGTCCACCCACGTCCGCCGGCACCAGCCGCAGCAACAGCAGGAAGATGTCGCGACGGCGCCCAAGAACATCGCGAGGACCGATCAGCAGCCGCAGGAGAAGAAGTCCCGGGCCGAGCAGCGCATCGGCGCCTACACCGTCATCCGCACGCTGGGCGAGGGCTCCTTTGGCAAGGTTCGCCTGGCTATCCACAATGGCACCGGCCAGCAGGTTGCCCTCAAGATCATCACCCGCAAGAAGCTCATCAGCCGCGACATGGCCGGTCGAGTTGAGCGTGAGATTGAGTATCTCCAGCTGCTCCGCCACCCGCACATCATCAAGCTGTATGCCACTTCCTCCTCCCTGCCTTTCAATTCTTGCTAATCTGTGTATCGTCGACTAGGTATACCGTCATTAAGACCCCGGCCGAAATCATCATGGTGCTTGAGTATGCCGGTGGCGAGCTGTTTGACTACATTGTCCAGAACGGCCGCATGAAGGAGGCAGAGGCACGCCGTTTCTTCCAGCAGATGATATGTGCTGTCGAGTACTGCCATCGCCACAAGATTGTCCACCGAGATCTCAAGCCCGAAAACCTGTTACTGGATGAGAATCTCAATGTCAAGATTGCCGATTTTGGCCTCAGCAACATCATGACTGACGGCAACTTCCTCAAGACGAGCTGCGGCAGCCCCAATTATGCCGCCCCGGAGGTCATCGGTGGAAAGCTCTATGCCGGCTCCGAAGTCGACGTGTGGAGCTGCGGTGTTATTCTCTACGTCCTGCTTGTTGGAAGGTTGCCCTTTGATGATGAACACATCCCTAGCCTCTTTGCCAAAATCGCCAGGGGCACCTACAGCATGCCCCAATGGATGCCTGCTGGTGCTGCCGCCTTAATCAAGGGCATGCTGGTTGTCAATCCCGTCCAGCGAATGACCATTGACGAGATCAGGGCTGACCCGTGGTTCAACACTGACTTGCCCACGTACTTGCAGCCTCCCGTCGAAGAGTTCTTCCATACGGGCGTTGATCCTAACAAAGCCATTCAGAAGAGCGATATTGCACCCAATGCTCCCGAAAAGGTGCAAGAGAAGCTCCACAATGAGGTTACAGAAAAGATTAGCAAGACCATGGGTTACGGCAAGGACGATGTCGAAGAGGCTCTCCAATCTGAGGAACCATCAGCAATCAAGGACGCCTACATGATTGTCCGAGAAAACAAACTCATGCTAGCAAATAGTGAGTCCATGTCCTTCATTCCGCACTAACCTGCCGCTTGTTTGTAACCAAGCCAGCTGGATACTAACTGCCTTCCAGATCCAGAATCTGGCCTCACTGGTGAGGAAGGCAGTCCTATGATGAGCATCTCTTCTACACGATCCGCCATCTCACCTGGAGGCACATCTCCTCGTCCATACGTCAACAAGGTCGGCATCTTGCCCAGCAGTCTCCCCGCCTATCACAAAGACTACATGGAGAGGGAAAAGAACGGAACCGATCACGACCCTCTACCACCAGCTATAGCTATTAACGATGAGCTACCCGCTACTCGAACCGAGGCCGAGAAGGAAGAGGCAGCACGTCGTCTAAATCCTCACGCACGCAATGCTCTACGCCTGGACGAATCTAGTAAACGCCCACAGGGAATGACACCAATTACTACACCCGCCAAAAAGCCTAAGCCTGTGCGCTGGCAATTTGGCATCCGGTCTCGCAATGCGCCATGGGAGGCCCTTCTCTGTATTCACAAAGCCCTCCATAAGCTCGGTGCATCTCATCTTCGCGATGAGGGTTACGACGAGGCGCACGGCAGAGGGGGCGATGACGCTACAAGTCGTGATAGCAGTTTTGCAAACGGCGTTCCTTTGGCACGCAAGTTAAATGACACAGATCCTACTAAGAAGTATAAACTACCCGCAGATCCTTGGCATATTCAAGTCAGATGGCCATCGTCAGGTAAGTCTTTGAGCGAACTTCCAATCCCCATGTAACGCAATTCTGAAGAATCTGTAATTCTAACGAACCGAAACCAATGATTAGACATCCAAAGAGAGGCAGAACGCCGACAAGACGCTGAAATCAAGAGCGGGTCGCCAGACAGCTTCCACGTCTACTCTCCCGAAGACCCGACTTCACGCAAAGACTTCGTGGCCCTGCACATGGACATTCAAATCTATGAGATGGAGCAGGGAGTCTATCTTGTGGACTTCAAGTGCTCGGGCTACGAGACCCAGGACGGAAGGCTGCTCGAGGAGAAGGAGGTCACCAGCCCGTTCCCCTTCTTGGATCGGGCCGCCAAGTTGATCATGCAGCTAGCCGAGGCTGACTAGGCTCGGCCCAGGATCGCTGCGTTTTTGAACAACTTTCGTGCATGGAGTATTACCTGGCTGGCTGGTGTCTTTGAGGGTGCTTTGGCTGTGTTCCAGAGAGAATGGAGAGGATAACAGTGCGCGGGTAGCCTGTAGAATCGTTGTCCCCCTTTATCCTATGCTGCTGGGCTTTTTCTTTGACTTCCTTTTTCTTTTTCCATCTCGGGGGAGAACGTTTTCTGGGGGAACTTGCGACATTAGGAATCACACATTGATGCTCTGTGTACAGACGCCTCTTGTTTGCTAAACATTTCTTCTTATTCTTGTTTTTTGCAACGTCCGTGATATTCTGGGTGGGCGTCAATGGTTAGACTGGGAGTGCGCAGCATTTATTGTCCGCGCCATGGGGAGCGAGGACGGATCGGTGGTGGCTGGTGTCTTGACGATGATGAATCAACGTTCAACGCCAATAGCATACTGGCTGCGGTTCAAGGGTTTCTTTTTCAAAGCCGTTTGCATTGCTGAATCTATGGGAAACAGTATTGACTACAAGTACATATTTTTAATGTGTAACATTTTTTTTTTCAATTCTGTTTCTGCGGCGGTCAATCTTTTAAACCCAAAATCAAGTGACGTTACGTATTATCCAAGAAACTAAAACCAATGTACTCCTCTCATGCTCTGGAACAGGGTATAAAGATTGGCGGAAAGGGGTTTGAGGTAATGAGATGATAGACAACGAATGTCTGTCCCCTTAATGGAATTGGTCCTCAGTAACTCCTTTACCCATGGCCGCCGTGGAGCTCACTCCGCCAGTCACCATCTTTTGCAGCTCATCGACGTAGTTGGCTCCGCTCCACTTCTGGTGCTTGACAACATCGACGCCCTGCTCCATCTCGGGCTCCTGGACGAGCTCACCGTACGCGCGCATGCCAACGGAGGCGTATGCGCGGGCAAACTGGTCGCTGATGAGAGCAGTCGTGTGCAGACCAGCAAGAGTGATGAACTGCCAGCAGTAGCCCAGGCTTGCAAGTCGACGGATGTAAGTCTCCTGCTCGTCACGAGGCATGGCAGTCTTCCAGTTGAAAGAGGGCGAGAGGTTGTACGCAAGCCTATTTCCATATTTGTTAGCAAAAAAACCTAGAATTATCACAAAGGGGGGTCAGAGGGTAGAATTACTTCTTCTCAGGCCAAACAGCGTGGACACCGTCGGCAAACTCCTTGGCTTGAGCATAATCGGGAAGCTTGCTCTCCATCCAGACAGCGTCACAGAAAGGACCATAAGCAATGGCACGGTTGATGGCGCAGTCACAGCCACCCTTCAGGCGGTAGTAGCCCTCTCGGGTTCGAGGAGCCTCCCAGTCGAAGAAGACGTCCTTGCCAAGTATGCTCTTGGCGAGAGCACGAGACTCAGCGTTACTCTTGCCCTTGGCGCGAGCAAGGTAGTCACTCTTGACCTTGGCTGCGTTGGCGCCAGAGCTGGCCTCAATGGCGGCAACAACAGCGTCATCAAATCGTTTTAGGCCAGCAGAGGCAATCCACTCGTCCTCAATGCGCTGAAGCTCATCACCAGACTTTCCGCTCTGCTCGGCGGCGATCATAAGGTCGTTCAAAGGCTGCAAGTTGGGGTTGGTAGAGCCAAGGATGAAGGCATGGTCTCGAGGATCAATTGTGGTGGTGATGAGAGTTGCAGCCTCGGCATCGGTACGGGCGACGGCGATCAGGTCTGAGCCCATGATATCGGCTTGCGCACGAATGGCAACCAGACGATTGATGTGCTCGCTAATGGGGACGAGAACCTTGCCGGCCATGTGGCCGCACTTCTTAGTGCCAGGAGCCTGGTCCTCAATATGGATACCAGCAGCACCCTTCTCAACAAAGAGCTTGGTGAGCTTCATGACGGCAGTCAAACCACCATGGCCAGTATCGGCATCGGCGATGATGGGTCGTAGATAGTCAATATTGGCCACATTGGCACGCTGAGCCTTGGGGATGCTCAAGCGTTCCTGGCGTTGCTTTCGATCATGGAAGAGCTGGGCCGTGAAGAGATGGCCAACTTTGTTGGGCACAGTGGTCTAAGAGGAAGGAAATCAGCCAAGATGGTTCTTGTGTACATGTCGAGCGATGGAAAGTCTTACGTATGGGTAGTCTGCCAAGTCAGGGCCGGGCTCGTCTGACGCAGAGGCAGTTGAAGACGATTGCCAGCCAGAGACGTAGACGGTGTCGAGGTACTTGGCCATCTGAGTGACCATTGTAGGTTCTAAGCAACCATAGGTATAGCTAGCATCTTTGTTCTACATCTTCTTGTTAGGAGGCTTCCTTGGAGATATCGTCATAGCAAAAATGACTGCAATGACTCACCTGGAAACGGTTCTCCAGGATGTTCCATAGCTTCTTGGCCTGGGCATTGCTGGGATACTCAATCTTCAGATGGCCTCTCTTAGAGACGATCTGCTCGGCAGTGAAAGGACGCTTGGTGTGCCTCCATCGTGAATCGCGCCACCAATCTTTGACCTGCTGGACTTCTTGGAGGAAGAGCTCGTCTTCTTTGTCTGGATTCACAGCCAGCGTCACCATGTTGTTGGAAGCCATGATGAATGATGCAAGTGGTCACTGCCTGTTTAGACAACGAATGAATCAAGTCAATTGAATAGAAGATGAGGAAACAAGGAGATCCAGAAGACTAATGACACAACCAAAGTTGCTTTCAGTGAGGAAAAATAATGTAGAAGAAGAATAAAAGAGGAGGAGGAACAGCAAGAAGTTAAAGTTTGAGCCGAGTCACAGGCCTCGACCCGTGCTCTCACACAGCCCATCAAACGCGGCGTCCAGTCATGGCTCCGAATCCAGCCACAACAGCTGTCTCTCCCTTTCCCCCATTGCAGTATCACCTCGGATCTTGGAGTCTGACTCCCACGGCTGCCACTCCACCTCGCCTTCTGAGCGCCGGAATGGCCCGACACCTCAGCGAGGTCCAGCCACTTAGACGAGGCCTGGGGACTTGAAGCTCGGCACTCGAGAGGGCAGCCCACGCATATGCCAGCCCCCCTTGCAGCTTAGACAGCGTGACGTGACCGAGCTTCAGTGCTGTTTAAGCGGGAAAGCCACAGGCGCTGGCAAGAGTCCAGATGCGGTGCGGCTCCAGCTCGGCTCAAAGGGAGCTTCAATGTCGAAGGAAGTGGGTTAACCGCCATTGGCCGAGATGCCGAGAGAAGTCAGCCGTCGGCCCCGCGTTGTCGTGTGGCCTCCATGTGTCCGTAGTCTGCGTATAACAGTTGGATAGTTCCAGCCGGTGCTGTGACCTTGAGATGTCTAGAGAATGCAGAGAATAAAAATTGAACTGATACAAATTTATAGATAGGTCTATCTCCTGCCTCTCTCTTTCCTTTAATTTTTCTCCTTCTTTCCCTTCTTTCTTTCCTTCCCTCTCAGCGACGTCCTCTCCTGCTCAAACCTGCGCCGTCCGGCAGTACCTTCTTTCCGGTTTTAAGTGGCGAACCCTCTCCACAGCACGCTCAAATCGGCAATGCGCCAGCCAATCCACTTTCCCCACGGCCCACCGGAACTCGTTTTGCATGTGAAGTGACGCATCTAGATTCTACTGTACAATCAAGTGAGATGCTAGATGCTCCAGCTGATAAGTACTTATCCGTCTATTGCGTTGCGCAATAGAATAGAGGAGGCCGGAGTAGATATCATGTGCATCTGGCTCTCAAATCGAATAATATTGATAAATGGCAAAACTGTTCTTCATCCGTGGATAGTACGTGTGAATGTTCGATCGTGTACCTTCAAGCCAGCGCTCCAAGTCTATACATGGTGACTGCATCTGCATTGTATGATTATGGAGCAATCGAAAAGACTCGGAGCTGGCTCGGTAAAATGATCAACCGTGACATCGCCGGGCCAGTCTTACACCAGCAACCCAGGCTGGTGCAATTCATGGCCAATATGACTACTACCCCTCGACTTTACACAGCCCAGCTATCATCTATCTATTCTACTACGAGAGCCTATCAAGCTCATAATCACATGGGATTGATTGCATTTACACGCGCGCGAATGAGCTGCATGATGGCCACCCTCATGAAGTGTTCTTGATTTCTATAGGGGTAATTGCCTAGCTACTATCAACGAGTATCTACAAGGTTGGTCGGACAAGAGCGTTTCAAACAACGTCATTTTATTGCTTGCTTTCTGTTTTTACTTTCTTATGCGTTTCTGTTGACCTGCATTTTTGCTGACTCATGGACTGCCAGAACAGCTCTCACGACATTTTCTAAGTCGACATGTCTCCAATTTCTTCATGTTCCCTTTTCAGCCTTGGCGGCCTACTGGTGACATTCTTCTAGCCGCTCATCGTATCGTCTCGGGACAGCCGCCGCTTCGGTATTGGTCTCCGAATCAACAATATCACGTCAGGGTCAGGCCGGCCAAGGCTCGTTCATTGTTCAGCTCAATTGCCCTGATAAACGTTTCGTACGGAGTCAACGTTCCCAGTGCTCGTCGCATATGCGCATTCACAATCTGGAGTCCGTAAACGTAACTGGCATTGACCCATCCGAACCTATTGCGCCTTTACGTTAGCATCCCACAATAGTATAAATGCCGTGCTCACACAGCGGCAGGGGGTGCGCGAGACTTACCCTTCCTTCGCAACGCCCTTAAAGTCCAGGCCTTGGTTTCCATACTCGGCGTCAACACGATGAGGGTCAACCGGACGCGTGACGTCGTACTTTTCAACCACTACTCCGTTGAAATCGACAAACGCTTTGGTGATCATGAAGAGCCATTTATAGGCGAGACGCTCAGCTTCTTCGGTGAAGCTGTACCGAAGCAGTCCAGTCCAGGCCAGCATCTGCTGCGGAGCCCAGCCATATGGGTAATCCCATTGCCGGTTGGGGCGTTCCAATCCAATTGCACCCCGAGACTTCTCCGTTCCAGCCACAACACCACCAAACATCTCGAACCTGGGCAGGCCCTTCTTCACCAAATCGGCTGCCTGCTTAGGCGTTGCAATTCCAGCCCAGAGCGCCCACAAGGTCGTGGCAGTCTCATACGTGCACCTTTGTCTCTTGGCTGTGTCGTAGTCAAAGAACATGCCCTCCTCTTCGTTCCACATCAGCTTGTCCATTGTCAACTTTCTCCGCTTAGCGCGTCGGTCCCAGACCGCCGAAGACACGGACTCGCCGGGCTGGTATGGCGTTCCCTGGCAGAACTCAGCTGGAATGACCAACTTGTCGCCAAAGAGGCTTCGAATGGTCCGTCCGATATCTGTTTCATACTTGAACAATAGAGAGTTGAGGTCGATAGTGGCAAGGTCAGCACAGACGCCCTCCAGACGGTACGAGGTGTCATGGCCAGATTCGCGGACTGCACGATCATGCAAAAAGTACTCGTCAAGCTCAGGCTCTTTGATCTCGCCATAGTTGTAGGCTCGAACAAACTCTTCAAACTCCATCTTGTGCTTCTCAATGTAGGGCTTCAAGATGTGGACAAAGTGTGTGGCCTCCGTTTCGGGAGGCACTCCCAGACCCTCTGGTCGGTACCTTGAGAGGCCCGTCACCGGGTCTAGCCGAGGCTCGCTGGTCCAGACACTGTGATACTCCTTGATGGCTGCGAGGATGGCTCGTCTCAAAAACTCCTTGGAATCCGGCTCATGCTTAATCTTCTCATATACTCGAAGAGCCATGTCCGTCAGGAAGGGAGGCTGAGATCGGCCAAGATAGTAGGACCGAGTGGCATTGAGAATCTTGCCATAATGCTCGATGCAGAAGCAAAAGTTGAGCACCATGGACTTGGCTAGGTCGACCCTTTCATGGATCAACAAGCCCAGAGATTCCATGTAACTATCCCAGCCGTAAAGCTCGTTGAAGCGGCCACCGGGGACGACAAAGGGAAGCCCCTTTAGGCTTGTCGTCTTGTTGCCTAGTTCATCTTCCTCTTCCACCTTCTCCACAGCTACAGCCAGCAGACCCGGCTTGTCGTTCATGTCGCGAATCAACTCTGGCGTGATTTTCTCCGGCAGTTGCTGGACGTCAAGACGGAGCTCTGGTCTGTCAGCGGCAACCTTTTGATAATACTCATACTGCTCCGGAGCTCCAATTGGGACGTAGATTCTCGGACGAGGGTCGTCTGTCCAGTCCTTGGGGTCACGAGCCGCAATCTCAATACTAGATGCGTCAATTCGCCTGGTAAGTCCATCCCAGAAATGATCCCGGATCAAGCGGGACAAACGATCAACAGGGTTCTCGTTCAAGCGACCTTCATCAAGAATGATTTGCTTGCGGCCATACTCCTTGGCCAATGTCAACTCCTGCAGGAGATTGGACAGCATGTAAGTTCCTCGGACTTCGAATCGGTTGTGGCCAGCCGAGGCAGCTGTTCTCAGAGAAATGACTTTGGGGCCATTATCCTCAATCGTGATTTGCATGTTTCCGTCAGTGTCCTCCTGATTCTTGAGGATTTCCAATGTGGCATCAACCTGAACAAGAAATCGGCGGCCCGTCTCCATGGTGGTCTCGTCTACATAGCTATGGTTAAAATCTTGCACATTCCACCTCTCTGTTGAAATTGGAAGAGAGAACTAACCGTGGCTTCCACGTCGGAACGGCTCCTGTGCTCCCATCCTCTCCAACTGCTTCACCAAGCTATTCTGTAGCAAGTCCCATTAGTATTGTCTTGTTCCTCCTCTGCTATCAACTAAGCACCTACCTGCGAGTACGTTCGAGTTCGGACTCCATAGCGGTTGCTGTGGCGCTCCTCGGAAGCATAGTACGTCTTTGCATCATCGTATACCCCGTACTCCTCAGAACCGCGAGAGCGGTGGCCGGAAGTGCCTTGCATATGGAATACGTAGATTCTGAACGTCTATCGAGTCGGCTGGATTGGCTTGGCTGTGATGATGGAAAGCTATCGGAGGGTATCAATTACAGCGGTGGTGGTGTCGTGATGGACCAGTAGAAGAAAGGGCCGGAGAACCGCAGCAGCTCTGGTCCAACAGTCCCGGGGGATGATAAATAACTGTCAGGGCTCTGGAGGTGACACTGGTGGCCCGGGTCTGGAGAAGTCAGCAAACAGGAATGCAAAGTACAGGCTACCTGGGCTCGCATCGCATCAGGGGGGTCACGAGCGTGGGCGAGCTCCCCAACTCCCATCTCCGTCACCACCTTTCCAGGTATTGCAATGACCACCACTACGAGCACAAGCTTGCATGGACCCTGCGGGGCAGAAATCCGGTGCGGCCAAGGGGCGAAGCTGCTACGTACCGGTACGCAGCGGCAGGGCGGGAAGTGGCGCGCCTGCAAAGTAGCTGTAGGTATCGTCGATGGTGAGATCGGTAGGATGCAAACGATGGACTGTAATAATGATACAACTGGGCAAAAGAGAGATGTCGAAGAGACCTTGATCGACGGAGGGGGAAAAGGGCAGAAGATGTTGGCGGTTGCATCAACCCGACGCTGCTGCCAAACCAGTTACGCAGCTGTGGGTTTGAGCTGCTTGCTGCTCAACTCAATTCGTTCACCGCCCACCCCACTGTGGCACCTGCACGGGATGCGTGTACATTCACAAACAAGTCATTCGAAAAGTGACGATATGACGCATGGTCGCCCTGCCGGCCAACAAGGGCCCGCTGATAGTGACATCGACAGCTGGAGCCCCCACGTTTCGGCCCCTACAGGCCGGTTGCCCCCTTTCGCCAGTGACGAAGTTACAGGGCTCGCAAGCCCCAAGGGTCCCCCCTCATCAGCGGGCAATTACAGTACAGCACAGGTCAGCGGTACTGCCGGGATTGATGACCTCGACATCTCCGTAAATTGCCATTCATGGCCGTGCTGAAGCCCGCTAGAACGTCCCAAATCTACCCACAGCGGTCCACCGTTTGCGGCAGCACAACATGATTACAGCAGAGCTAAAAATCTCACGGAACCGATGGACTGCCGAGGAAACGACCGAACGCTGAGAGCATTGGTTCTTTCGTGCGTACTCACACATAAGATATGCTAGATACACGGGCGGAGAGCGAGTGACATATAAAATTACATGTACTCCTTATAAACTGGACGACTTAGTGTGTTTATTTAGTGTACTGGTGCTCCCACGGCATCCCGCTCAGGGGCTTGCACCGGACTTGCGTTCCCCCATCCTTCGCACAAGGATTCCAAGACCAAAAGGGAGAAAAGGGGGGGGATGAAGCTGAAAACACGAGCCTCACAAGTACTGTCTACTTCGCACCGGACGGGCTGTTACCTGTTTATGCTTACGGCGCTCGTACAGCGCATCACGCCTGGCATCAGCCCCCTTGCATCTGGTGATGGCCTCCTACGCTCGAATGTTGCCGCCAAATGTTGCCCTTGGGCCAGCTTGGACTCATGACACATCAGCCTACATCTACACCGACTGCGCGTCGTACCTGTACATGTAGGCATCTTCATGTTGTCAGCTCATCATGTCCGGTTACACATGTTCAAAAGAATAAATGCCCAATGTATGACAGGCTACCTCAGTCAATGCGGATAGATAGTGTACAGTCACAAAGTAAAAGGGAAATCAACAGACAGATTCAATCTCACCACTGTAATCTCATTGCCGACGTACAGGTACTATTGCTAGTTCCCCGAAGGAGACGTCGAAGACAAATGGTCCGATCATTCCACCGACACTGGCTAGCAATTAGTAGTACACGGTCTCAAAGGAAGGGAACGCCTATTCAGCACTGGACTCCAATTTTGCTAGTACCTAGCAGATAGGTATCTTAAGGAAGCACCAAGTATATAGCACCAAGTATCATGACCGGAAAGAATCCTACAACATCAGCGGTCAACCACTCTGTAGAAGAGGCCATGTTGCTCACAAGACGCACACAAAGTTCAACTTGCGTCATAGTATTAATGCGTCGTAGACTATCAGAGCATCTTTGTAAAACCAACAAGAGCCAAAGCATGATGAACGAAAGACAGAACTGCTGTTCGGGGTATTCCTCTTTTTCAAACGTGCAAAAAACGCCAAAAATGGTATCAAATCTCATGAATAATGGCTTCAGCGCCCAGCGACATCATTCGCCCTGCTGCTGAGCTGCCCTCGGTCTGGCCGCCAAGCGGTTCCTGCGCTTTGCAGCGGTTTCCGCATCCCAAAGGCCAGCAAAGACAGCCTCACACTCATCCTCATCCGAAGAGTCAAACTCAATCTCGGTGTCATCATCGTCTTTTTTCGCCGTGTCTTCTTTTTGTTCCGCCTCGTACACGAGCTCCTCCTGGCCCTCGGAAATAGTGGTGTCTTCCCAGCTCCGATGTGTCACCACCCGCTCCGTCTCCAGGATATACTTGCCCACCTTGTACTTTTGTGATTCTTCCTTGGCGTCGACGTACTTCCAGCCCAGCTTGCGCGAGCAGATCCCGCAGCAAATGTCCGCCACCACGTGCCATCCCGTGACAAGCTGTCTGTTCTCGTTCTTGCCAATGCGGATATTCAGCAGCGACGAGTCTGTTGGCGGAGGGGCGATCAGATACGCACGGCCGTAGCGACCTGTGAATCCCTTGGAAATGATTTGAGACGTAAATGCAATATCCGTAGCACAGCTCGAGCAGCGCAGCGTATCTGCCGCCGTCCGAGAAAGACGTCTGGACTCTGCTGTGTTTTTCAGGTTGTTGAATGCTGAATCACCATCTGGGGGAGAGCCGTTTGGCGTAGTCACTGCCGACGAAGCGTCATCGCTACGGCTACTGGATGGCTCCGACCCTGTCGACGATGTGGACGATGCAGAGTGGCGGCGACGTCCAGGAAATGCAAACTTGAAGCTCGGCAGAAGGTAGCTAGGGAATATCGGCTTGGTCGCCGAGATGCCGCTCTCTCGCACCATGGCCCGAATGTCGTCTTCAAAAAAGAAGGCCTCCCAGATGCCGCCCGCCATAGAGCAAGTAATATGGATGTCAAAGAAGACGCAAGAGACGAGATGTTTAGTGGAAGAAATGACGAGAGCACAAGAAATGAGGACGGGAAGCTTGGCCTCGGATGCGGTGCTGCTTCAGAGCTTCCGCTGATCTGATGGCTCGACTAACCGCCGACACCGCCCAAACTCTCTTTGCGTTGGGAGCTCACCTGCTGCTCGTTTATGTGCAAGTATCTGACGAGTACCGCTGTTGATGTGATTGATCAACCACCAACCCCGCAGACAAGTCTCTCTTTTAGCACGGCCAAGGGATTCCGTCTTTTCTTTTGCACCGCACGGCGAAGCGATTAGGTTCAATGGTACCCAACCGGCCAACATCGGAATCATACGTCAGTGTATGTCCGCTGTTATTCGTCTCCCCGACAGCCATCGGCTTCTACTAGAGGTCTAACAAAGTATCGGCATACTCTTGCTGAAGCACCATGTAGATTCACCTCTGCACGTATTATCTGCAACTCACACAGCCCTGACAGAACAACGAATACTCTGATGTACTACTTGAGCTTTTGAACCTCCCGCCCGTCCGATCGAGGGTCATGGGGCGTCAAAATGCCATTTAGTGATTAGCGGCCGGCCGCAGCGTCGGTACTTGGCTGACTTGCTACCAATCGATCAATCAATCAAAAGCCCAGTGATCCATCCATGCTCGATTGTCCACTAATTGGGCCGCTAGCCGGAAGCCGCGGCCGCACGGATGGGGAGGGGCACTAACACGAGATTGAAGCCCGATCGAGATTCCTCAAGTATTTACAGGCAGAATATCTGATTGGCATTAATGCGCCTAGATAAATGCACATGTTCGGAAATAGTTTCATTCTGGGTAGTTACTCATTGGCAGCATCAGTCCATGCCTCTTCCAGCTTTTGGATCCTCTAGAAAAAGGTGTAGTGCAAATAAACGCAGAGAGATAATGCTACGTATGACGTAGGTGTGGAGAGCCGACAAGTCTTCACATTTGATACACTGCGATTTTTCATGTCCGGTATCAATGTCCTACGATTTCTTAACGTACACGCTTTTGCTTCCAATGTATCTTGATATCTTGATTTATTTATTCGTTCATTCATTCCCTCCCTAGTTCTGGGGCTCCTCGGCGACATAGTGCAGGTAAGCACCCAGCAGCTTGATGCCCTCAATGTAGTTGCGCTTGTCAAGCTTCTCGTTGATGGAGTGAGCGCCATCTGTTGAGCTTCCCATGGGCAGCAGAAGGACGTTCTTGCCGGTGGCCTCCTCAAAGGTAAGGGTGACAGGGATACTGTAGGATCATATTAGTATTTGGTAGTGTGTAGAAGGAATATAAAAAAAAGACAACTCACCTTCCACCCTCACGGGTGAAGTCAGGCTCGACGCCCCAGACACGCTCAACAGCCTTGGCAGCGGCGGAAAAGTTCCAGTGCTTTGGTGAGGCAACCCACCACTTTCCGGTGTGCTGGGCATAAACCTTCATGCTGTTCTTGCTGCCAAGCTTGGCAAACTGCTCCTCGACATACTTGTAGACAACCTTGTTGGTCGTCTCAATGTCCATGTCGGGGACAGTTCGGATGGAAAACTTGCCAACGACCTTGGCAGGAATGACAGTCTTGGCGCCAGGGGCAGAGAAAGCACCCTCGATACCGTGGAGAGAGAGCGAGGGGTATCTCCAGCGAGCCATCAGAGTGGGCTTGGTCTCCTCATGGATGGTGGTGGTGCTGCCCAGAGACTCGTGCAGGTTCTCCATAGTGAAGGCAATGCTTTCGTAGAGCTTCTCCTCATCAGCAGTGACGGGGGCAACCTGCTCCGAGATTCCAGGGATCAGGATGTTGCCCTTGGAGTCAACAAGGGAGCCCATGACGGCAACAAGATCGGTCATGGGTTCGTGGGCCTGTCCACCGAAAACACCGCTGTGCAAGTCGGCACCGGGGCCAGAAACCTCGATGGAGTAGTAGTTGCAGCCTCGGAGACCATAGGTCAAGCAGGGCTTCTCAGTTCCGAGCCAGTAGTTGTCCGAAATGCAGACGGCATCGGCATCGGCGAAGAACTTCTTGGCCTCCTCCTTGATCAGATCATCAAGACCCTCGGAGCCATACTCCTCCATACCCTCAAAGCACATCAACAGGTTGACGGGGAAGTCAACGCCGGCCTTCTGGTGGGCCTCGATGGCGTTGAGCCAGCCCAGGACAGGTCCCTTGTCGTCGGTTGAGCCACGGCCGAACATGCGGCCCTTGTCGTCGACCGTGAGCTCAAAAGGCTCGGTTGCCCATCCGTCGCTCTTCTCCGCAGGCTGGACATCGTAGTGGCCGTAGACCAGGATTGTTCGCTTGTTCTTGTCGTTTCCATATCGTCCGAGGACAACGGGAGGCAGGTCGAGATGCTCCTTGTGAGGCTGCTTGCCAAGCGGACGCAGCTCAACCGAGGCACCCAGGGCCTTCAGCTCGTCGGCCAGGAAGTGGCCCATGCGAACGACATCAGGGCGGCGAGCATCCTCGGCCGAGATGGAGGGGATGGCGACAGCCTTGCGCAGACGCTCGATGAAGACATCTGTGTTGCTGTCAACCTGCTTGAAGAAGCTGTCGAGTTGAGGCGCCATCTTTCTAGCTTGGTGAGCACGGATCGAGTCGGTGAGATACTGTCGAAACGAAGGAGTCGCTACTCGAGGACTCTGTGTGAATTGGGAAGAGAAAGAGAAAGGCTTGATCCTCGTCCAGATTTGTCGAGGGCAGCGGAGCGAAGTCATGAAGAAAGATGGTGCGGGGCATGTCGCCCTACCTCCTGCCGCGCGAAGATACACGCACTTCTGCTGGCTGCAGAAGCTTCACGCGGCGGGGCAGATTGGAGGGGGACTTTTTTTGGCGAGCCGGTTACCAACGGCAGCTGCTGAGGAAAGTGAGTGCAGATACCGTAGGGGTACCTACACCACGAAGCTATCGTGCGGTCTCAACCACTTACATTGTGTGGGTAGAGACGCGCAAGGCTTGGTGTCAAAAGTACCGCTTAGGTCACCCCTGTCGTTCCTTGTCACTTCTTTAGCCTTCTCCAAGACGGAGTTTCGGCACGTGAGCTACCCGGGGCTGGGGGAAAGTTTCGCCGGCAAAGTCAAACGCTGCCGGTTCGTTACGAAAAAGTGGCCTGCGCTCGCTATCAATACGCGCTTCCCATTAATAATGGACTAACGGTCCCCAGGCCTCCGCTTCTCTTTTTTTCTCCTCACTTCTCCTTCTCCCTGTTTGCATCACGACTCATCGTCCGCCCATCGAAACCATCTCCGATCCGTCGACGATTTGCGCCCAGGCGATTGTTCGCTCGCCGTCCATCGATTTTCATCGCGCTGAGCGGTGGCTTCGACGGGTTTAAAGCTCTCGCAGTCTCTGTTTGCGTGATTGATCCGGTAGAACCGTCCACGTAGCCCAAGCCATTTGGCGGCCTCTCGACCGAGACGACGCTGATATCTTCCACCTCCTTTTCTCCCGGCGAATAAACTCTCGTTTATTCGCTTCGTCCTTATTTTGCTTTTCTTTGGAGTTTGCTAGCCTGTCTGACGGAGGGTCCAGAGACGGCTAACAGTTGGTTGTTTATTTGCTGGTGCATAGGCCGGTCTGTTATGGTGATCAGGAAGTGAGGGGGAACTCTAGGGTTGTCTTTCCTTCTGGCTTATTGCCGCTTGTACTCCATTACTCAACATACCCATTTGCCCTATTGTCTTTGTCTTTCTTCCAATTTACCATCAGAATTGATTATTTTGAGTTCATCTTGAGTTGAAACAGCACTGAGGTGCAAAACCAAGAAGAGAAGAATCAAAACAAGAAAAAAGTTTCGCTAGCAGCAAGAAAAAATCAATACTCACTTAGTCATTGTTTTATGGCTGAGGTCTTCCGACGTATTTACTTTACAGATATATAGCCCCTTCGGTCTCACTTTTGGCGAGTCTAACGTCCTTTTGACATCTCTTATTTACTTCTTGCATTTTGCATTTTGTTACCGTAACCCCAAGAAACAAAATCAACAATCTCAGCAACAATGTCTTCCTCGGTGTTCTTCAAGTTCAAGTCGCAGAAGGAGCCCACTAGAGTGGAATTTGACGGCACAGGTATCTCAGTCTTTGAGCTCAAACGTGAGATTATCAACAAGAGCGGATTGGGTGATGGCACGGATTTCGACCTTTATATTTACACAGACGACAACAGTGAAGGTGAGCCTACAAACAAAGCACTCATCTCTTTGGTTAGATGCTAACTCGGGATTGCGCAGAGTACGATGATGATACAACAATTGTTCCCAGATCAACGACAGTGATTGCTCGGCGACAGCCCGCCGTTAAGCCTGGAGCTGGGCGAGCCGCTCGATATGTCTCAGGCAAGATGCCCGTAGCGGCCAAGAATGCCGGCCGTAAGGAACAGTTGGCAAAAGTATCGGCCTCCAAGCCAAATACAAATGCTTTCAGCCAGATGAACGATGCCATGACGGAGGAAGATCGAATGGCCGCCATGTTTGCTGCTCAAACAGAGCAGTGGTCAGCCCAACAAGAAGAGTTGTCTCAGTAAGTTGCCATCCTTTTCTTTTGACCGATGCGATCAAGTTACTAACCGTTCAAACAGCCAAGCACCAGTACCCTTTGGTAAACCTGGCTCCAAGCGGCCGGCAAATGTTCCTGATCATGACCCCCCTAATGGGTACATTTGCTATCGATGCGGAAACAAGGGCCATTGGATCCAGTTGTGCCCAACCAACGATGATCCCGATTTTGACAATCGACCTCGCGTCAAGCGAACCACGGGCATCCCTCGTTCATTTCTACAAAAGGTGGATAAGTCTGTCATTTTAGCTCAGTCGGAAGGTGATGAAACCAAACGGCCCTCAGGAATCATGGTCAACGCTGAGGGAGACTTTGTCATTGCTGAGCCAGACAAGGCCTCTTGGGAGCAATTCCAAGCCAAGGCCAAGTCCTCTTCTGCCGCGGCCAAGACAGCGCAGGCGGAAGACAAGGAAATGCAAGAGCGTGGTCTCGAATGTTCAATTGACAAGAAGATGTTCATAGAGCCAATGAAAACCCCGTGCTGTCAGAAGACGTTTTGCAATGACTGCATAACCAATGCACTCATCGAAAGCGACTTCGTCTGCCCTGCTTGTCAGACCGAAGGTGTGCTAATAGATGATCTCCAGCCTGATGAAGAAGTGTCAAAGAAGATTCAAGAGTACCTCAAGGAGAAGGAAGCTGCCAAGGTCACTCCCCCGTCGTCACCCAAGGGCAACTCGGAAGAAGTGCCAGGCAACACGGAGAATGATCAAACTAAAGATGCAGCAAATAAGGAAGATGGAGCAGCAGACGCTGTGGAGGACAAGACGAGGCGGAAGAGCATCGAGTCTTCAGAGCAGAAACCCAACTCACCAGCTACAGAATCAGTGGATTCGGCATCCAAGTCCCCTTCAGCCGAGTCAAAGAGTCTCGTTCCCAGCTCTCAAGCTGCAGATGGCAAAGCTGAAGTCGTCAAGGCAGATGATGTCGTCTCGAAGAAGCGGCCCGCTGAAGACTTCCTAGAGAATCCCAAGATACCCAAAGGACCCCGCGCCATGCAGAACCAACAATCCCAGAACATGATGAACGGCAACATGATGAATGGCATGCCCAATATGGGTATGAACAACATGATGTTTAATGGAGGCATGGGCATGATGCCAAACATGATGGGTATGGGCGGCATGGGAATGAATATGGGCATGAACATGGGTATGAACATGGGCATGCCTCCTATGCCTATGCCTATGATGAACATGCCTATGATGGGTATGCAAGGCTTCAACAACATGAATGGGGGCTACGGAAATATGAATGGAGGATACGGCATGAACAACAACAACATGAACGGCATGAACGGTATGAACAACAATATGAATGGTGGTGGCATGAACAACAACTGGGGCATGAACAATGCCAGCGGTATGAATGGGATGAACACCATGGGTGGAATGGGTGGCAATATGAACGGGATGAACGGCGGAGGCATGATGAATGGCTTCCAAAACGGTGGCAACTTCACACAAGGAGGAGGTGGCGAAGACGATGCCTACTTCCGAAAGCCCGTCAACCCACATCGACACCAGAACAAACAACGCAGAGTCCGGCCAAGTGACTACCGAGAGCTTTAAGCGTGGCAGAGAGAGAAGTTGTTATGACAATACCACTACAAACTTGCATTCGACGGCCATCAGGAATGGTTTCAAGTCGAAAACACGGAGCAAGGGAGGCATTTTCTCTTTCGTTTTTCCTTTCAACGACTGCATTTAATACTGGGCGCGCTACGTACTTTTCTGGCGCAGACATATACCACCAAAAAAATCGAGCCCAATTGCATTTAGCTGGCAAGCACTTACAACACAATACAATGGATGAACAGGAAGGAAATACCACGCAATATTTGAAAGGGCTTGGGAGGTGACTCTTCATATCAGAGCTCAGCTTGGCTTGGATTAGGCGTTTTGTTTTTCTCTACCTTACTCTTTGGTCATGCCCTTTGAGTCTACGCATGTTTTTTTCCTTTTCTTTTTCTTTTTTTAAGATGATTGCCCTTGATGGCAAGGGGGGAGAAACGGCTTTGTTCCCTCGCACTACTAAAGATGTGCAGCATGTATGGTGTCTTTTTTTTCAAGCGAGAATAGCTGGGAGGTTTATTATGCAAATGAAATGAGCTAAGGAGGGTATTGATGAAAGCCCATTTTAGGACTTTTGGTAGGATATGAGGCAATAGCTTCGAGAAAAGGGAGCTTGAAATACAAGAAACAAATTCCACTAATTTTGTTGCTTTGAATCTAGTGAACGTGCATAAATCCGGTGAAGTGTTGAGAAAGCCCAATATTAAAACAAAGATTCGAATATTTGTTTAATTGATTAATAGATTATATGTGCTGCTGTGATATCAACTGCTTCTACTACTCTAACATACCTACTTAGCTGAAAGCACCCCAAAGTGTATGTGTACATACCTATAAAGGTACCATAGGTAAGAGAGGATCTAGACGCATACATGATCCATTAAGTATTTACTCCTCGTACATGTAATAAGGTTCTCTTTTCTTTATTTTTTATTTTATTTTATTTTTTTCAAAAATATTCTATTGTTTCTCTCTCCTCCAAGTCCCCCTCATCCTTTACTGCGGCGGAACATACGGCTTGACCAACATCTCGCTAAACTTCTCCAGCTTCTCCTTTCCTCGCACCTCCTCCACCAGCAGGGGCATCTTGACAACATTGAAGTCCTCCGAGTAGAGCTCCTCATACTGATCGAGGTACTTGAGCTGCATCTTCCTACGAGCATTACACTGCTCGCAGTCATTCTCCTTCTTGGGGAACAGCAGCTGATTAACAACAATGCTGTGCGTATCAATACCGTAATTCGCCAGCTCCTGAATCATGCGCTCCGTCTCGTACAAGCTAAGAAACTCCGCGATGCAGACGCACACGAAAGTGGTGAGCTCGGCGTCCTTGAACTGAGTGTTGACCTCTGAGATTGTGCCGCGCAGGGACTCGAGCTTCTCCATCATCTCGTTGAGGTTCTGGCCGTTGGGCAGGGCGCCGTTGGAGCCGAGGAAGCCGTTGAGCAGCGGGCCGTACTGGGAGGAGAGCTGGGAGACCTTTGCGAGGGCCTTTTCGAGGACCGAGGGGAACTGGAGGAAGCGGAGGGTGTGGCCGGTGGGGGCGGTGTCGAAGATGATGGTTTCGTAGGAGAGGGACTTGACCTGCTTGAGGACTTCGGCAAAGGACATGGCTTCGTCGATACCGGGGATCTATACAGCATAATAAGTTAGTTTCTAAATTCATATATATATTGTATCTTGCCAAGGCAAACGTACAGCAAAGGCAAGATCCTGCATCATGCCTCCAATCCCGCCGCTCATGGCGTTGAGATCCTCGGCGCTCTCGCCCTGGCCGGCCAGCAAGTCCTGCATGCTGCCATTGGGGTCAATCTCCATGGCACTCAGGTTGTCGAAGCCGTTAATAAGGCGGGCCTCCTTGCCGAACTTTTGGTTAAAGGCATCGGACAGGTTGTGCGCGGGGTCGGTGCTGATGAGCAGGACGGAGCGGCGGACCTTGGCCAGCTGGATGGCCAGGGAGCACGAGGTCGTGGTCTTGCCGACGCCTCCCTTGCCGCCGACGAAGATCCAGCGGAGGGAGCGCTGGTCGAGGAGGGTTTGGAGGGACGGCTCGAGGGCGTCTTCGTCGATGACTGCGGCCATGGTTGGTTGGAGGGGAGGAGAGAAGACGGAGGGGGTGAATGGAAGAGATTTAAAAATAGAAAATTGGAAAAACACCAAGAAGAGGAGGCCAGAAGCAGCAGAAGAAGAGAAGAAGAGAGAGAAAAGCAGCAGAGGGCGAGGCTGGCAGTGACGCGGTCAAACGAGGCTACGGGACAAGAAGGGGGGGATTAAAAGGTGGCGCTTCGAAGGCGGAAGATTCCCATGGAGGGGCAATTCGCGGAGCAAAATAAAGGTGGCGGCCATGTGGTGAGAGCAGCCACCGGCGTATTTTGGCCCCCCGGTTTGGAGAAGCGATGCGGTCATACATTCTGCATTGTTCCTCTTTTTGCTGTCAGTTTTACTTTTGATGCTAAAAAGGAGATGGAAAAAGGAGTGTGGCAGCTGTGACGACATGCCGCAACCTATGGATAGGAGCAGGCTGATTCAGTCATGTCGCATTGCATTGCATCTTGTATCGTATCATATCATCAAATCATATCATATCACCATCGTTGTTCGTGGCTTGGCCTTGTTTAGCTTGGGCTGTGAACTTGAAATCAATAGTACTAGATGCAAGCAAATCACAGCCGTCCATCACAATCTCTAGATCCATCACAACCTAGGCCTATAGAGACCTACAGGACAGCCGTCCGCTAAACAGCAGCGCTCTCCAGGCGGCCACCTCCACTAACGGCACCCGGCGTCCAGCGTGGCTGAGCTTTCCAATGATTGGATGCCCGGCCGAGTTCAAGTCCAAGTCCTACACTAGGTGCACTAGATGGGACTCCAACGTCGACTAACATCAACATGCAGCTTCAAGAATAGAAACACACAACTCCCAGCCTTGCTTGGCCTGCTGTTGTCCCGTCACATCACAGCCCTTTGCTCGTCTCACACTACCTGAGTCCATATAAAAGAAGCAAAGAGATCCGCCTTCTTTCACGCTCCTCTTCGTGGCTCTGCTTGTTGTCCATCTCACATTCACTTCCTGAGGCCGCATCTCATTCAGCTTTACCCCACCATCTAGCAGCCCATCATCTCATCCAACCTCTCACCACAACAGCACCTGCATCTGCAAGAGAGAACACTTCCCTCTTAGAAGTAAACATATCAAATCAAATCCTCCAGGAAACCACCATCATGGCCGACAAAGACCGCATCACCTGCCACGTCCTCGACACCACCGCCGGCCGCCCCGCAAAGGGCATCCGCGTCCGCCTCGAAGGCCCCGTCCCCAGCTCCCCCAACGCCCACACTCTCGTCAACACCTTCGAGTCCCTCACCAACGACGACGGCCGCATCACCGTCTGGCTGCCCTACTCCTCAGAGTCCTCTGCCGGCGAGGTGCCCGTCTACACTCTCGAGGACGTCCTGGGCGCCGTCAAGGGGCCTTCTCGGTGGACGCTGCGCTTCGACACTGCCGGCTACTTTGGCGAGGAAAACACCTTCTTCCCGGAGGCCACGATTGTGTTTCGCGTTGAAGAGGGCCAGCATTACCATGTGCCGTTGCTGTTGAGTCCGTATAGCTACACCACTTACCGAGGCAGCTAAAGGGGGCATAGGAGGACAACGCGGCTTCACAGCCACAGTCGTTTCAGTTTCAGATTCAGAATCAATATGCAGAGATACATATGACAACAATGATAATGAAAGCGTGCTAGTCGTGGCAATGTCAACACTGTCACTCTTTTATTACACATCAACTACTGCAGTTCTTTATGTGCCGTGTCGTTATTTCACAAAACAGATTCCCAAGCAATGTACTTGTTGCCAAGTTAAAGACAGATCCCTTCTCTTGAAGGAAAAGCCAATAGTAATACCCGTGATTTCGAGACAAAGGCCGTGTCGTCCGTCTGTTGTCCGGTTCCCAATTTCAAACCCGCCCCAAAACGCCGTCGCTTATAGATTAAGAAGGTGAGAGATATGCTGTTAATCAAGTCACAAAAGAGAGTCGTAAATTCGTTCCGTCTTTTTTTCTTCCTCCTTTTTTCTTCCAGTGTCCAAAAGATTCAAGAAAATATATGATGCATGTCGCCCAGACGGGCATGTTTGTCAAAAGGCGGTATGTACTCGTATATGGCCCGCTGCTCAATCTCGCTCTTCACCTCGAGAGCGTCGCCACTTGCTGAACCGGTGGTGCTTCTTGGGACTGTGGCCTATGCTGTCAGGTGAAGATGGCGGTGTCTCGTCCTCCTTCTTGGTCGACTCCGCGCTTTCGCTGCCGCTTTTGGATTGAAAGCTGGCTATCGAAGGACTCGTCAGCTTAGGGGCTGCGTCTCCGACCTGGAGGCTGCTGCTGGAGCGGGATAGCGACAATGACAAGACACTGCTGACGAGTTCGGTTTGCGGGCCGATGATTCCATGCATCAGAGTTCGCCTGGTCTTGTGTCGGTGTAAGAACGAGAGTCGCTTTCTCTTGAGAGCATGGTCGCCAGCCAGGTCATCGTGTGAGATGCAAGCGTTTGGCGAGAGGTCGGCGTCAGGGTGAGGGAGAGTAGTATTGCTGACTTTGAAGAGAAAACATGTTAGTAAAATGATGACCAAAGATGAAAAAGAAAAAGAAAACCTCTTCCCAACATAGGAATGAATATGTCTACTCACACTGATCAAAGGGTTCTGGAAAGCCTGTATCCCGATCTGCATGGCGGGCGGCCCGAGATGTCGACTTAGAAGAGGCCATGATGAGATGCCAGATGATTTGACTATCGGAGAGATATTCGAGAATAATAAAGAAATCCCGGTGAAGACACAGAATCAAACAAAAATAGAAAACAGAAAAGGAATAAAGAAGAATAAGCTGGATGGGCCTGACGGCAAGCTAGATAGCCGAATGACAGCAAGGCGCGTGGCCTTGTAAGAGGGAGCAAGCAAAGTTTGGTGGCTGGTGAGTGAGCGCCCCGCTGGCAGATGCGTGGACGTAGGTGTAAAGCCAACCTTGGAGGCAAATGTATGCTACTTTGTATGCGTAATGGGAAATGCGGCGGGGGCCAGGTTCCTCTTAAGGGCCTCGGTGAGATCTAATCGTCAAAGAAGGCTTTGAATGCTTCGGGAAAGTCGAATGAATCCCTTCATTTGAACAAGGATTGCTTAGACAATGCTTCAAGGAGCCGAACCGCCCGGGTCTAGGGTGTGGGAAATTCAGCGAGATGAGGGCGGCTACACTCAGGTTATAAGAGCAAATAAGTGAGTGAGTAGCGCCAAGTTGGGGACAGGCACAAGTTAGAGCACTCGTACAGATACTTTGCAGGGCCCGTTAGCCTGTATATGTAGTCTGTCTGTCTAGCACCTAGGCGCTGCATGCATGCAGGCGATGAATCGGATGAATTGCTAGTGAGCACTTTGTTGTTGAGGCAGCTGATGGCACCACGGCTCAGAGGGCCCGAGACGCTACTAACCAGCGATCCCCGGCTGCCGTCGCCCTCGCCGATAGCTCGGAAATCCTCAAGCTGCCTTCAGGCTGCAGAAGCTAGTACACATCATTGGAAGCACGGAGATTTGGAAATTCAGCGAACTCCTGTTGTGGGGGGAGGCCGTCCATCAATGGATTCGCCTTGTCGAGCGTCGAGCGTCGAACACTTTCGCCCAGTCGATGAGAGAGCCTCTCTCTGTTGCGTTGTAGCCTTCTGGGCAGGTCATGGGCTGCAGCCTGATGACTGACTACCTGGCAACCTGATTCCAGCAGCGCTCGTTCTCGCAAGACACAGTCGCTGGCCCTGCTGAGCGCAAGTGTCAGACACCCGGCGACTTGTCCTGTCATGTCCTGTCCAATCCAGGCCTGCCGAATCCGAGTAGAGGCGGCAAACAGGGGGTCGTCAGATGGGGCTCTGCTTGGCCCTGGAGGCACTTTGACGGTCAGTCATGTCGATTTTGCTGCGCCTCGCCCTTCAGTGGAGATGGGGGTGAGTACTGTCTCCAAGCCAAGACGAAGAAAAGCTGGGGACTCTTCTAGGCGAGAAGCACAAGTTCTGGCTCTTGTGTTAGCGGCAGCCAAAGAGCTGAGCCAAGCAAATCAAATCGCGTGATGGCAATAGTGCAAACCACGTTCTGAGCCTTGTGCAGTTTGCTCGCTGTTAGTATCTGATAGTTACCAATATGTCGTCTGTTAGTGGCCCACCTGTCTAGCCAAAGACTGGATATGTGAGACAGTAAAGCAGTCGGTCTATCACAGCTGGAGCAAAGAAACGAAGAAATGGAGGGAATCTTGTTTCACGTAATACTAATCAGCGTGGTGAGAATATGACGTCCGGTTGTACAGAGTACAGAGTACTCGTACTCGCATGTATTTCGACGGCAGGTGCTCCGTTCTCCATACTTGGCATGTACTGCGCAGTGCTCATCGCGCCTTCCTCGATCTGTACTTCCAAGACATGAATGTCTCACACATGGCCTTTCAGTAGGCGGTCAAGCGTCTTGTCGACTTATCTAGCTAGATAATAAGATAGGTAGGGAGGACATCCACATCACTTGACGAGACGGACCGCCAACATACAACTTGAACCGTCCCGTTGATAATGCACTACATAGGTAAGGTCAATGTACGGAGTACGAGTACAAGCGCTCATCAAGGTAGATTTGATCTTATTCTCCCAGCCACGGCGGCTCTCTGATGGCAAACTCTAAATGCTAGACTCTGTGGGCAGGACAGTGACATGATGACGAGCAGCGCGGCAAAGGCAACAGACAACACACAGCGATTCATTGGTCCAAGTTTTACTGACGCACCACTCGGCTCTTGGCCGTGAGTCTTGGCATCTCCAACAACAGCCGGACTTGATTCCCAAACTAGTGGCCAATCTTTAGAGGCGGCAACGCTCAGTCCTGAGCTACCATACGCGTTCCGCAGAGGAACAACAGGAGCTAATCATGGAAAAGACGGCATGGCTGTTCAGACGGCGCCACGCAATCTGGCAACGAATTGGAATCGCCCCTTCAAAGTTCGGTGCATCAGGTTGATGCGGAGGAGCGGCTGCTGCCACGGCCGGACATCCAGCCTATCAACCGCCGTTCTGGGGTCGAGACGAACCAGACACGCGCGGAGTTTCGAGACCGGGCGGCCTGGGCCACTCAGTGGAGGGTGAGGTGCATAGCCCGTCTGGATCAAGGCGGCACAGTTCGACAGGTTGGCGGTTGGAATCCGAGACGTCGTAAGTCCGACAACATGCCATCATGACAAAACACCCCCAGAGGAGATATGACGGCCATGAGGAACCTTTAAGAGAAAAAGCACAGCATTCGCCTCTCCGGGGCTCGGCGTTGTCGTCAGCCTTCCTTCAGCCGTCGAAGAATTTGGCCACTTCGGATATGTGTGCCGGACCGGCATACTCGTACCAATACTACGCATTTTCACCCAGCAAAGGGCACGAACCGCCTGCCCGGAGCGCGCGCTCGCCGGTTTCCCAACAGATTGGGACCATGTCTTGTCTCGTCTGCATCACGGGGTATAATACAGGCATTTCTTTGTGCTGCGAATAGCACTAGTGTTATGTACAGCAAGAGCATTGGGAAGCTGAGAGATGAGGCCGGCTGAACCCCCCTTGACCATCCGAGATTGTCTGACCATGCTTTGCGCGGCTTACTCAGGATTCGCTCGTGCACCGAAGTGCTGTACGTTTGATGTTTACCCATTGCAACAATTTTCCTTCCATGGCTTGAATACCCCTGTACATCTGAACGATGTGCGATGTGCATGTGCATTTCGATGACCAGTCTGGCTCTTCGGCTTCGTCCCCAGCTTTACTCAATCGGGCCGCATAAGCATGTCTCGCAGCCGTAGCCAGCCAACCATGACGCCAGGAGTCGCTAGCTCCAAGCTGTGCAGACAACTACAAGACAAAAGGGCAGACGAAGTTCTGATACATCTACGAGCAAGTACTGTACAGAGTGCATTGGTGGTGGCTGGGCCGTTACCTCCGCTCTCCAGTATACGAGCGGTAACTTGGACTGCATGAAGCCCCAGGTCTCCTCCGCCTTGCTAAATGAGCGAGTTGCCGCTAGCATCTGGCGGTGACGAAACTCATCGTTACTATGCATACGCATACGATGTTCTTTATTCACGGGAACATATCATCAGTGAAAAGGACAGGGTTAGGAGAGGAACAGAGGGAGCTAAGGCGTATGCGATGGGCCGATCCAACGATACCCGGTTACGATGACGGTTGATCTCCCTCTCGTGGAAGACGGCTTCAGCTTGCATCGGTTGATCGGCTCCGCACCTTGACAAAGAGCCCCATGTGGTGTTCCACTGACAGAGATGTCATTGAAAATCACTCATCGCCATAGCCGATGCTAATTCGGGTTGTCCATGTGCTAGCCAGCCCAGCGCTTGGCAAATCATATCCATGAATAAGACAAACATGGTCATCTTCACCAGCTGTTGATCAGAATTTGTCCCTCAGCTGGCTAGGCAGTGATGGACAGTGATGAACAGTTTCCGATATTAGTTCGATCCATCTATAGACCATTTCTTGGCCCTCCAAATTCTAGAAGATTAGAGACACGCCTGTGGAAGCTATGGATAAGTCATGCGCTAGATTGGCTTCCACGGAGACGCTGTAGAAGCGAGATGGACCGGTAGACACTCCCTCATGCCAGACTCCTCTCTGACCTCCTTTTCTCCCGCGGTTTGGGCAATATGTTCGGCCATCGAAATAACAGGCCGGTTCCGACGAAATGATTGTCATTGGAGGCCTTACGAGTAGGGAGAATGGAGAGGCAGTAAGTCTCAGTACTGTTTTGAAGAGGGTACCGGTATTGTATACTCCGTATTCCGTACCTTTAATATGCTGTGATTATATGCAGCGCTTGGACTCCATATCATCTTAAATGGAAAACACCAATCACATAACCACACCTGGCTAGCTTACGGGGGTGATTATTGGCCGATACGCGTCATCTCGCAAGGACACACAGAACACGTGCATAGAAAAGTCGAAGAGGGAGAGAGAAAAGAAAGAAAGAAAAAAGAAAAAAGTAAAGGAATATGCCAGCCTTACACACGATGATCCTCTGTTGCGCAACGCCGGCCTACCCTAGAGTGCGCCAAGTGTTATTAATAAAACACGAAATGGAAAGTTCGGATCCTGCTGCTGACGAAGCGTGCACCGCCACTCCGCAGATACTCGTAATGCACACACATCAGCCACAGCAGTGAGCACTTCGTGTCGAAGACATTCAAACAAACCCCTTGGAACGCAAACTCCGTCAACCATCATCAAGTAATCGCCAGCCTCTTCTCGATATCCGCGCATTGTTGTTCCGGTCCAACTCGCCGCCATGTCCGACTCACCGCGGGGAGGTCATACCGACTCCCTCGACTCTCTTGACACAGCCCCGAACAAGCCGGACAAGAAGAAGAGCCGTCGCCCTGCGAGTGAGTGCTCGACGATGCCTCTGGATGCGCTGCTGGGAGGTGCCGGATTGCTGACGACGAGATTATCATAGACACGGCCTTTCGACAACAGCGACTCAAAGCCTGGCAGTAGGTTTTCCGGACGATTCAACGGCGCAAAAGCCCGAGTCTGCAGGATGCTGACAGCCTCGCAGGCCAATTCTTACTCCAAAGACAGTTCTGCCTCTCTTCTTCGCCATCGGCGTCATATTCGCTCCAATCGGCGGCTTGTTGTTTTATGCCAGCACCCAGGTATGCTCGGAGATCCTGGCTTTGATATCCGTCCTCTTGTATGGGTTGTTTGTATCCTGGCGCTGACAAATTTCCCTATGGTTTAGGTGCAAGAGATTCGCCTGGATTACACCCACTGCACAGCCGATGCTCCGGCCTACAACAACGGCAGGGGCTTCGGCTCCATGCCCAGCAGCGATATAGAGACTCAGTTCAAAACCTCCAACACGTCGATTGATGCGCAATGGGCCGTCCAATCCGACGTCGATATTCCAGTCAACCCGGGCGTCAAGGTGTCTGGACAGCGATGCTATTTGCGATTCAACATCCCCGAGAGCATGGGACCCCCGGTTCTGTTCTACTACCAACTCACCAACTTTTACCAAAACCATCGTCGATACGCCGATTCGTTCGACGTCGACCAGCTCAAGGGAAACAACAGGTCCTGGGGCGATATCCACGGCTCGAAATGCACCCCTCTGGAAGGTGAGACTGTCGACGGCGTCAAGAAGCCGTACTATCCGTGCGGACTCATTGCCAACTCCATGTTCAACGACTCCTACACCAGCCCCGAGCTGTTGAACCCCCCCGGAGGCCGTGGCAACGAGACGCAGACATACCTCATGGCCAACAACACCAACATTGCCTGGAGCAGTGACAGAGATTTGTACAACCCAACCACGCAGTCGCTGAGCGAAATCATTCCGCCACCCAACTGGCGTCTGCGTTATCCGGACGGTTATACCAAGACTAACCCTCCTCCTAATCTTAAGGAGTGGCAGGCGTTCCAGGTCTGGATGCGTACTGCTGGTCTGCCAACTTTCAGCAAGCTCTACCAGCGCAACGACACCCAGGCGATGGCTGAGGGACGCTACCAAATCATTATCGACGATTGTATGTGATAAAACCTTCGATTACGGCGCAAACTTGGTGTGCTAACCCTGAAATGACAGTCTTCCCTACCACCGAATACAGAGGCAAAAAGTCCATCATCATCACCACTCGCACCGTTGTGGGTGGTCGCAACAACTTCCTTGGCATCGCCTACATCGTTGTTGCTGGCCTGTGCATTATCCTCGGCGTCATCTTCCTCGCTTCTCATCTTATCAAGCCAAGGTTCGTTCTGTTCTCCTCTCCTCTCTTCTCCATCCCGTTCTAACACGTCAACCACCAGGAAACTCGGTGACCACACTTACCTGTCGTGGAACAACGTCCCCACGTCCAAACCCGGCGGCAACACCGCCGTGGCCTCGGGCCGCGAGATCCGTTCTGATGCTTAGGCAACTCGCGACAGCTCCCGCGCCGCGCTCCGCATGGCCCCGATGCCCTCCGGTGGCAGCTCCAGCTCTCACATCTTCCTGGCGCCCATGAGCCCGAGGTTTCATAGCAAATTCTATGACCGCTTGAGCCACCGGCTTGCGTAGAATCCGAAAAAGAAGAAAAATCGAATCAAAAGCAGCGGGGGACAATGTGGCGTGGTAAATGAGATAAAAGGGGTGTTCTACGCCTACCTCTTCCAGTTTTTTTTTATGCGTTTATATCGATGTAATGCCTTGTTTGTTCCCCGCGCGCTGGCCGGTTTTGTTTAACACTGTTTTCTTGCTCTCTATTCTTCCCCCTCTTTTCTTTTTTTGGGTTGTTAAGGGCTGGTTGAACGTTACCTTATTCTTACCATTCACATTCCTTTTTTTGCTCAAAGACAAAACATAGGAGAGAGTTGACACCGTGCGAGAAAGAAGAAGAAGGATGAAAGGTTACGAAAGATCAAAGGACACGAGTTGCGAGAGGGAGCAAGAAATAGGGGAAACTAGGTGAAAGGGGTTTTTCCTACCCTCTCGAAGGGGGAGGTTTTTGCCTGTTGGAGTTGAGGAGTTTTGAACCGCCTTTTCTTGTTATGTTATACATTTTTTACTTGTTTCCCTCTAGTTCCGTCCCTGTCAAATGCTGGAAACGGGGCTATTGATAGAAAAATGTAGCACCTTTTGTTACCAACTCAGCATATCCAAATTCCAAATCTCTCTCTTCTGCAGTGTAATAAAGTGTGAGATTTTACGATAAAGATCAGTGATGCAAAGTGGCTAAATTCATTTGCACAAATGACATACTCCTTATTATTATTCAGACCACTCAGCCTATACCCAGCCCTCAGGAGCCATACTTGAAAAGCAAAGTCTCATCATAACAGAAGCCAAGAGGCCATTACGCAGCCGCATCAGCACTTAATTTTTCTTAATACAAGTTCCAGTATTTAAAACACACTGCCCAAGAAAATAAACTGAAAAAAAAAAGCCCATTCACTCCCCTTATTTAACGGTTCGGCTTCGAGCCACTTCGTCTGAATTCGTATCCCTTGCTTACCCGATTATCGCTTGCGTGACTTCTTTCCACTTCCACGGCCTTCATCATCATTGAGGCCACTCTCACGGTCGCGCTTCCTGGCCTTCTTCTCCATCTCATCCCAATCTTCGCCCTCATCCTCACTATCGATGTCGGCCTCTTCATCATCGTCATCATCACTGGCGTTGCTTCCAAAGTCGGAATCCTCCTCGCTGGACTCGGAGACTTCATCCATCTCCTCGTCGTCCATCTCGAAGGCCGATTCTTCCTCGGACTCGTCCTCGGCACCGGAATCGTCCGAGTCGGCCTGCAGGAATGACCAACCACCATCGACGAAGAACTGGTGGGTATCTTGGTTCACTGTCTTCATAATGGTCGGCCAGTTGAGGTTAAGAGGACCCTCGGTAAAGGCAATGTCTGAAGAATCCAAGAAATCCTTGACCTGGTCGAGGAATTCGACGGGAATGGTGTTGATGTGATATGGAGCACGTGTAAAGTCCTTGAAGACGAATACCATGTCAAAGTTCTTCAAACCGAACTGGACACGCTCGAGATGGGCGACTTCAATGTCTTCAATGGTGATGACCATGAATGGGGGCTCAACAACCTGGATGAGGCAGTCGGTAGTTGGCTGAATGAAGACGTTGCTGCGGAAAGGCACGCCGTTGAATCCGAGGTCCCGGATGGGCATATCAACCTCGATGTTCTCATTGCGACCGGCTTCGGCAATCTTCTGGGCAAAACCTTGAAATAGCCTGTCCAATTCGGCGCGGCGACGGCGCTCCTCTTGTTCAGCCTCGAATTCATCCTCATCTCCATAGCGGTACTTTCGCTTTCTGTTACCAGTCTCATCAAACTGGATGTCGGTTGCTTCACGGTAGAACTGCACATCCTTCGTCTTCTTCTTGTTGCCCACAATGATGGGGTCTTTTAGATGGATGTGGATGATGACAATCAACTCGTGCTGGCAAGGCTGGAAGAAGAGGTGCTTGACGTTTGAAAAGAGGATATCCACGCGATGCTGAGCATTGAGAGGAGACTGGTAACGGATACCATTCTGGTGTATCTCGACCTTTCCAGGTACTCTCTTGCCCTCCATAGCTGGGCGGATATACACGTTGTCCAAAACAGCCGGGCGTCGATCTTGGCGGAACAAGTTAGCATCTCGTATTCAGGTATTGACACTTTCAGCAGTGGGTATTTGGACTTACTTCTGATTTCCGCCAGCTTGTCTTGCTCCACGACATCTTCCATATCCTTCTTCTCTTGCTCCTTCTTGACGACGTCGCGCTTCAGGTTCGAGATCTGAGTAGCTATCTCACTATATCTGTCTCCATCGAGCGATCGGAATGTTAAGCTGCGAACAAAGTGGGCAGATGCGTCCTCAAAGGGCTGGTCATCCTTTCTACCGACACCCTGGCCGGGCGACAGGAAGTTTATCCGCAAAAAGGCGAATTCTCCCTCGTCACTCTTACTGGCATTCTTGATGGTGTTGATATGGAAGGGGACAGGCCGTCCCATGATGGGGAGAACAACAGTGCTGTTCTTTGAGTCAACGACAATCTCAAGGTTTTTGATCTTCAAGGGGAATTGATTGTCCCGCTTGTACGACTCGAAACGCTTGAATTTCTTGACCTCTCCGCCATTTTGCCCACTAGTCGACTCGGAGAATCTGGCCAGGCCCTCCTTTTGCTTCTTGGCGGCCAGTTCCTTCTGATGCTCTCGACGCTTCTTGTCCGCGTCATCGTCCGTTTGTGTGGTACGCTCGGAGCGAAGGCGAGTGCTGGTAATGTTCTTGGTGGCGACCGCGCCTACTCTGGAATCCTTCTTCTCCTTCTTGGGCGTGGGCTGAGCCTCCTCATCATCCTTGAAGAAGAATGAGTTGGCGTCGGCGCTTGTCGGCGCCTCGGCAGTGAAAACCACCGGCTCCGCAGCTGTTACTCTAATGGTATCAGTCAGAACAAGTGAGTAAATCTTGCTGTTCTTGTCTTGAGGCTGTGAGTTCTCAATATCCTGGAATCCGGTATTGATGATCAAAGTCATTCCGTCTTTGAGAACTCGCTGGTTCTTGGCACTCAGTACAAGAGTAGGGTCTCTGTTCTCAAGGCCAACACCCCAACCGACATTCTTCAAGAAGTGCTTCTCCATTTCTGGCTTCTTGCTCTTGATGACACCCAAAGCCTTGGCGTAGACATCCTTCGCAGTCATGCCATCGCGTATCTCCTTGATGATGGTGTTGTGCACCATTGAAAGGAGCTTGTAGTTGCTCTCCTGAGACTTGTTGGGATCTACCAGGTACGTTCGCGCAATCGTTGAGCAGTATGACTTATATCGCAAACCCAGCGCGGCAATGATGATCCCAGCATGTAGATTGTCGTCATTTGGATCGGTAGAAAATCGCAGATCGTATTTACCACCACTCTGAATGGAGGGGGGCAGGATCCAATCCAGCTGCGCGGGGTCGAGGTCCGAAGGCAGCTTGCCTTTGCTGGGGAGCTCAACAGTCTTCCAGAAATTGTTATCGTCAAGCTTCTTATCTACCTTGTCGGCTAGAACGGAGTGCTTGACTTTCTTCTCGGCATCGAGAATGTTGGACATTTCGTCGAGGAAGTAGGGCGTCATGAGGGCCACGCAAGCCTTGGAAGCCGTCCGCATCGCTCGTAGTTCGCTTTCGTCTTTAATGGAGAAGGCATGAGTGGACAAAGCGGTGGAAATGTCAACCTCCTCGACTTCTTTGCAGTGTTCGCCAAACACCTTCTTCCACTCATCGACGAACGGGCCCTTGGACGTATCCTTGGAGATGACGCCAACTTTCTTCTGTTGTCAAAATGCGTTAGGTTTTGAGCCTGTAGGTGTAAATGAATTGGCATTGAATGTGGCCTTACCCCCGCTTCCTTGATCTTGTCTGCCACAGTGACAAACAGCTTCTCGTTTTCGGCTGCATCCTTGCCTCGAACAAGCACCTCGATGGGGAAACGGCCGCCCTTGAGCTGTTCGAGATGTTTTGCTATGTCGGGTGTTAGCATCCGGTAGGGCTTCGTAGTAGCGCGGCCTGGGTGGCAGGCGATTCACGATCCACGTACCCTTCTTTGCCGTAGTGAGAATGTAGAGGGTGTCGACGGTGAAGAGCATCAGGGTCGTCGGAAACTCGTAGCCCAAAAGCCAAAACTGAAACAGGACATTAGCGTTCACGGTCGAATTGCAGCGGTATCGGGGCGCAGGCTGGCTCTTACGTGAACGGCGTTGTTCTTGTGGAATTCGGGAACCTCCTCGACCTTGCCCATCATGATGACGAAGGACGAGACGCCGCCAAAGAGCCCATCCTTGGCGCGGAGGTCATTCTTCCAGGCAGTGACGAAGTGCGAGAGGCGCTCCTGGAAGAGCTTGCTGTCGATCTTGATCTCCGCCATTGTGGTTAATGGATGAACATTTGGCGGGAGAGGGAGCTATTGCATGGATCACGGCGCCTTGACGCGCGAAGGAAAAAGTAGTCGCGTAAAGAGGCAGAGCTGCTGCAGGCTTCACGTGACCGAGCGACTACTGTACCTCCGTACCTGATGCCCCATACGCGTTCCATCTAATACTGGGCTACTGCAAGGAGAACAAAAGCTGTGCCGTTTGGATCATATCATCACATGAAATGCTGTTTCCTTTATTTATTATATGATTCCATAATTATTTAAACCCGCCATCGAGAGAAATTAGTCAAGCATAGGATGGACTATCCCCGCAAATATGCAACTTCTGATTGAAGAAGCCCTTTGTAGGCAACAACTTGTGCAGCACTAGTGCTACGAGAAGGACTTTGAGTGATCAGTGATACATAATCGACATATCATACTCCGTACAGAGGCATAAAATTCACCCACACTCTTTGAAGCAGGTCGTAGTAGTAGCACTCAGTATGTGGCTCTTATTGGCTGGTGCATAAATAGGTTGCTGTTGGTAATGCCACTAAACTTGCCTCTTGCTTGAATGTGGTAAAAAAATAATCTCCTTTGCAGATGGTGGAGGTATTGGAGGTGGCTAGAACCATGCGGCTCTGCTGCGGCTCTGGAGATGCATCGTGTGGCATCCCCCCTGTCCATACTAACACAAGCTATTTACTCCATAATAGAGACTTATCTTCTCACGAGGGAGGCACCCTTGAGTTGTGTAACATTTTAACTAAGTCCAAAGCCAAGCAAGGCCGATCCATCGTTCGTGTTAGCCGAGCTGAGATATCATGTTTTGACTGCTGTTTGTTGTCCGAGCGCCTTTACAGCCGCCATGGCGCTGCTCAGCCTTTTTAGCTCATCATGCTCCCGGCTAGTTTCCATCCATGATTCAGTGAGCAGAATACCTAGTACAGTAAGCCCCGAAAGTGATCGAGTCTACTACTAATACGGGGGTGTAGCACAGCTCCTATCCCTGCCTTGAGGCTCTGTTTTGTCTTGTGGGAGGGAGAGTTGAATGCGGCTTGTGTCTCAAAGATGGAACTCCGTACTACAGCGACCAACTACTTATCTGGTACCTTGTCATTTCGCAACAGCCCGACCTCACCGAACTTTCTCATCTTTCACTTTGGCCGTCCGAATGAGAGACTGCCACGGCCTGGATTTCTGTGACTGTGCCCAACTCAAGACGCGCAATAGTACTTGGACGTGCATCCTGATATCTAAGTGTCGCTGCCAATCGAGAGCCTAGCAAGCGCTGAGGCTCTGTTGATGCTCTCGCCGAGAAGCTGAAGTTGGTGCAGCGGCGTCCGGGAAGTTAGGTTGCACCCGAAGGAAAAAGAGGAGGTGCCGCGGTCTTTTTATACTCGTACATATATGCAATCCTTGGTCGACTGTTGCCGGCATCTGAAGGAAACAGCCCCTCATTAGCTTGCTGCCCCCCTCCCTCTGAACTGATTTACCATTTGCATCGTCTGTCTCGTCCGCAGCCATGAGCCTCTCCCAGGTGCCATCTGAGATTCTTCGGCTCATTGCCGTTAATCTTGGACCTGATGATTTATTCCACCTGGCGATCAGCAGCCCCCAATTCGAACACATTATGTATGATCCTGTCATATGTCGAAAGGTCCTGGAGGTTCGTTTGTCACCGCAACTTTCAATCTTCTCCTGCTTACCAGGAATGCTAACTTGGCACGCGTCAAAAAGAGTATCAAGTTTTCGTCAGGCTACAGGCAAGAGCGTGAAACTGGAAAATATGCCAAAGCGCTGAGGAGGCTCATCAAGCGACGCGAGGCTCTCCAGATGGCAAGACCGTTTCACGTGCTGGAAGTCTCCAGCGAAGCTCTTCAATTTACGTACACAAACGGTGCTTTGTGTTACACGACGAGGCAACTCTCACCTGTCTACGAGCACCGCCTGCGAATCCTGACTCTCGAGGGCCCTTCTGTCGAAGAAGTAAGCATCGATGTCCCTAAACTCATAAAAGACTGTGATATACCCCATTTTGAAGAAACTCGACCCTACCAATTCAGGCCGCTGTATCATGCAGATGGCATAGTTTCATGCTTATACGAGCAGAAAAAGTCCCCTACTTCTGTCCGCTGGTTGATTATATACAGCCTTGAAAAGGGAAAGCTTCTCGATGCCCGCCCTCTGCTTTCGACTGCCAATATTTTTGTCCGCAACAACTGCCAATATCTATATTACGGCACAAAGTCTTATCCAGCCCAGGGGCAGCGCCGATGGGTGATCGAAGGCTTCTCTCTGAAAGACTTGGAATGGTTTCCCCGCAGAACCATTCTTTGGGATTTGGCTGGTGCCGAAATGGGGTCGACCATCTGCTTTGAGATCTTTGGCAACCACCTGTACGGAGTTTCTAGCCAAGAGTTGGCCGAAGTCGAAGAGTATGAGTGGGACTCACCGGGACATCCGATAGATTCCTTTTATTACGCCTTTCGGCTCCCTTTACGTGACCCTTCCGGGATTCAAATCTTACCAAGATCAGCTCTGTGGCGGCGAGGTGCGACAGACGGACCCATCGATGACCGCTGGAACCACCTTCAGATTGCGCAAGACCCGAAATCTGGCCAAGTCTCTATTTTCGAAACCAGAAAAGAGTGGCTCTCTTCGTGGAGCCGACGCACATGCTACAGAAAGCAGCTAATCTGGCCTTCTGTGGCCGAGAGTACAGACGGCCACCCCGATGACCGTCCTGAAGATTCTGAAGATGATTGCTCCGTCAGTTGGGATAGCATGGCTCATTACGAATCAACCCTAGAGAACAGTGTCCATCGTGGGGATACTGGTTTTTCCTCTTCGACATTTGACTTCCGCAATACTCCAGTTCGTTCCTACAACCCAAGCTGCCAAGCCTTTGTCGACATCGTGAGCACCACAGCAACAGCCAGTCCGACAGCCAAACGTCTCCGGTTGCGGGTCAGAAGACGACCACAGGAGCAGTGCCCAACCTCAGAATCAGGCCATATGCCATCATCACCCACCGAGCGTGTGGATGTTGCCAATGACTCGGAAGATGAATATGTCAGACTATGGCCGGAAGACGAGGGAGAGCCAGGGAGTGAACAGCCTAATCAGTCCCTGAATCACTATTGCGATGAGCTCCTCAACCCTCAGCCGCACTTTGACGAAGTCGACTGGGCAATGGATGAAAGTGTTTTGGTTTATTCTCCCAAGTCTTTGAATCGCCCTGATGAGCCACGCTCCATCATTCTCGTGTCCTTTGACCCCGGCCTGCATTTCCCAAAACAGTGCCATTGGGTTGGAAGCTCGACACCGCCAGTTTCGATGAGCTACCAGCTGAGCAAACTCGGAAATGCCCCGTTGGGCTCAAGCACAACGATGAATGAGGAAATGGTGGCTCCTCATTCCTTGAAGATCCTAGGTCTCGACTTCACAGGGGAATCCCGGCAGATAGCTCGGGCCTCCACCTCGACACCGAAGGCAGCTCTCAATGGATTCACAGCATTCACAGCCCGGAAGAAGCCCCGTCTTGAGGGAGTTTTTATACCAACAAACACGGCCAGTATCCATTGTGGATGATTTGGGGATCAATGGCCCGAAGTGATCTATCATTACGCAGGTAGAAGTGGCGTGGGTTGGTATGTACTCATGAAGTACTCAAAACAAACCCGCCATTTGGGGTCATACCGCCAATTCGCCCAGCTCGACTGCGAAGAGCCTCCTTGAAACCCAACAATGGGGGTTCACAGGCAAAAGTTCTCTTGCGACAATTTTAGTTGCATAAAATTGAGAATTAATTCGCGCAAGCACTCTTTTTTCGTGTGCTTGGGTGTATGTCTATCTCCCGTCATTACGTTTCACGGGCGAGATGTATGCCTTACCGAGGCTGAATCCGACTGGGCGGGCACTTTACCTTTACAGTTATGCAATGCACGACTTAATTGCTATGACGAGAGGATCAATTTGGAACATATTACTTTCCAACTTTTTTTGGGCTTGTTCAGACCTTTCTGCCCAGGATGCCAATTTACCTTGCGTGTGCTAGGACAGACACGGTTTGCATTGCATCTTAGCGAAGAGTATCGGGCACAATTACAGATACATCACACGCAACCAATTCATCGCCATCTCACCATCACATATACGACATGACCAGTCGTTTTGTTGATTTTTCATATGTCAGACTAATAAACAGCGGCTTCTCGCGGCTCAAATGCAGTGGGATCCAAAAGCTGTCAAATGGGAAACACTATATATGAGCATATGCACGAATGCCTCACATTGCCCGAAACGCGGCTGATTTCTTATATACATATTTGTACGCGCCAAGGCGGCCTACCACTTGCTACCTATATATTATTATGTATCTACTATAATATTATCTCTTGCTACAATCGTAATCTTGTCTCGTCATCGATGCTAGACTCCAGCTGAAACACAGTCAGTCTCTCTCCCTTTGTACAATTGTCAACGTGCCATTGGAGGCGCCGTGCCGCGCGTGCATCTCACGAATGTTTCACGACGGCTTTGTGTGACCTCAACACGTTTGTTGTCGCCTCATAATGAGTGATCCACTGCTGTCAATATCATACGAATGACTGACCAATGCTAGGCAATAGATTAGAATACAATTTCACAGAATTGGTCACATAGAGATATGTCGTCATGGTTGGGACTCGACGCCTTTATCGTCCGCTTTAATCCTGATTATCAAAGTACACTATACACATATATAGGCTAACCTGTTGATTCCCTGGCATGCTCTAATAAAGTTGAGGAAACAAAAAAAAGGAAAAAGAAAAACCATGGGTCAAACTCCTTCTACTTCCCCCGTCTCTCTCCCCCTCTCCCAGTTTCTCCTCGCATCCACGCATTGCGTGATGGAACACGCTGCCATCTCCCTCTTTGTTGCTACTCTCCACAAGCCTTATTGCCTCTAGTTCAATTTGACATAGTTTCCTACAGCACGGGTTAGCATCTAAAGGCACAAAGAGGGGATTGCAGCAGCGGCAAAAGACAACAAAGCATACCTGGAAACTGTCCTTGCTTTCCGTTCACCTTTCCTTGCCACCATTCATTCTCGTTCGATGTTCTTTGTATAATCTCAATGACATCACCCGCTCGGAAACTCAGGTCGCCCTCTGCCTGTGCCGCGAAGTCGTACAGGGCCGTCACTGTCTCAGGCGGCGGCGCGCCGCTCAGACGGGTCGGCTTGGGCTTGGGCGGCGGCGGAGGCTTCGCCTTACCGGCAACAAGCGTTGAGAGGCCGGGCTTCGTAGAAGGGCTATATGGCGGCGGTGCAGCGGCTTCGCCTGCGTCTTCTGCTGGGAAGCCACCAAACTTGGGGCTCATCTTCTCTGGTGTTGCAGTACCTGCGGTGAGCAATCCCTGAGGCTTAGCAGCCTCGATCGTCGGGCGACCACCGACCTTGGGAGGCGGCCGTCGCTGTCCAGTAGTCTTGAATCGTACGATACTGAGCGCTTCAGCTTGCTCTTGGATATCACCTCGCTTCTCGTTGAAGGCCTCTTCAATGTCCCTAGTCAGATCAAAGTATCCGATATCGCACCGCTGCATCCGCTCGTGTAATGTGTAAAAGATGTTGAGCTGCATGTAGTAGAAGGACTGGAAGAGCGGCTTGATGAACTCCTGCTCAAGCTGGAAGAGCTTGGGCAGCTCGTCTTTCAAGAGATTGTTGTAGTATTCAAAATCCTGCGTTGCTTGCTCACAGTCGCCCTCAGCCTTCCACATGGCCTTTTCATCCTTGGCCGAGCGATCCTTCTTATCTTGGAGCTTCTTGAGAGTGGTGCGATGCCGATCGTAGTCGAGCTGCTTGTGGTCTCGCTTCACAGCAGTTTTTCGGATGACCTTGATCACATCCAGCAGCTCGTTGGCCGGCCGGATAACTCTAGACTCTATAGTCTCCAGCTCTGGAGCCAGCGTCTCCTGTAGCTCTTGCACAACAGCCTCATATTCCTCACAGGCAGCAATGCCCTCAGGGTTCCCTTCGGGCTTTATGGAGTCGGGGTCGGACACGCGACCAGAGATGGGTTTGTAGACCTCTGTCATTGCTTTACTAAATTCAATCTGGTGGTTGAGCATGCCATTGATGGCCTCGAAGTATTTCTTGGACTCATCGTGGAGCTTCTTTGTCTCCTTTTCCAGCTCCTGGAAGCGTCGCTCGGCGTCGATGTATACGGCGTCTTTGGTGTGCTCGCCAATGTTGAATTTTGACTTGAATTGTTGCGGCGCCTAGAGTGCGATCACGGGTTAGCTGTTTTGGGTACATCGCAGTCTCGATCATGACGTCTCTTATTTTCCTTCTCGAACGTTCGGAGGGGCGGCTTTGTGTTGCTGCCGCTTTGGGTGAGGGGCAAGGGGAATCAAAGAGAGAGCATTTACCCTAACAAGGCTCTTCTGGAAGCCTTTGAAACTCATGGCGACGCGCTCGTGGTCGGAACTGTGTACGGGAGCAGCGAAGGAAGCGGAAATTCTGGTGGTGATAAAGAGCAAGTTGCGCGCGCAAAGCACCGGCGATCCGGGAGACGGACAGAAGCCCTCGCCAGCTGGGTTGGAGGTTAAATCCTACCTCTGGGACTGGTGACGAACTTTAAGTGGCTGTGCTAGAGCTTGTAGCGTCCAATGTGGCGCATCCGGGCCTCCGCAGCGCTGTGGAAGCCGCCGGAATTTGCCTGGGGCAGAAGCCAAGCTATTATACTTACCTACCTAGTAGCAGCAAATGCTCCATGCTCCGTAATATGATGATGACGGCTTTTGACTGAATTTGATTTCCCCAAGATGGGGCTGCTTACCGTATTGCTTTGTATCTGTACCCAAGCCAGGTCAGCTTAGCATTGGCAGTTTACTCGTTGCAGCTTGACGTCTCGGACTGATATGCAGTAGATGCCCTAGCGCTAATGGAATCAAATGCATCACCCCAGCTTCTTATCACCTCTCCCAGGACAAGGCCTGATGGCCATAATATTGATGCATCAGTATAATCACCAGAGCCTACTTGTAATACATACATTCAAAAATTACAGTGATTTCAGTGCAAAAGGAAGCCCACGCACGGTTTATTAAGGTGCTGAACTGAGCACCAGCTTGTGACATGACGTCGTTGGCCTCGATATCCGAGACCATTTTTTGCCGCCAACGGGGTCATTTTATCTGCTGAATCACACAAAGGCCGCCACTACCTACTGCTGCTATGCCGCACGCTAAAGACACCGGCCTATCTCGGCCTTTCACGTCCAAAAGACGATTGAATGCGCCGGAGAGCTGGCTTTCCGGGATTCAGCCGAATATTCCACGCATTTTCAGCCAATTACCCGCACGTATCACCGAGCTAGGTACCGAGCCGGACCCCATTGACAAATACCCCAAGTACAAAATTCACGTTGGTTTAAAAAAAACTACCTCTCCTCAACAACAACTCCAACCTTCTCACCTGGCTGGAAGTTCTCCCCATGTAAACTATCCATCCGCACAACAGCCATGGCTAGTATTGCATCGTCAGCGCTGAGGTCGGCGAGCCGCCTTGGCTCCAGCACGGCCGTCGCTACGGCGCCGTTGCGAGGAATTCACAGAGCTGCCCTGGTGGCGGCTACGAGGAGGAGCGGGAGGCGAGGCTATGTGACCGAGTCCAAGCGAGACAATGCGCGGGTCGAAACAGCCATCAAGCTGGACAAGAAGGACTTTGCAGACATTCCTCAGTCGGTGGACATGACCTCGCCTAACATGAAGGTCAGCCCGATGGCCGGTATGTCGTCCTCGGTTACCTCTTGTTGCGATATGCAGGAATGAACACCACAGAGGCTAATGCGCAATTGCAGAGGTTCTCAAGACCGCAGCCGTCATGGAGGAAGGTCAGCGACCCATCTACCTCGACATGCAGGCCACTACGCCTGTTGACCCCCGTGTCCTTGATGCCATGCTGCCGTTTTACGTTGGCGAGTTCGGCAACCCCCACTCAAGAACCCACGCATACGGCTGGGAGAGTGAAAAGGCCGTGGAGGAGGCCCGAGAGCATGTGGCGAATCTGATTGGCGCCGACCCCAAGGAGATTATCTTCACTAGCGGTGCTACGGAGAGTAACAACATGAGCATCAAGGGTGTTGCGCGATTCTTCGGCCGATCTGGCAAGAAGAAGCACATCATCACCACTCAGACCGAGCACAAGTGTGTGCTGGACAGCTGCAGGCATCTGCAGGATGAAGGGTTCGAGGTTACCTATCTGCCTGTTCAGAGCAACGGCCTGATCAAGATGGAGGATCTTGAGGCTGCCATCCGGCCTGAAACGGCCCTGGTCAGTATCATGACTGTGAACAACGAGATCGGAGTCATCCAGCCGATCGAGCAGATTGGCAAGCTCTGCCGTGAGAAGAAGATCTTCTTCCACACCGATGCTGCACAGGCTGTCGGCAAGATCCCCATTGATGTCAATGCCATGAACATTGACCTCATGTCCATTTCATCACATAAGATTTACGGCCCTAAGGGCATTGGCGCATGCTATGTCCGCAGACGCCCGAGAGTCCGGCTCGACCCCCTCATCACTGGTGGTGGACAAGAGCGTGGCCTACGAAGTGGTACCTTGGCACCACCCCTGGTTGCTGGCTTTGGTGAGGCATGCCGCGTTGCCAAGGAAGAGATGGAGGTATGTTGGCACCTTTCCCCTTCTTTTTTTATGTTTCTCCTTTCTTTACAACCATCTCGTCAAATCCCTTTCCGCATCCATGTGATGATTAGCTTATACATGCATGGCTTTCTGAATGGCCTGTGACAGGGCCCTTCGTGTTGAGTGTAGCAACCTGTCTGATTCTTGCGGTTTCCCTTTTCCACGTTGTCTTGGTTTCATATCATTTGCGTGTCCTATTACGGCATAGCTAACCGAGCATCGCTGTACAGTACGACTCCAAGAGGATTAAGTTCCTATCAGATCGACTCTTGGGTGGACTGCTTGGTATGGAGCACACTAACCAGAATGGCGATTCGAAATCCTTTTACCCCGGCTGTGTCAACGTTTCGTTTGCCTACGTTGAGGGTGAATCCCTATTGATGGCCTTGAAGGACATTGCGCTGTCTTCAGGTAGCGCATGTACTTCGGCCTCGCTTGAGCCTAGCTACGTGCTTCGTGCGCTTGGAAACAGTGACGAGAATGCACACAGCAGCATCCGGTTCGGCATTGGCCGCTTTACCACGGAGGAAGAGATTGACTACGTGTTGAAGGCGGTTAGGGAGCGTGTCACGTTCCTGCGTGAGCTCAGCCCACTGTGGGAGCTTGTGCAAGAGGGCATCGACCTGAACACGATCCAGTGGAGCCAGCACTAAAAGTGTCCCAAGATTGCACATGACACAAGCTGGTGTTTGGGTTGGGAAAGTTATCAACTGGTTCTGGGTATAAGCGGAACCCAAGGGGTTTGGCCAAAGGCGCCGGGTTTGCGCCAGCCAAGCCGCTGTAATAGCATATTGTAGTATAAGATACCTGATTTACGAGTACGAAATAATGACAATTCCCCAAATGAACAAACTGAATTGCCTCGCCTATCACGAATGCTATTGGTTCTACTGCTTGGTACTTGGATAATACGCTTTGTAGAAACACCGAGAAGCCAGTAACTGGTGCTTGGTAGGGGCTTCTGAGATGCTTCTATTGGTACTGCCTAAATCTGCCAGCATATGATTGCTCTTCTGCCCCTCTTACAGCAGCCATCCAACCGATGCCAGTCATGTATCCCAAACTGGCAATGGGGCTCTATTCACTGCAGCCAATGTGGCAGCGCGCCAGCCAAACTGCAGCGCCGGCATTATCCCGACAATGCTCTATCCTCAGCACAGCCTTAGCATCTTGTCCTATCAAAGCCGCATCGCGATTGCCACTCAAAGATAACTTGGCATTTATTAAAGCATCTATCTATCACATGCATCTGCCACTCTATTCTATCCAGTTCTCTTTGAGGGCCCAGTTTCCAGTTTCCAGTTTACGTACAATGGCGAGTCTCAGTTGGTGGCAGTCAATGATGAATCCATGACGTCAGCTGCGCCACAGCTCCGAGCACCTACCAAGAAGCTTTCACAAGATCAAACGCAACTGGCTTTTGATGACATCAATTGTGGATTTTGGAACGGTTGGAAGCTGCCACGCGTGGATCGTGGATGGCGGTTGCATGCATCGTCATCGGTATCATGATTGCGGTTTCCCTTGATTGGGATGATTTGCGCGGGAGCGTGAATGTTATATAAGGGCCAGGCTGTCTTGGCTTTCCTTCTTGCATCTACTTCATCACTCATCACAATCACAACAAACAAACACTTACAATTTTCAATCTCAGCAACCTACTGCAAACACACACTTATACACTACATCCATCTACACAACAACCGCAATCATGTCTGACAACTCCAACAACAAGCCCTCCACTCTCCAGTCCTACGTCGACTCCGCCACTGGTGCCGTACAGAATGCCGTGGGCAGCTTGATGGGCAACTCAGGCGATCAGGCCAAGGGCGAGCTTCGCCAGGACAAGGCTCAGGCTGAGTACGACGCTTCACAAGCAGCAGTCAAGATCCCCGGCGGCACCATCGGCAGCACAGGTGCCTTTGCCAAGGATGACCCCAACCGAACCGAGGGTTCATGGAACCAGACCGTTGGTGCCGCTAAGGAGACACTTGGTGGTCTTGTCGGCAATGAGGTATGCTTCCCCCAAAACGACAGCACTTCCGTGATACCTTCATCAGCTAACATGTCTTGTCATCACAGTCTCTGAAGTCGTCAGGTCGTCAACAGAACCTTGAGGGCCAACAGCAGGAAGCCAAGGGCCAGATTCACGATTACGGCCACGGAATGGGTGACCGTGTCCAGGGAACCGTCGGCAGTGCCGTCGCTGGCGTCACCGGAGACACTTCAGGCCAGGCACACTACGAGGAGCTGCACGATAAGGGCAAGACACAGCAGCGTGGTGCCGAGCACGACATCCAGAAGCAAGCCGAGTCCAACTACTAAGGCCGGCAGAGCTGATGGTTATGGGGAGGAAAGTGACGATGGATCGTGGAAAGATACCCTAACCGTGTTATGATTTGACGGAATTCCTATGAATAGTCTTTAGCTTTGATCAGTTGATCACCAAATTGACTCGATTTTCTTTGAATTTACCGTTGTTCACCCCTGAATTCACCTATTCTGTTGCTGTAACTGTCTCACTATATTTGGCAGAGTTATGTGCAATCTGCTCTATGGAAGTCATGGCATTATCATCTCTCGCATGTCAGCGAGTGTTGTCAAGAAATAGAAAGCCGAGAAGGAATACCTGTAAAAGAACAGAGTTGCTGTTTGAGTATTGCTCTGGCGAAGGTGTCGTGAGTTATGTAGAAAATATGGTGCTCATGTGACGTGTAGGTAGTGTCTCGCGTTGTGGGCGGTATATAGTACTCGTTTGGATTCCACCCCGATGATTCTGAAATGTGATGTGACGGAAGGCATGGTGAGAATTGCGCTTTGGGAGAGATACATTATAGGACAGCGGAAGAGGATCGTGAGCGTGGAATTTGTAGAAGTGAGGGCGGATTTACGGTCGTTGGTACTACTGTTAATAAGTATTAAATACCTAGTTCTTTAAATATCTACTACTATAGCTATATTTATTCAGTATTTACTACCACAGCTTCCTTTCTCTAGTATCTGCTAATATAGCTATATTTGTCTAGTATTTACTACTGTATCTACATTTCTCTAGGATCTGCTACTATAGCTCCATGCTGGAAGTGGTCTTCTCGAGCCAGTCGGTGACCATTTCTTCAAGGCTCGGGCTATCATCTTTATCCAAATTATCCTCCAGAGCCCAGACGCCAGCGGCTCCAGACATGGCTGCAAGCCTAACAATCGCCCACTGCACGTCAAATGCTTCCTTCATCTTAATAGCATCCTCATTGTCAACCACGATCTCAAAGGTCTGACCAGTCTCCAGCTCATGGAAGGAGTCCCTTTGAACGTCTGCAACAATACCGCCACCGTGCTGAAGCGTGACTGTCTGAAGCATTTCATTGATGGCCGTGTCGTAGGGAGGCTTCACCAGATCGTGGGGGTTAATACCATTTCTTGGCATCCAGTAGAACTGGATTTGGACCCGAGTAGATCGTCCATCACCCTGAGGGATAAGTCCCAGGCACTTCAGGCCAAACAAACACTGAGACCACCACGTATGCAACGTTGGATGAAGGCATATCATATTCCAACTTTTGTCAAGAGAGCCCAGAGATCCCCTCCTCATGATGCGTCCAATCTGCTCGCCGGGGTTTCCCAACAAGCGCTGTACAACACTGGAATATATGTAGGCATCGATGTTTGTGTGGTTTGCCGTAACGGTGTACGGTATAATATGACATGCCTGAGGATTTGCGGCTTTCGTTAGAATACAAGCCTTTAGATCTCTGAGACAACACTAAACAATATATTAGTAAATGCGTACGATAGGCTGATTGATGGATTAGTAGGTGGCTATACCTTCTCTTGCTCTCGTGCATTACGATATGAGCTCTTGACGCTGCTTGTTGAAGTCTCGGATGTTCCTTTGCTTCTGGCTCGCTTGGTACAAAGAGACAACATTTCCATAATATCCGGAGGATCTAAGACTTTTTCGATGGATAAGAATTGACCGCGTAGGCCTTGTAGAGCGTTGAGTGGCATTAGGAGCAATGCTGATACTTGGATGTAAGATAAGTGAAAGGCCTTAGGCCTGTCTTCGTCTACACCTTTGCATTGTCCCCAGAAAGTTCGAATATCTTCGATTATTTCCAGCCTCGTAGTTAGCTCTGCATCCAACAGGCTATCCATCGTCAAAGATTCTGTGTGGAAAAGGCTTAGAATGAGTCGAAATCGACAGATTGAGAATCGAGATGAGTGCGGGAGAAAAGAAGGCCAAGATGAGAGATGCAAAGAAGGGAGAGGGGGTAAATAAGAGCATCAGAGTTGAGTGGAAAGTGAAAACGCATGTGGGGGGCCCCAGCCTACAAACGCTCCTCACGCCACTGCTGTTATCTGCTTAGAAGATTCAGCATAAGTGTGAGAGCTACTGATGGTGATATAGACATTGGTGTAGAAAAACATAGCGATAGTAGCAGATACTAGAGAAATATAGACACAGTAGCCGATACTAGAGAAATATAGACACAGTAGCCGATACTAGAGAGACGTAGGTTTAGTAGCAGATACTAGACAAATGTAGCCATCGCAGTAAATACTAGATAAATATAGCTAGGCACAGTAGTAGAGAATAGTAACAGAGGTAGTAGATACTTAAAGAACTGTCCGGGTATTGAATAGGTAGGTACTTGATACTGCCTATAACATAGAGCATCTTGAAGAAACTTTATTTCTCGGCAACGAGAGGCCGAGCATGAGAAGAACATTATATTTCTATTCCGCCCTCTCTTTCGGCTTAATCTGCTGGAGCTCATGGTTCTTCTCTAATACCATCCGCTGAGTCTAGGGTCACGGTGCGGTGAAGGTGTTAGGATTTGTCAATACGGTTTCCTGCTTTGTTCACCTGCACGGAATGAAGATAAGTGACTCCTTGTGTGTTATATCGTCGAAGGTTTGATTACGCATTACTTTCCTCTGTAACTACAATATATATTAAACTTGTTGTTCTCAATACATTACAGCTTTTGTATGTCATTATTAGTCTTGTTACGCCTCTATCACGCCGCCAAGAGATATCCGACCTACACACCCGTGGCAGCAAACCAAAATGAGCTGCTAATCTACCGTTTCAATGCGCTTCTAACAGTACTATTAGATAAGTCTAAACTACAATTTGTTTGAATCTACTCTTAGGCAAATGGGAAATGTCGAAATGTGTATCAAAAGTAAAGCGAATCACGAGGCTCCTACTCCGGCTTAACAAGGCAGCAACTGACCCATCCCCCTGATATCTGCATGCCGCAAACGATTCAAGAGTAGCACACAGAGATCCAAGACTGTATTCTCGGTAGACTCAAAGATGCAAACATACACTGTCATCCTTGCTAGACAAACACCGGATTGAGCCTTTGGCAAATCATCAAATTTACTCGCACGTACGTGTACGCGGCTTACGACTACCTATACAAGTTGCCACATATCTGTAGCAAGCAATCCTCTCGGAACATTATCTCAAGCAGGGATCGGGATATCCATCAAGTCGCACAATAGAGCCTTCCGTCTCCAGCAAAGTGCGGACGTCGGGCTTCGCCGAGCTGACATTCAAGTTTGCGTGGGGTTTTTGGACGGGAAGCGACTTTTTTGTGCCACGCAACCTCACCTTGTTGCTGCGTGAAGGACGCATGCTACAAAAGGATGCCGATGCGGAGCCATGGCTCTGTCGATCTCATAACTTCTTCTTTGGGGAGGGGAGTACAGAGCATGGGGATTTAATCCTTTCATACGCAAGGCTGACTGACTAGGTAATGCTCTGGAGATGTACTTTGATAAATGTTCCGAGAGCAGTATTGATGAATACTATATTTTTTCCAAGTACACCGTTGAGCGGTGAGTACTTTTGGGTTACTTAATTTATTCATTGATGTCTATTTCCATGCAGACATCCGTCCGTTACATCTACTTTGTTCTTTGGATATGCCGGGGCATCTTGTTCAACTGCCGCTCTCCCTGCTGGTTGGCTAACATGCCCATACACTTCGTAGTCGCACAAGCACGGCGGCCCCGGAATAATGCCTTGTCGAGCATCTAACAGGGCATTTTTTGTTGAAAAGATTGTCCTATTGGTGGACAGAGCAGAAACTGATACGGTTACAGAGAGTGTATCTCGCGGTGCTTGTATACGTTAGCTAAGGTGATCTATGCAGTCAGCATCAACTCTTCAGGCAGGTGGAAACTCTCAGTGCAACGCTCGATACTACTGCGTATTATACTACTGCTGCTGCACTTTCTACTATAGGCAGTATCGAGCACTGGGCAGAAGCTGGCTCCTCCTGTATACAAAACGCCTCAGCGTCTTTGTCTGAGAAGGAATTCGTATGCTCCGAGACATGCACAAGACCTACATGTACGAATGATCCGCTGAATGCAGGGCTGTATTGCTGCTACAGGGGCAGGCTAAGCTGCCACGATAAGCGATGGATGAGGCCTGGCCAGTCCCAAGTTTAATTCTGCCAGTGGCTGAGAATGCCCTTCTCCAACCTGCGGAAGAGTATTTGGCACGGACTGCGGAGTAAGTCTGCTAGTATGTACTAGTAGTTATCACCAGATCAGAATAGAAGGCTAGCTGGAATGTCGACAGCAAAGACTCTTAGCGCAAAGCCAGGTCGCCGTCAAAGTCGAAACGAAACAACCCTGGAAAATCCCCAAGGCTTTAACCGACTCCGGCGTGTTTCGCCTTCTAACCATTGCCTCGTAGTCGTTTCTTGATTGGCCAAGCGTCAGGACAGGCCAGATACGCCACAAGGCCCGGGGCTGGCGGCCATGCCGGCTCGGGATTTGGGGGGATGCTCTTGGGGGCCATCTGTAGTGGGCGGGGGACGGATGGCCAATGCTTCGTCGTTCATGGGTGAGGGGGGCAATTAATCAAGGGACGGATGCTCCGTAGCAAACCATGCACCGTGCCTTGCACATAGCCCACGTGTATGAAAGGCAGCAGCAGTTTACAATATCGTAGGGACTTGTATGTGTTCGGTGTTTGGTACTCAGTGGTATTAGATCGGTTGCCTGCAAAAGGATCCAGGAGTGTCGTCCGGAAGGATCTCGTTTGGCAGCGCAGTGAGGCTGTTAGTGCTGTTGGCTGGGGATTCACTTCGTCATAGTGGCTGGGTGGGAGCTGAGATTAGCTTGCAATGGCGCTGCGAAGACAAAGCTGGGAGCTTAACGGGTCGGTGCGAAGGGGCGCCGGAAAGGTTCGCGCCAGTGTGAGCCATCCTGAGAGGATACTGTCTGGGTCGTGTTGCGATGCTTCCCAGGAGCAAGAGGTCTTGGGTGACTCGTATGGCCGCAATACCGCAAATAACGTGCACGTTTTCGAAAACTGTAGCAAACCGAAATCACCTTGAGACAACTGTCAGCATCAGACTCTATACACACAGATGTCGTCGTGCCATGATCCCTGGTGCGTGGAGCAATGCGCCGCACATATACAACTAGTCCGTGAGGCTAGCAGGCCAAACAACGGAGTTTGTCTCGTGTCGTTTCGCCCTGCTTTCAGAAACTAGCAAAGCAGACAGACTGTGTCCGAGTCAGGTGCATCGATGGCGAGCAAGCTGAGCTGCAAACTGTCGATAGCCGTGCCGTCCAGGGAAAAGAAAAGTTTTCTCTCTGTTCGGATGAACTCCGCAGCTCGATTCCATCACGACAGCTCTCGATAGCGCCAGTAAGCGTTGGCCCGTTGATATCAGGACTGCCGCTTTAGGCAGTGTTGGACTAACCGATGGGCACCTTGGCGATACGACCAGGCCGACCTATCCAAACTCCGAGGAGGAATGCGGATGCAGATGGTGTGGAGGCACGATGTGAGGGAGTCATAGTCGAGATTGTATGTGCGTGTGCGTATGTGCTCTGCAGTAGTATGTATGGAGTCTATATGCTGTGATCAGCCAACACAGTGTGTACAGTCTGTCGAAAGGACGGGACTCGTCAGCATTGTTGCACCAGACGAGGCAGCAGTTGGACCGAGAAACGCGTTGTCGCCTTTGATAGCCTCCGGATCCCAAGAAATGAGGCATCCCAGCATCGAGGCTCCAAATCTCGTCCCGATATTAATTTGAGCGGGCACCGTTGATGCGACCCCTGAAAGCTTGCGGGTTCGAGTGCTGGCAGGCTCCTTCTAGCGGCTGTGGGAACACGGCTAAGAGCCCCAAAGAACACGCTAGGCGCTCCAGTGCTAGACCCCTTCAGGCATCCTGGCCAGCCAAGTTCAGGCAAGCCAGGGCCCGTCTCGCCATGGCCTGGGGCGGAGTGGAGGCGGGACTTTGCAGGATTGGGATTGGAAACGGACCAGCGAGTCGGCCGTTGAGGGTCAGGGCCGAAAGGGCAAATGAAGAGAGAAAAAAGATCCGATGAGGCGGGGAATTATTGTTAAAGGAAGAAGAAGAAAAGTGTCAAGAGGTAAGTAGATGGAGGAGGGAAGGGGACACGAGTTGGGGGACACGAGTTGGGGGAGAGGCGCAGACAGACGGATAGACAGACACTAGAACATCAGCTTACAAGTCAGGTAGCGTTTGATCAGCGACTGAATGGAAGGGAACTGCGTCAATCTCGTCGTGCAAGGAGCATTTTGACTGGGTAGACAATCCGAAATCCCAATTATACATTCATGCAAGAGAGCACTTGATGCCATGTCGATCCCTTTCAAGGCTTATTTTAGACGAGCCCTGTTCGGCTCATTCTTTTTCTCTCTCTCTAAAATCCAGCTGCTCTCTCAAAGTCTGGTGCAGCTACTAACAACTGCCATCCAGGTACTAGCAGCAGCATTAAACTCCAGCGAAAGGGGTCCAGTCTTCATTTAAAGAAAAAAACAGCCGGAAGAAACCCCCGTCCGCTGCAGTACCGTAAGCCCCATATCAATCTGCATCTCAACTTCTCTTTCGTATCACGACGAGTGCTTTGTTTTACATTTTCAACCACCTGCAGCAGCGGGCATGTCACGAGCCGTGCTTTGTCTGCATTGACTCGCCAGCGCACATTCTCACGTATCTTGTTCAACAGGTATGGAAGAAAAAACACATCAATAGATTGCTGTCCATTGTGAGCTATACCTCAAGCTCTGGCACTTCTTGCTGCACTAAGAAAAGTACCCGTACCAAGCGGTGCCGGCTTTCTTCGCCTTCCCCCCCTTTCGATGCACGTCCTCCCTCTTTTGCTTCACCTTCTCGACCTCGCCCGTCACAGCTGCATTTGATCCTGTTCTTGTTCCCAGCAACCTCATTTTGATGTCTTTCCATCATTAGACATTGCCCTGTGCATTCAGTGTCATCGCGCGAATCTGATTGCTAGTGCCAACATCAGTCTGACCTGCTCCATTGTGGCACCAGGCTGTTCTTGTTCCACGTCGTGTCTTTTCCCATCACAGGCTGGACTCACTTTTAGCCAGCATTTTATCCTCCTGTGTCTCATCATCCCGGTCCCCAGAAAGCCATGTGCTTGCGGGCCTGTCGCCATTTCAGTCGTTCGATTGTGTCCCGATTCATGAACTAATTAATGACCAGGGGGCCTTTATCTAGAGCATTGATTACCTTTTTCTTTTTGCGGCCCCATTTCCACGAACAGCTAGGTAGTCGCACTACTCTGCTCTGCCTGTCGCCTGTTCGCATTAACTGCCGACGAGCTGCAGAATCCAACACGAGGTCGCGGGATTCTCTTCTTATTTCAACTTGATTTGGTATCACACAAGTCATCACGTCTGTCAAAAGCGATAGACAGCAAGGGAAAATAACGAGGGGGCAAATATCAAGGGAACCCCCTATTCTATTCCTTACGACACATTCGATAGACATCCAGCTTCAGCCATGACGGGCTCCGCCGTCGAGTCGCGCCCGACGAGCAGCGTCAGTTCGCCGCGCCAAGTGCGATCACAGAGTATCTCTAGCGACAGACCTTCGATCGCAAGCCATACTTTCTTCGCGCCTCCGCTCTCTGTATCGCCAGAGGCCGCCTTCATTGCTTCGACGGCAGCTTCCCAAATTGTCACCAACGATCACGATGGCCACGAAGCTACCTGGTACGACCAAAACGGTGTCGAGCCGTCTGGAGAACCCGCCCAGATATCCCCTGCCGCCCTGCAGCTAGTCAACAGTTTCCTCGACCAGCTGCTATTGAACTTTCTACAAGTTGCCAGATCTACCTCACTTTCCGCTTTGCGACCGGCTGTCTCCGATGTGCTCAAGCCCAAGCTGGCTAAAGAAACTATAAGCAATGCCGACGAGGAGCTTAGAGAGTATCTTGGAGGCTCTGAAGAAGAAGAGTATGCCGACCCTCAAAGCCCGAATACGCGGGATTGGGACGTTGAATTGGCTTGGAAGCGGGCCAGGTTGAGGTGTATGGTCTACTCGTCTCTGGGAGATTTGGAGGAGGAAGACGAAGACAAGTACATGACGCAAGAAAACCTCGAGATTGGCGAGAATGAGAAAACTTCTGACATCATCTCGCCCGCCGTGGCCATCTTCCTGACTTCAGTCTTGGAATACATGGGTGAGCTCACACTTACTGTTGCTGGACAAGCAGCCAGCCAAAGAAAACGCTCCAAGATTGAGAAGGAGCTCAAAGATGGAACGCGCAGCCCTGCTGCTGTTTCTGAAAGAATTGTAGTGGAGGATGTCGACATGGAACGAGTTGCACTTGATCGAACTCTGGGTCGCCTATGGCGAGGATGGAAAAAGAGGATGCGTGCACCGCCAGGCGAATTCGCAACCGCCCGGTCTCTCTCCATTAGCCACATGAAGGCAGATAGTCCAGCCGCTGTGGTTCAGGATAAGAAGAGCCCTGCTATTGAGAATGACAATGGCTCTGACGAGGCGCAAGATCGCCGCGAAACCGAAAACGCCGTTGCAGAGGAAGTCCACCCCATGAACATTCCGCTACCTATGGGGGACAATGACGTTGCTGAAATCGAGGTGCCGGGTTTGGCCCACCACAGTGACGACGAGGATGAGGAGGAAGAAGAAAAGGTCGATGTTGACGCACGCCGCGTCAAGTCATTCGCCGGGACAGCTTCCTTGATAGGCGATTCTCTGGCCACGGAGTCAGGGCACTACGCCACCCTGCTTGGACTTCACAGGAGATCTACCTCACTGCCAACTTCTAGAAGGTCGGTCTTTTATGCGACGGCACGACCAAGCTCGAAACCGGCCGAGGCAGAACAGGACGCCCCTGAATCGAAGGAGCACAAAACGACACCCGAAGACAAGGAGGGCTCTCTTAAGAAGAACCGCGACTCGGATGAAAGTGGATCGGATGAATTCGACGAGATTGTTTATGAAAAGGCCGAGATACTGACATCATCCAGAGTGTCAGTCTCTAGCACTTCTTCTCGATCCGCCTCGGATAGACCCATCCATCTGAGCCGGTCTTCCAGTGTTCACTCTGCGCGCCTCATTGACGTCCCGCCCCGTAGTCCCGCCACTACTCGGCCACCGTCACTGGAATCAACGGAGCGGCCGCGCGCAAGCACCGTTTCTGGCACGAGCCCTCTGTCACGCTCGGGAGGCGCCGACGAGCTGCGAAAAGCCAAGGCAATCGACACCAGCTCGCGGACGGGAGTTCCTCTATCAGCGGCTAGGTCTCCAGTCGAGAGGATGAGGCCACCAATTCCAAACGCTGCCACCATCTCTGAATCCGAGGAAGACACCGACCAAGTGAACCCTATTGTCAAGCCCGTAACGGCGTCCCGGACTCGAGAGCAACTGGATCGTCTCCCACACGGCCTGCAGACAAACGTTAGCTCTACTTCCCCAAGCGAGCACTCTCGCCAAAGATCGTTCTCGTTGAAAGCCACCAAAAGCGCTACCGATGCACAGTTTTCAGATGTTCCTCACAGAGCCGGAGCGCATCCCAATCGGCAGATTCCGTTGTCCGCAGTCGACCTACCAGTGCCGGAGGAGAGGGAGGAAGCAGCGCTGCATTCCATCGCTCCTCCTCGTCAGATCCACACATCTGGCTCGTCTGCCTCTTCGAGTACTACCAGCCGATTCAGGGCGGTCAGAACCACTTCAGACGACTCATCAAACCGCGCCGAAAGCATGGCGCGCAACTTCGAGGAACTCATCCAAAGCAACCAAACCATCACATACACGTTGACTCCGGAGAATATGCGTGACATTGACGTATGTTCCCGCCTCTCTTTTTATGTAAGCATTGATAGAGTTTGCTGACTGACTCCGCTCTAGGTCAAAACACCTCATGACAGCCCGGTTGTTGCCAAGGTCACTCGTAAGAGCGAGGATTTAATGCGGTCTTCACCGGTTGTCTCGAGTACGTCGCCATCAATCCCAAGAGCACAGCCCTCCAGTCCTCGGGCTCCTGAGCATAAACCTAAGCTTTCTGGACCAATTCCTCGTGCCCCTGCAGGAACCGCTGCCATGTCTGGCCGAATGGGCGGAGCTCAGGCTCGTGATGCTCGCGCACCTGGCGAGTCACTTGCAGACTTTGCCGACTTTATCAAGTCTACAGGCCCAGCGGGTGACAGAGGCCCAGCCGCTCTGCGCAATATTCGCGTTCCTGCCAGCCCGACTGCAAGCATCCCAGAGCCCAAGCAATCTACTTCTACTGTGAATAGTCGCAGCAGCATTCGAAATCGCTACCAGCCTCGAGAGGCTGCTGCTAGCAGCAGAAACGATAACTCGGATCTGATCGACTTTATACGACAAGGGCCACCCATTCCAGGTAGCCAAAACCACATTCCTCGGCATGTGGCACCTTTCCGCAACACAATGGATGTGGACATGATGTCAGGCGCTGTGGGCGGCCGGGCCGTTGATGCGGTTCTTCCCGACATGCGTCATAGCCAGGCATCTACAAGCGTGACGGATAATTCGATGCCATCGATACAGTCCTCCGTCAACTCCAGCTCCGCGCTTCTCAAGAACAGGGGCATACCAAAGGCGAATAAAATGTTTGGTGAAGAAGACGACGACGACATGGGTATGCCTATGCCTGTGAGAAAAACTCGCCGCGTTCGCGACCCATACGCAATCGACTTCAGCGACGAAGAAGAGGATGATGATTTTGACATAGCCCCCAGGCCTCCCCCCAAGAAGGAAGAGAGCCTCGCGGAATTCCTGCTCAACTATGATCCTCCGCCGGAGCCCCCATCTCCACCCATGAAGATGCCAAAGAAGAAGACTAGCACACCCGGTCTTATTGGCCGGTTTACTCGCAGTGGCTCCAAGGAAGTAAATACTTTCAACGAAGGTCGGGCACCCAGCAGTCGAGCCAGTGCCTTGGGATTTGGTGGTGAATCGCGTTCGATGAATGGTCGAAGCAAGCACACTCCGATCCAAATGCCAGCAGGCTACGATGCGTATGGGCCGACCAACGTCAAACCTCCTCCTCCTGTGAGCATGAACAATATCAACAGAGCCCCCATGAAGAGATATGAGACACGGGAGCCTGTCTCTTATGGACAGACTGCGGACTTGGCGAGATTTCTGCGCGATTCAGAACCCCCGCCGGAGATTGTTCCCACTCAAACTTCAGTCCCGCAAGACGAGCCCAGTGGATTCGCCAGAATGTTCGGGCGAAGGAGAAAGGCATCCGTTGTTTAGGAGCCGATTTCGCCGTACTTTCATAGTATGAGCTTACATTCTTGTTTCACCTCCTTTCTTTTTCAAATACGCTGTTTGATGGCATTGCCTGGCCCCGCGTTTTACATTTTGCATTTTGCATCTGATATTCCTCTTGCATTTGATATATTTCCTACTCAACGATATTTATCCGTGCTTACAAGAAGTATGGATAAATGGTCCAGTCGACGGGGATTGGGTAGGGCATTTGATGGCAGCGTGCTCTTTACACCACACATTATTCATTTTATTACATCTACGATTACTGATACCCCGAGATTAATCATACGGACTGGAGAGATTCTGCGTAAAGAGCAGTCGAGATATAGGGACTGATAATTACTAAATGGGGGAACATTGCCATGGGGGCGGAAAAGAAAAATGCTGGGCGGACTCGAAGGCTGGTTTCGTTAGTCTTTTTATTTTTTTTATCTTTCTCGCTTCTTATTCTTTGCAGGCATTTCTTCGTTAGCCGCATTATTTAGATGAATGGATAGCTCGTGCTACATGACCTTATTGTGTATCCGGTGAAGAAATTGGATGTGTATGTTGTTGTGTCAAGCGGAAGACAGAAAACCCGAGACGGGGAAGATTTCGAACACCTACGAGTTGAACCGTACGCCTACAACAGGAGTAGCTGCTATATCTACATTTCCCTACTATATCTATATTTCTCTAGTAACTGCTACTATAGCTACACTTTTCTAAAAACTGCTACTATATCTACCTATATGATAAAGTTCGGGTGCTGGCCGAATAGGCGTTATTCGGGTTGGTTAGGTGCTCATATTACCTTACTGAATATATATGTAATGTATTCATTCCGCGGTCTCGCTTTTTCTGACCTTTCAATTGTGTGTTTCCTAAGATCTCCTATGAGGACTCGAGCCTGCTCAACTTGTTGATTTACTTGCATGGTTTGATATACGACTCGAGGGACACATAGTAGCACAATGACCAGCGTGAAATAGATGTTTTGAACATATGGTGAGCATTAAATACTTGAAAAACTAAATTGCATAGCCTGCCGAATCTCAGAAATAGAATAGCCATCGAAGCCTCTTGCCAGCGAGGCGGATCGGAGCATTACTGCGTTATATATGTACGTGTGCCTGATCCCATAGATTAAAAAAACAAGAAGGAAAGAGAAGAAAGGAATAAAAAGAAATAAGGCAAAACATCATCTCCGCGAGGATGTCAATAGATCCAGGCTCGAAAACGAAGAATATAAATAAAACGACGTAGCAATAAATGATAAATAGCCACCCTTCTCACAGAGGCAGCCACCAACTAATCCAAAAACAACACAGCGCAATGAAAGGAAATAAATAAGTTGACGATAAGAAAGTAACAAAGCCAAGCAAAAAACAATATGATAAACTCCGGGCGACGTTGTTCCCAGTCGCTCTCACCGACCAGAAACCAAAACCTTGCGCCACGCTAAAGGACACAAAATCATAATCATAGCAATGATAAAGCATAAAAGCATAGCGGGGGGTGAGAGAGGCCCCCTTCAGCCGATCCAAACCAAATTAGATAAGTAGCAAGCAGGAGGAATGAGGCGGAAGGTGGAGAGGGGAAAGGAGGCTCAAGAGAGAGCATCGACAGTTGTAGCTCTCCGTTTCCAAGAAGATGCAAGGCTGAAAGTGGATATGAGATAGGTTGAGTCGTTTCATGCAGATTGGAGTATAGAGGCGGACGTGGAGGTCGTTTTTGTCATGATAGAGTGGTGCATGTCGTGTTGAAAAAGACATGACGTTTCGTTTGATTGGATTGGAGACAGTGTGGTTGATAAGGCGTCGCCTTAAATCTCCATCTGTCCTGCAACATCTTCGCTCATAAGCCTCTCCCGCCTGGGGCTCGTCATGTCGTAGTCGTCATCTTCGTCCTCGTCCTCGTCAACAGGCTCGTCTTCAGCAAAGTCGTCGTCTGAGAACTGCACGATATCGCCATCTTCGCCACGGTTCCAGTACAGGCCATCATCCAACGGCTCTTCGTCGTCCTCGTACGGCGGTACTAGCTCAGCGTCCTGGTCGCCTAGCCAATACTTTGTGCGCTTCTTTGCGCCGTCTGACTCGACCGCCGTGTGTCGCTTGTGGACGCCGCCCTTTACGGGTCTCAATGTCGGGCTCTGTGATGAGATGACAGGGACGACGCGGACATAGAGATAGGCAACTCTCTTGAGCGCCCTGTTGAAAAAGAAGTAATGCACCGCCCAAATGGCGCTTTCGTCTTCCTCAAAGGGGTCGACCTCTGGGTGGTAGCTGAAAATGGTGCACTCGTTCAAGCGCATCTCTTTGTTAATCAATGACCAGCACTGAGGCCCCCACTGGGCGTTGACGTCGCTGCCAGCGGAAGAATCATACGAGGAGCCTAGGTCGAAACCAGGTCGTGTGTTTTGCAGGATAGAGTCCAGGTTGGCCATAACACGCTTCAAGTTCCTCTCACGCTTAAAGTCGCCGGGCCGCAGGACGTGGGAGAAGTCGTAGTGAGGGTGACTAGCATTGAGCGTCGCAATCAGGTAAGCAAACGTCCGCCGACTGGAAAGCTCTGACAGCGGGCCAAATGCGCTCGAGTGTGAGAAGAGCTGCATGCTGCGCGATGTTGCGAGCATGTGCTCCCTATCTGGTGGTGACAGGCTGGCGCCCAGCTTGAGCAGCGCAGCATGTTGAGAACTAAGATCTTTGTCGATGTTCTTGTAGAGTTTCTTGTCGGATCCAGTAGACTTAGTTGTGTATAGATCGCACCCGCCTGTGACATTGCAGTCGGGCGTGTTGAAATTGAGAGCGCCGGTTACGGCCTCGAACTCTTGGACTGGGAGGTACTGCGTAGTGGGGATGTCTCGTCAGCCGGAGATTGTCTCACGTCGGACTTCAGCTGGTTATGTATTCCGCTCACCTTCATGTTGGCTGCTGGATACGGCTCTGGTTCTTTGCATGAATTGATAGATGACGGAGGAAAGCCGACAAGAGAGAAATAACGTGTAGTGAAGACCGTGAATTGCACCGAAGATGATCTCCGAGCGATAAGCGGTGAATGCGACAGTAATGAAGGCGAGATTTAGAGACGGAGACTCAAAAATGTCTCTAGAGCCGGCAAGATTGACAGCGGATGCCGTGCGGTATCGCTTTGTTCAGGGATTCGTGTTGCGCATAAAGAAGCACTCAAAGGCGAGGTCGGGCTCGTCGTGGTGACGCTCGTCGGTTGTTCGGTCTCTACTCTGGGGCCGTAGTCGCGGATCCGCACGGCGATCGAGTTGAAGCAGGGGGGAGAAGCGCTGCGATACAATCAAGTCCAGCGTCCCTGTCGGGTTCTGTCGTACAGTAAGTAGGGAGAAAGGCCGGAATCGTAATCTTGGTAATGATTGTCTGTCTGGTCACCCAAGGCGAGGGTGGAAGGAGAGAGGAGGAGGAATCAGGGATTGGTGGTGTTGCGGCGAGGCTCGACCTGAGATCTAGTAGCGCAGCCGTTGTTGACGCTAAGTGCAGCTGATTCGCGAGCAAGGAAGACAGGGCTGGAGAAGACCGGCAGATTGAAAGGCAGGCTAGGAGGGCTAATGAAGAGAGAGCGAGAGGGATAGATAGGGAGAGGGAGATCTGGCGGCACTGTGTGGTTTGTCGGGTTCGGTTCATTAGTGGACAGGAAGCCGGATCGGGGGGTGACACGCATCAGCGTCCCGACATTGGCAGTGACATCAATCAGTCGCCAGATGGTGGGGGCTTGCGTGCTGCAGTGGAGGCGGAGGCCGACGGTGGGTTCACTGTACTCACTGTATTTTGGGGGGTTCAATAGGGGGGATTGAGCGCTGTACTGCTGTAGCCATGTAACCCTCAACTGGTTTCTCTTGCCGGCGGCGTTTTCAAACTCCCACGTCGTGCTGTTGATCGGAAGCTAGACAAGCCAGAGCAAAGTTAGAACGTCCATCGCCATTCCGTGCATGGCCCACGTTCCTCAAGCCAAAGAGTCGGTGGGTTTTTGGCGCTTCTCCTTATAGTTCCGAATCCGATCGCCGCGTCGGCTGCGCCCGGCAAATGGCCAGATGGTCGGATAGTAAGACGACCAAGAGCTGCACCACCACAACAGACTCAGCTACTGCTAGTCATGGTGCGGGAAAAGAGGGGGCCAAGTTGGCAGAGTGGGCGGTTCGTGCGAGCCCATTTGCTGGTGTCAGTTTTGGTAGTGCAACGAATAACGATGCATGGAGCTGCCACGCGCGACAACGACAAGAGGATATGATGCGGGAAGCCGGAACAAGAGACGAGACGAGACGAGACTGTGCAGTAAGTGGACTGGATTGGAATCAATGACGATGTGGACGATGTAGAAATGTTCTTGAATTGGTTTCGACGTTGTTGCTCCTTCTTCTCGTCTCCTGGTATATTAGATTCACACCTCAACCAAATGGCCAACTCATGGCCCTCGCTCATGAATGACGGCAACACGTCCGCCGACTTTGGAGACCGTTCCCCTGATGCCTCTGTTTTCTCTTGACACGGGAGAGGATGGTTTTCCATCCTCCAAGATCTATACACACAAAGAAAAATGACACCATATTCTCTCTCCCAGTACATCCACGTCCACATCCCTATCCCCTTCTCCCCAGTTTGTCCTCTCTTCCCATCGAAGAGATGCTCAGTATCATGAGGCTTGTGTATCAAAGAATCCCCACTTCGCGAAGCTTCTCTGTGATTTGCTCGGCCTGCTGCACCAATTGTTAACTATCAAATCCATCTCAACTCTTGCGCCTCGATGACTCCAAGAAGCTGGTGGGACGATAGGGGCATGTCCAGGTGTGGTAGGTGGTGATGATGGGCCGATCGGTGGAAAACGGATCGCTCGTCCAAAGGTTGCGCGCTTGAGTACTCAATGTCGTATGCGCGCAATTTATAGGATCTTGGTGACCTCGTCTTCGACCTTTTGCGTTTAGGAAATTCGGTGTCAGCTGTGTCAAAGTCGCATAGCCTTAACCGGAACGAGGCGGCGGAATCGCATCACGCGAGGGGAAGGGCCAAGCAAGGGTCGATGCGATGCGGCCGTCAGAATGAACTGTGCATAGCACTCACCTCCATGTCTTCGAGTGAATCCTGCTGTCCGATACAGCGCAGCACGTTCTTCTTGCTGCTCTCCTGTAGCTCTCCGGCAAGAAGTAGCTCGTCGAGGATGTAGTATGCCTTGGTGAAGGAAAAGATGATGTCGAGCTCGCACACGTTGCCGTAGTACTTGTCCATCTGCTCGACGTATCGGTGGATGATTTCAAGCGTAATCAACTCGTTGTCCTCGGATGAGCATCCTGCGATGAAGAAGAGCGAGGCGTATCGTCGATATACAATCTTGGTGTCTGATAATGACAGATATGCGTTAGCTAGACTTGCCATGGATAAAAAACAGTAGATGGGATTTGACATTCATCACGTACCTTTGTACTCCAAAAAGTTGCACATGCGTGTTCTTCGAGCGAGAACCAGCTGTGAGACGTCCTTGACAATCTTGGCCTTGTCCTTGGGGGACAGCGTGGTGAACCACTTCGCAAGACGCTGATAGAGAGAAGTCGGTCAGCAAGACACCAGACACTCGTGGCATATTCCACCGCTATTCAACAGCACCGGCAGCAACGAGAGCGACGAGGAGCTACTCACCACTTTCCCCTGACGGGACAATAGAATCAGATAGCTAGAGAGAGATGCCAGTTAGCATCGTTCCGACGGGCGCCGCAGCAGCAGCAGAGGCGGTACGCACTGAATCGCCATTGTGACGGGCTCTCTCACATCACCCGCGACAAGGTGACAGAGGCAGAGATGTGGTTTGAATAGACTTGAGCTGGCGTCTCTTGTTCGGACCAGGTAAGTTTGCCAGGTCGGTGACGAGGCAGTAGCGCGTGCTTTCCAGTTGGACGGGAGAACAGGCTGTACGTACTCCGGTACCTTGCTGCGTGCCCCGTTTTCCGCTGGTCTGGGCCGTACCTTGTGCCCCTCTCTTTGTCACCGCGAACCTTCAGCGCTTGATGGACGATATAATAGCGCTAGAGAGCCCTGCAGTTTTAGGACCCGGATCGGATTGGCTGCAAGGCTCAATCAACCCCGCGTGGCCTCTGAGGGTTCAGTTGATTCCATGACGAGTGTATTTTCCCCTAAAGGGTCCTCGCTACATATTATTCCGCAAAAGTCAATTTGAGACGGTTGGTATAATAGCCATGAGCCTACACGGAAGAAATATTAAGGAAAATGAAAAGCACGAAACAAAAAGTGGAAAGATTCTCTCGCTTCTAGGATGTCACCAGACACATCAATGGATATAAAACATCCCACGAAAAGCCCGGCTCTAGAGGGCGGCACATACACATCTTCCCCCACCTCAAGCAGCCTCTTCAGTATCGGCAAAACTATCAAGAAGAGGTCCATTTCGTGTCAGAATAGATAGCTTATACCATCTGTTTACAAATTCTATCGCCGAGGCCGCATCCCCCCAATATCCACTCAGCAACCCTCATTACTAATGCGTGCTATATACCGCCACAAGCGCCATCTGGAGTAGGACTACGGGATATTGCCATCACATTTAGTTAGGCATTTTTGTGAAAGAAAAAAAAAGTTATTGCTCGCATATGCCGAGAACCGGGTTGATTGCTTTTACCTTATAGAGCACTATCGAACCAAAGTCGGCCTCTTATCTTCCCATCTTCTTATCTTCCTTCGTTTTTGAATTCTTCAAGTCTTCCGCCCTAGGCTCTATTCCATTGCAGATATCTAGGATCCCAAACCAACATCACAATGACCAAGATCATTCTCTCCACGGGGTTTGTCCCTCCTTCAGGTCTAAGACATCTCTCTTAACATGCTCCCGCTAACCACACACACCATGGCAGCAATGTCATGTCCGGCGGCCCATCCATCATTCGCAAAGGCGGCGGCAACTCCAAATCGAACCAAGAGCTCGTCAACTCTCTCCGAGACAACTTCGTTTCCACGCGGCTAGACTATGCGATTGATGCGTCGCCCGCCAACGGCTCCAACACTTTGCCCTCACCCCCTCAGACGCCCGTGGAGGTGTGGACGGAGCTGGACGACAAGACTCTCTACATTCCCAGAATCAACTGGCAAGCGGCCGGTCTGCGCGAGGAGGCTAGCGATTACGAGATTACTGTCAAGCTGTTCCTCCTCCCGGGCACGTCAGTTTCGGCGCGAGAGCAGTATGCGCGCGAAGCCCTCGACCTGGTTCGCAAGGAGCTCAACATCCAAGCAATCGATCTTCTCATTGTCTCCTTCCCCGGAATGTCGTTTGAGGGCACATGCGAAAAGGAAGCTGAGCGCATCAACGCCCAGCAGGGTGACTTAGAAGAGGAACTGGCGTCGTGGAAAGTCTTTGAAGACCTTCACAGCCAGGGGCTTGCCAAGCGACTCGGTGTTGCTGAGTTTGGTACCGAGAAGCTTCGCGCCTTTATCGAGCGCACGTCGATCCACCCAACTGTCGACCAGGTCAACCTTCAGGACTGCTGCAACGTCCCCGCGCCCCTGCAGAAACTAGCAGAGGAAGAAGGCATAGAATTGAACGTCCACACCGACTGCACCGATATCCTCCCTCGTGGAACATTGCGAGAGCTGCTTGGCCACGGACCTCGGGGAGCTGGAGTGCTGGCAGATGCTGCTCACGGCGGTGCTGGTCTGGAGGGCGAGCTCTCTCCTCAATGGGTTGTTCGATATGTGGCATTCGTCAAGGATCGCGGTGTCATTGAGAACAAAGGCTACTTTGCAGGCGCTGAGCTTCAGTAAACGGATGGATTGTGCCGGGATTTTTTGGGCATCATGTTTCTTTTGTCACTAAAAGCGATATTTATTATTTGTTTGATTTGGTCTGTCCATTGGGATATCATATAGCGGGCATCATTACAGGGAGCTATGTCACATAATCTCCTCCCTTCTTTCTCTTGCTAGTGAGAAAGAACAGAGAATAAAGAATTTTCTTTCTTTTTTTTTCTTCTCGTCTTTGCTTGTCTCATATCACGTTCTAACCGAGCATGCTTCTCTTGCGGCCCCTCATTCTCACTTCCTCTAGTTTCTTGAGAGCTACGCCAGCCTGCTTGAAAGACTTTTTGTATGCATCCAGGACCTCGCCAAATACACATTCGGCACGGGGATGTGTGCTGCCAAAGGCACGCTCAAGGACGTACAGGTCGACCGCCCGATCTTCATCGTGTACTCCTCCGCTGGCGAGTCCAAGGTCGATAATGACAATCTCCCCCTCAAGTCCGCTCACGTTGTCGGTTTCGGCCCGGCCTGCGGGAGGGTTCAGCATCATGTTGCTCGTCGTCAGGTCGCCGTGGATGATGCCGATGCTGTGCATCTTGCCCACCGCTGCGCCGATTCTTCGCATCAGATCCTTGAGCTCCTCGTCGTCTTCAATGCCCTCCGTCCTGTTCCCCAGCCTCTGGTTGATGTTCACTCGCACAGGTGTGCCCTGAACCCATTCCAACATCAGCCACCCCGCCGACTCGTCCAGGGCATAGACGTCAGGAACACGGAGTCCATCTCTGCGGCACTTGGAGAGAATTCGAGCCTCAGACAGGATGCGGTGCCTTGTCAAGCGCTGGTCCAGGATCGGGTGTCGCCATGGCTTCGGCGGCCGGTACTTTAGGGCGCAGGGGATGCTGGGCAGCAGGTATGTCGTCTTGTAGAGCCGACCTTCGGCGCCTTGAGTGATGAGCGTTGGCGGGGTCGACGCGGGGTTGGTGAGAATCGCGGGCAGTGGAAATTCATGCACCACGGCTTCCGAGGCGGTGGCCGCCATGGTTGGAGATTTTTGGTGGGAAGGCGGGAGGAGAGAAATTTTGGTTTAGGCACAATCCCGGATAAGATAACAGAAATCTACAGATGGACGAAACAAGTCCTGCTTCGGGGTTGGACCGCTGCGATGCACTCTGCAGGTCATCGCAAAGTGCTTAACCGCAGTCACGGCCCTTTTTTTTCCTGCAGCAAGGTTGACAAGAAAAAAATGGAAGAAAAAAAAGGTACTACGCGCTGTAGTGGGGTTGACAGCGAGGGATTGCCGGTGCCATTGGTTGGGGATCGACGCCCGCCAGCAACCGTAAAAAGAGGCCGATATGCAGGACAAGGAAGACGATGGAAGCAGAAGAAGTCACTGGACAGTCTGCCATTTGTGGGCTGGACTGGGTCCCGTTTCTGCAGGGCTGCTTTTTTTGGTATTCAGCAGGGGGATGATGAGGCCGGTTTGGGATGATGTTTCTGGAAGAAAACTCTCGACACATAGAGTATTCGATCGGCCTCCCAGTGTAAATCAGATGTTGGTCTTGGTGCCTCAGGTACGATACCTCTGTAGGTACAGTGAAACTAAGACCGTACAGCAGCAATCTCGGACTCCCGCGTCGTGACAATGCCGTACGACAAATCTCCATGTGACTCCTCCAGTCTTCACCCTTCCCCAACGAACTTCTTCCCCGTCGTCATAGCTGAGTCTAGCTGGTGCCCTTGCAGGGGCTGACGCAGGCGAGTGCGGAATCCGGAATCCGTCATGTTTGTTTGCTTGCTTGCTTCGCCTCTGTGCGCTCCCAGAGCCCGACACACACACAGTATCTGCTCTTCCGCTAGTAGCACTATGAGTCTACCTGCTTCTCCTCCCTCGGCCTTTTTAGCCCACGATGCTTGCACACATGCCTTGGTTTGGTTCTGTAAGAGAAAGTTGCTGGCATTATTATTACCTCTCTGCTGCCACACCAGCCCAATCAGGGCTTGGATCAGGGCTCCTCCTCCTCCTCCACTACGTAATATCGCAATCCGTTTCGCCGCATTAGCTGGTGATTCTTTTTTCTTTTTGATTCTTTCTTCTCTCTTCCCTCTTCTTCTTCTTCTTTTCCCTCTTCTCTCCTCCCTCTTTCCCCTAGTCAACCACCAAAGCTCCCGCCTCCTCCCGCCGGACCATGCCTTTGCCCTCCCAGGACGACATCACGACTTGTGCTTCGTTGCCCTCCGCTGCATAATGGCCGACTCAGGCTGGCTCCAGTGGGCCTACCTCTTGGCCACCACCGCCACTGGCATGTCCATCGTGATGATCGCACAAACTGCGAACTCGTACTGGGCGGCATACAAGGTTGCGCCGCAGGAGGTGGCTAGCTTTATTGACACTCTTGATTTTTCCATCGAGGAGAACGAAGGTTACGACCGGGACGTCTCCAAGGTCCAGCGCCTTGAGGACAAGATCCGCCTCAACCGCCTGCTGAGGGAAATCCAGAAAATCGGTGATGACTTGCGCGATGAGCTGAGCTGCCTGGTCCTCGAGGAGGGCGCAACCACGCTGCGGACCAGCTCAAGGCTCATGTGGGCGTCGAAACGCTCGCAGCTGGAGGAGAGAATGAGGCGACTGGAAACGCTGCGCATGCGCTTCATGATGGTCTATCTAGGCATTATAACCTCAATCGCAGAAAAGCAGCCGCCGCCTCCGCCGCCGCTGCCCAAGCAGTTACCGGACAAGACCACTTACACAACACCCACCAGACCCTCGGCAAAGAAGTCGTTTGATGATCTACACCGGCGCACGCCTACCCGAAGACTTACCACGCAGGCCATCGGCCACAACGAGCACGTTGAGACACCCCAGCGCAGTGGCTGGGCTGGAGTCGTCCAGGAGCTGCAGATGTCGCCGCGGATGCGGGCACGACACGCCTCCATCGAGAAGCTCATGGAAGACTCGTCACCCTAAAAGCAAAACATACCATCGACTTGGTTTTTTATCTTGCTTTGTTAGGCCGATCCTGTTCCCTTACTGTTTCTTCACTTCCCCCTTTTTATTACTTTGATTTATTCCACATCCGGTTCCTCTCAAGACCAACCGACGATGTTTTAACATACCTACACACACACAATTCAACGGCATGCAGACAGTAGAAGTTTACGATGACATGACCATGACTTTCGTTACGAATCTTACACGACACCACCAACAATGAGAACGAACAAAGAGAGACGACTTGATACGCTAGAACAAGTGTTCGACGGCTAGCTTTATTTTACGACGTATGAGAGAAGAAAAAGAGTATTAGGTTTACGAGGCACGAATTGATTCCCTTTTTTTTTTATGGCGCGCGCGGATATGGATGGGATATGGATGGGATACGGGTGTGGGCGGTGGACTCCTGGTCTTTTGATGATTTCTTCTGCTTTTTTTCTCTTGTTCAACCACATCACATCACACTTTATTCTTAGATAGGATACCCCATTTATTCCACTTTCCTTTCATTTCACCAAGATTGCTCATGCAAGCTTCTCCCTCTCCAACTTTTACCTCTATCACAGTTAATCACTTTCATTTCTATGCAACCTTTTACAGTCATTCAGCCCCACGCTTGCTCTATTTCCTTCCCTTTGCCTTTTGCTGTTTTGAATACACGATGAGTACTGCCTCCGAGGGACATTTCTATCAATGAGCAGATAAAGCACCTGGGCCAGTACCATTCTTCTCACCCACTGTATGCAAAGTTAGAAATTGGCAAACAGAGTTAAAATAAAATACAAGTTTGAAAAATGAGCTTGAACTCGACTTACCATCCAGAGCGACCAAAAATCTGCTCACACAGTTGTAGGCAGCGACCTATAACGTCAATCAGTAAATCGTCGAAACGTAACGTTTCGTAAGCCATAGGAAAATGCAATAAAGGAATCTTACCGTCGCCGTTATCTCTACAACCTCCTGGTCGTTAAAGTGCTCCTTCACCGCCGCAAATGTCTCGTCCGCGACTTGCACATTCTTGGTCATCTCATCCGCATACACCAGCGCCGCCCACTGCTTCTCGCTCAACAGCCCCTCCGGCCTCTCCCCCAACGAGTCTCTCTTGACAGTTTCCATGGCGTCCTCGCTCACACCGCCCTTGATGGCCAGGGGCGCGTGGTGACCCCATTCATACCACGCCTTGTTGCACACGGCAACGCGCGAAATAGCCAGCTCGCGCACATCGTCGGTGAGAGAGGTCTTTGTGCGGACGGCGCCGAGGAATGAGTTCCAGCCGTCTGCTACGTTGGGCGAGTGCAGGAGGGTTAGATCCAGGGCTTGGAGAGGGCGAGGGGCGCGACGGTCTCGGATGCGCTGCACGATGGCGGCGTCTTGCTCGGTTTGGACCGGGGGAGGATCGGCGACGTATGGAAGACGCATGATGATGTGATGTCTAGGTGTTTAACTTTTTGGTTTTTAAAAGGAAATGAACGAGAATGATGCTGTTGATTGTTCACGTTCTGCATATATATCTCAAGGTCCGGGGGGGCATACCGGGCGGATTCGGTAGAAACGCGCGGGGTACCGGAGTCACTTCCCGACCCGCAGTCCACATCGGGGCCGAAAACCGGCAATTGCTTCTTCCATGACAGAGCAGAGCAGGGGCATGGGGACTAGGGTTCAGGATGAATGTTTTTGAGTGCTACGAGCTGTAGTTCGCCAACATTGACTCAGCTCTGTTTGGAGTCATCACATATCCTGGCTGTTTACAATATTCGGAAGGAATTGTAAGGTGACTGATTTATTTCATGAGTCTTTCAGCAAATGGAGAGAGGTCATCCTCTTCACACGCTGCACTCTTAGAAAAGGGCCATGGACTGCTAACTGCTGGTTGCTTACGATTGACTCAACTCTAAAAAGCATAGATGAGTCTACCTGTATTCAGGGTCCCAGTATTAGAGTAAGGTATTTGATACGAAAATCGGAGGACGCAAAGCCCACCGTGTGTGAATCGCCCAATAAATAGCCTGCTGCGGTTCTACAAATGCCATGTTTTATCCAAAAGAGCAGGCCACAACGAGCCTATTAATGCCCAAGTGGATTCGCGCGGCGTAAGCACAGATCAAATCCAGCCAACAGCAAAAAGGCAAAAGAAAAAAAAAGAGACCTGAAACAGGTTCTGGAGGGAGTCGAACCCTCGCTGCCGGAATCAAAATCCGGAGTCATAACCGTTAGACCACAGAACCATGAAGGTTCATTGGTCAAATTTCCCGTATTTAGCATTATAAACCTTTAGCAGTACAATATTTTCTTTTTCTCTTTTCACTCTAGGGTAACGTCGCCACGCCGCGGAAATGCCAACATCGTGGGAGCTGGATTTCAAATATGGCTGAAAATATTTGTCGCTGGCAGATTTTATCTTTTTGTGAAGATTTCGCATCATTGAAATGATAGTGTGAGGAGTGCATTGCTTTGAGCTGTGTTCTGTAGATACCGAAATAAACTTGCATTGTTGTTGTGAATCAGCCGTAATCCCTGGACCGGCACTCGATGTTGTCAGCAGCAGTGTATAAGTTGATTGAAAGGGGAAAATGTTAGAAAAACATTATCTGCCTGTATATGTGCCCGGTTTCACGCATGCTTGTCCTGATTTGTATAATGCTCGATGCTACATTGCATGGTGGATAAGAGTTGCTCGGGAGTCTAACCGGAAAGATTTAGCACAGTGCGTCGACGGTGGATTGTATCCGTGAACGACCAGGAGGACATTTTGAGTACGTAGATGCTATGACGACCGTTATCTAAGGATTGTAAATAAACGTGAGATACAGATGCTCGAATGAGTCAGAAATGATACATCGGATCAAAGAAACGGATTTAAAAAGGAACCTATTGGTCGCAGTCGCGTTGCGCTGTCGCTACAACTTGCCTATTCCGACTCAGAGCGAGCGAGTCCAACCAACAGTGTCCAAACTGTATACACCAACCGTGTAAGGCGCATAGCTTTCAGCAGGATTCGCACTTACACCTTTATTAGATCTCTCTCCTCCCAACTTATTCTCCCGCCGCTCTCATCGACAATAATTAAAGAAATCAAAATGAGAAGCTCTTATTTCGATGATCTTGCGGCGCCTTTCGAGGCCGACCGGCTTATCGAAATTCGCACGTCCGGAATGAAGCGAATGCCGGGCTTGGCCGTCATGTCTGGCATTGACAAGGAGCTTCGCACTGTCTCGATGAAAGTCGACAAGCTGGGACTGGAAGGGGATTGGCACGATCTTACATTTCACGGCGGTCTGGACAAGGCAATTCTTGGATGTAGGCTTTCCTCAATGACTGCTGTGAGCTATAGACCAACTGATGACCGTCCTTGCTTTTATCAGACTGTTCCTCGCATTATCCATCCTGGCAGGAATCTTACCCCGAACGCGTCGACAAATTTGTCCCAGGAGGATTCGGAGAGAACTTTGTCACAGCGCACATGAACGAGCGAAATGTCTGCATAGGAGACGTTATATCTGTTGGACCTGAAGTGGTCCTCCAGGTATCCCTTCCGCGGCAACCGTGTTTCAAGCTCAACCATCGCTTCTCATTGAAGAACTTCGCCCCTGAAACTTACAAGACTAGTCGCACTGGATGGTACTATCGGGTCCTCCGTGAGGGCAACGTTAGCACTGGTGATGAGTTGAAGCTGGTTGAGAGGAAATGGCCAGAGTGGACAATTGAGCGCGTTCAGGAATATCTACACCGCGTAACTGATAATGATGAGATGAATGAGAAGCTGGCAGAAGTGGAGGCTCTGGGCAACGAGGCCCGTGGGCAATTCAAGAAGCGCGTGGCCAAAGCACAAAAGCGGAAGCAGCAGAAAAAAGAAGAACCCTGGGAGACTTACAAAGTGGTCAGCCGGAAGATGGAGACGCCAAGGACCGTTTGGCTGGCCATTGAGGCTCCTGCTAAGCCCCAGTCTGACGGCTTTCCGTCGGCGGCTCATGCCAAATTGAAGCTTCCTAACGGACTTGTGAGGACGTATTCCGTTGTGTCAAATAGCGGCAAGAAGACCGACTCGGCTAGAAGACTGGAATTTGGTATTGCTCTCGACGAAAACAGCCGAGGCGGCTCGCGTTATATCCACGAGTCTGTTAAAGTCGGAGACAGCATTGAAGTGGGTGGTGTGACGAGCGATGTCAACGGACCAGTCAGTGCAGCAAGCAACCACGTTTTTATAGCTGGAGGGATTGGCATCACGGCCTTTTTGGAACTCATGAAGATGTATGACTCTATTAACTGGAGCTTTCAACTTCACTACGCGGTACGGTCCTCAGACGATGTACCTTTTCGGGAGCAACTGGAGTCGTATGGAGACAGAGTCATTATATATGACAAATCGAAAGACCAGCGGATGGATATCAAGAACATCATGAAGACCATGCCCTGGAACAGCTTCCTGTATGTCTGCGGACCCAACCGTATGATGGAAGCGGCTAAAGCTGCCGCCGAAGAGGCTTCCATCCCTCCCCAAGAGATACACTTTGAAGCCTTTTCCGCCGACACGACCGGAGATCCCTTCGAGGTAGAAGTTGTGAATAGGAAGAACAAGGTTGTCAAAGTGGGTGAAGAAGAGAGTCTCTTGGAGGTTCTTCAGCGCGAATTTGGAGATATTCCTTCGAGCTGTGAGGTGGGTAATTGCGGTACCTGTAAGGTTACTCTCAAGAGCGGAGAGGTGATTCATCGAGGTTCGGCACTCATGCCGGATGAGAAAGAATCTTGTATGTTGACGTGTGTGAGCCGTGGTGTTGGAAGGATTGCAATTGAAGTTTAGACGTCAGGAAGGGTGTCTTCGTGTAAAGGTGTTACGCATATGCAGTACCAATTTTTTTTTTAAGATGTCTGCTACTATTTCTACATTTATCTAGTAACTGCTTCTATAAGTTATATATCTGTAGTATTTACTATTATAACTGTAGTCGTCTGGGTAGTACTCAGTATTATTTGCGATGTGGATGCTGGATAGCAAAATCGGGACTCAAACATCCTGGGCGGCAGAAGGGCTCTTGATGCAGTTATTCCATTCGCAAATCATCGAACGGCGAGATGGCCGAGTTGGTTATGGCGTCAGGTTAAGGCTACCTTAACAGCAATTCCTGGTGGAGCAATCCGCGTGGGTTCGAGTCCCACTCTCGTCATTTTTTGATGTTTCTGAACATCTTTTTTTGCCGATAATAGCATCATGAGCTTTGTTCTTTTAAAAGGAGTCATGGGGAATTTCTTTTCATGTGAACAGTTGTTTTTTGCACTGCATCACTCACTTTGCTCAGATGGGAGAGCCAATGCTTTTTACACAGAGCGTCGGATTGACCCACCCATATCGATACGGACTGTGGGGCCAATTTTTTCTCTAGACTTCAAGAGTGTCGAGCTGCTAAACAAAACTTCGTCCTGCTGCTACACGCAAAGCCGATTCACCTTTCATAAACACTCACGTATCTCCTTCGGGGGCCAAAAATCGGTCCAACATGGTTCCCGTAGATGCGGCCGGCAATCAATTCGCCATTCTTCCTATTCAGATGCCCCCAGTGCCTTCATTCAAGGAGACTGCTCTTCACGAAGTGCGGATACGAAGAAATGCGCCCAAAATTCCTACGGCGAATGATTCTCGCAGTCTTTTCCTGAAGAATATTCCTGCAGATAGCACAGAGCCCCATTTTAGGGCCGTTTTTACCGCGCTCGTCGGTGCTGGACGATTCGAGACGATAACATTTGAAGGAGAGGACAAGGCTGCGGTTGCCATTGACCCTGCCAGAGCAGTCAAGGCTGCTGCGCTTGCGCGCAAGCGGAAGAGAAGTGATGTGGAAGAAGAAGAAAAAGCGGAAGAAGAAGCGGCACAGCTACCGGACATCTGGACGCGCCGACTTTACCGAAGCAGCAGCACCGCGATTGTGTTGCTCGCCGATGAAAAGAGCGTGCAACTCGTCCTGAAAGCGATTACAAAGCTCCAGAAGACCAAAAAGTATCCTATATGGGGACAGCACTTGTCAGGCGATGTTCCACCGCTGGGAGCTCTTTGGATGTCTTCTCATCTGCGTCTAAGCCGTGCCAATAAGGCCGAGATACAAAATGCTACACATGCATTCTTCAATGTGTTCAACAGGAAGGAGAAGGAAGCTGCTGAAATCAGCAAGCGACTACGCAACGAACCTGACGAAGATGGCTTTGTTACTGTTACTCGCGGTGGAAAGGGTACTCCTGCGAACCAATTCGAAGCCGAGGAGGCTAGACGAAAGATGATCGAAAAGGCGGCCAAGAAGAAGTCGGAAATGAAGGACTTTTACCGATTCCAGTTACGAGAACGACGGAAGCAAGAGCAGGCAGAACTGCTCAAGCGTTTCGAAGAAGACAAGAAGAAGGTCAATGCCATGCGGGAAAAGAGAGGAAAATTCAAGCCCGAAACATGACGTGGATGAGCCTGTTACACACTGTCTGTGTAGTGAAGTAAGTCGAACTTTTCATTGTTCACTTTTCTTTGCCTTCAAGCATGATGACGCACGCGGGGCCATCGAGAGGCTGGAATGGGCTCGGGTTAGCTCGAGCCTTGCCCGGCTAATGTCGACAAAAACCGCGTAAAATAATCTTCTCAAACTTTTCTGAAGCTTGGATTGTAATCAACTGTGCTTTCATATGACGATTGAGGATGAGAAATGGTATTAATACCATGCACAGGAACAATCGAGTTTCCGGTCTGATGAGGGCGTTGAACAAGCGAAGAGAAAACGACGCATACGTGGAGCAATTATATCATCTTGGTATCACCTTTTGGGACTATCCAACTTCATCGAATCCTGCATCGGATCTACTTACTCCATATTGATGATCGCCATCGAGCTCACTTACAAGTTGAGAGCTGGGGGCTGCTCATGCAGCAGCAAAGCTCATCATGAGGATATCGTGCCGCGGAAGCGCAGGTGGATAATGATACCCCCAATGTATATATATAATAAGGAATATTTTGGATATCTTCAGGTGGACTATGGCGTTCAAAAAGTTGCCTATCGCATATACAAATATTTGAAAGCACAAGCAATACATGATGGTTCAATGTACACTGCTAAGGCGGGGCTGATGAAATGGTCTTGGGTATTCGACAGCGCACTTGGATCGAGACTTTTGAGCAATTTGTTTTAGTTTTCGATGCTCTTCCACAAATAGGAAAGAAAAAAACAAGAAAAAAGAGAATATTCAATCAGAAGTAATGAAGTAGTCTTGATAGTAGAATTCTTATCTGGCGATCTGGTTCGCAGATAGTCCCGCTTAGTCAGCCAATCACTCGCGGCAACTTGGGCATTGTTTACTTTCTCCGCCTGGCAACCAAAACTTCCGATAACAGACAGCAATACTGGAGCGCATCATCGAGTGCTTGTGTCCACAGCAGCTTTGAACAAGAAACATGACACTGCAAAATTGGAGATAAGATCGATATATACACATATTTTCCAATCATCTTTGTTTTGCCTCTCCGCTGTGGCTCACCATGATTGATACGGACAATCTTCGAACCGCCTCGCTGTACATCAACAACCAGCTGCTTTCGAGAGGTCTGATCCGAGATGGCCATGACATCAATTTTGCAGACTTTGGAGAGAGGGGACTTGGACATCCTCGCAATGCAAGCCGCGTCATCGGCCTATTGAACGATCTGATCCTTCGACGGGATGTAAGCTTTGCAGTATTTCTTTTTCCTTGCGCCAACATTGGCTGACCCCTCTTCAGCGCGACGCAGAACAGCGCGAATCCTTCTCGGCAACGGTTATCAATCTTCGAGCAGAGAACTTGAAAAACACAAACGACATTGCTCGATTAAAAGAGAAATGTGCCGAGGCACAACGAAAGAGCGACATCGCAGCGACGTCCGAGGCGAAACTTCAGACGCAGCTCAAGTCAGCCGAGTCTGTCGTGAAAGGACTTAAAGACGAACTAGCAAAGACAAAAGGATTGGTGGCTCAGGTGCGAGCATCATGCGCAACAGAGATACGGCGGCGCGATCGCCAAATCGAGACACTCAAGAAGCAAGTTGGAGAGGCTGGCCGTGCCAGAGGGACAAGGTCTGGCTCTGGAATCGTGTCAATTACTGTGACGGGAGAGGTGAACAATGAAGAGAGGAAATCACCCTTGGGTGGCGGAAACCTTGAGGACAAGGATTACTCCTTGCGCAGCGAGACGAATACTTTTCTGGCGAGTCTGGCACAGAACCTGAGTGAGGAAAATGAAGTTCTCTTGGGAGTAGTGCGGCAAGCGAAGGACCAATTGCAGGAAATGAGTGGATGGACCGGTGAAGGGAAAGAGGGCTCTGAAGTGGTCAAGCCTCAAGGCTGGGAGGAGATTGCAGCAGAGCTGGGTGCTGTGATGAACCACATGAGAAACATCTTGACGAATCCGTCGTTTGTACCAATCGAAGAAGTTGTGATGCGAGAGCAACAGATCGACCAACTCAAGGAGGCCGTGATCAAGATGGAGAGCCGATGGGAAGATACTGTCCAACTGATGGATGGTTGGCGGAAGAGAATGGCGACAAGCGGCAAACCCATTGGAGAGGAGGATATTATGATGGGGTTGCACTTGAGCCCAGTTCGCGTCTCCGGTGTTGAGGAAACGAGATATGCTCGCGAGCCTGTCCTACCAGCCGTTGAAGAGGAGGAAGAACCCGAGGAAGATTTATATGGATATACTGATGACGAGTTCAGTGGCTTCTCTGGCGACGGTAATAACGGCGAAGAAGATAACGGGGACGATAATAACGACGACGACGATGTGGTAGCTATGGAGTGTGACACTGAAGAGCCGAATGACCACAGAACAGAGACAGAAGAGGCCACAATGGTAACCGACAATATGGGGCAATCTATGGAGTTGGAGTCGCAATCTGAGCAGTCTCAGGCAGGCCCTCTTCAGAATTCTTCCTCGGCGGGCAACCGTGGTCCTCAGCAGAACACACTCCGGGAGAAGCTTACTTACACTACCTCCGCCGCAAGAGAGCTACAACAGCCAGCTGCAACAGCCAATAACGACACCGCCAAGCAGACATTTGACCGGGTTACCGGATCACTTGCTGCCCAACGGCAGCTGCCTGTTCCTACAAAGGCTGCCAAACCCGCAGAGGAAACCCGTATGGGTTCTACGACATCTCTGGACGAAGCCCTACTGGGAAATAATGAAAAGGAGACTAGCAAGAGAGAGGACAGCCGTTCCGAAGACCATGCTCCTTCGAGAAGCGGACTCGCCGTTGGTACTGCTTCAAGAACGGGACATCTACGCTCAATACCACGCCGTGTGCCCGTTCGTTTACCACATCCGCGACTACATGGCGCGAGGCCTCAACCTCCATCTCCATCTAAGACTGCCATTGCTGCCAAGCTCGCCGCTGCCGAAAAACAGGCTGATGCTGCCCGTGCCCGCGCAAAGCTCAGGGCTCTCCACAATACGGAAGTTGTCCAACAGCCTACCGTAGCCTCTGCCGAAGGATCGGCGAGGCCGGCACCGACGAGGACGGGCGCTCCAGCGGTTAATAGCGCAAGGGGTTTGAGTCCGGCAAAGAGAGAAGTTGCGCAGCCAGAAGCACAGCAGCCGGAGAAACGCAAGAGGGATAGAAGGGTGGCTAAGGTTACGTCGAGGCGAAGGAGCACACTTAGTCCTTTTGAGCTGCAGAGTTTGATATCCGGCAATGTTGAGTGAGTGGCTGGTGAGACTGTCATGATGTGATGATGTGACGATACTGCGGCAATCTTTTGCCATTTGGATAGTGGCGTTTTATTGATGCTGTCTAGAGTTGAGAGAAGCATTGCCATTGGCGTTTTATGGATATTTCAGCATGGTATATACAATATTGGTAGCCACGGACTATATGAATATGATAACCCCCTGATTTAATATTATATATTATATTACCCCGATTATTGAGGATATGAGTTGCTCAAACTTTACCAGTTGAAGAGAAGAAGTAATGTTTGATGCTAAAAGCGCCGACAACAGAAAGCACAAAGATAATCAATCTTGGTAGTACATCTGACTGCTCTTATTTCCATCCCAAGCTTGTCCCAGATCCATAAGTTTCGTAACCACCGTCCCCCCCTCAGCTGAGCTTGGAAACGCATTGATGAGCGAAATGCCATATTGAAGAATGCCCGTTGCATCATTCAATACTACCACCCCTTCGTCTTGACGGGTGAGAACAAGCATATGCCTCTCACTCCAATTTGCATCACTGAGGACAAGATCTTCAGGGGTGATGTTGTCAATAGCGACAATGGAGGGCTCAGGGGAAGCAGACATGTTCATTCTCGGATCCACGTCCATGGAATCTCGCGGCCAAGGATCTTTTGGCGAGAACGGCGCTGGTTTACCGTGGCTTGGGCTGGATCCAAGAGTAGAAGCCGCCCACAGCGTCAATATTGCTCTGTATACGGCTGTACACCACCACCAAGGACGTGTGTCGTCGTTGATGGAGCGTAAGTACCGTACCGCTTGGCCGCAGTGAAAAATGGCGTCTTGGCGGTTGAAGATGCTTCTTTCGTTTTGGAGAGATTGCTGCCAGAAGCTGACGCTGAGACTCTCTCGGTCGGCGAGCCGCTCGATGTCGACAAAGCTGGCTACGAGGTTGAGGCATGTGAAATGATATAAGATTAAAGCTGGTGTAGTATCTTGAGTATAGAGGTTTTCGTTATGGGATTCCATTGCTAGATTGTGCCATTCTCGGAGGAGTCTCTGCGTTTCTAGTAGAGTGGAATTCGCTGCGTCGGATAATATTGGAGAATAGCTATGTTTTGCCCACGAAAGGAGACTCTGCGAGTGATGTACCAGAGCTTGCAGCGGGTGAAGAAGAAGCTGGAGATGCCTTGGTGGTACTCTTTTTGAAAGGGTCCCATGATAAAAGTCTTTGAATAGTTGATTCAAGGTCGGACGGAGCTCAAAGTCAAGTGCTTCTTCTGTTTCGACATATAGACCGTCTAAAAGATACAAATCGCTAGACTGTGAGAGGTTTTTTGTGTCCCATGGAAGCTTGGGATCGGGGAGAGGCCGTTCCAAGTCGCGTGCGGAAATGGCCTGCTCAGTGTCGTAAAAGAGGCTCAGCTCGTGATCCATTTTGACCCAGTTATATAATAATCTGTGTAAATGGTTAACATTTGTCATAAGAATTGTCATGAAGACATACCTATCGCGAGTTGAGTATCGGTTCTTCGCCTTTGGTTGTTGGTGTAACTGTGACGATTCGCCTACAGTAAAGTCTGGAGCATGGCTATCAAACAGTCCCTTCTGTCTAAGCTTCTTTATCCAAGTTCTTGCACTGGTTAAACTTGGAACTTCTTCGGAATGGGGCAGGTCGGGAGCGCTGCAGATGTCGAGCCCGGATTTGTGACTGCCCCCTAAGAAGCTAGAGGCGTCTTCACGGGCATGTGGTGAGTGGACCAGACTAGCATAATCTTTCATCTTCGGTAAGTATGATACCTCAAATAGTGGATGCGAGCTATTGTGGTCGTTGAGTAAGGTTTCTGGGTGGAATCGATGGCTTTTGGGTATTCTCATCGAGATGTCGTTGTTGAGAAGGTCAAGGTTGGCAGAAAACTCGGAAAAGATAGGAATGGGCGAGTTTTGTTTGTTTTCAAAGGCATTCCGGTTATCTGAATAAGATGGGCTGCCACCCAATGATGGAGCAGCAACAGAGTAGCCAGAGAGTGGTGACAGTGGGCTGAGGATATCCCAGAGACTGTCATCCTGCTGATCTGCACATCCACGTATACGTTGTGAGGAATCTTGAGCAGTGTTTTCAGGATAGGGGTTCAGATCGAAGGGAAATGAAGTCTTTTGAAATGGCTGTGATCTAAAGCAGAAGCTGGCTAACTGACTCTTTGTCGACGAGGATGTCGCTTGTGCTGCCCGGATCGCAGCCTTGGACGCTCGCCGGGCATATCTGGCGGTGCATTGTAGGTTCTTATCGATACATCTCGAGCAAGGAATCTTTTTGTCGCAGCCAGTCTTTGCACTCGCGCAGTTTTGACAGGCGATGAGTGTGCGTCCAGAGATATAGGGGCTGGCGGCATTTCCAGATGAGGGCTCGGTATAGTCTCCCGGTCTGTGAAGCGTCATAGTGTAACTTTGCATCCGGAATTTTGAATTGGAGGAAATGAGCTATGGGTCCCAAAATAGGAGTGAATATGAAAGATGGCAACGCGTTTAGCGGTCAGGATATACTCGCAAGGGGATAAGAGTCTTGTGAAAATCGCCGTTGTGGAGCACCACTTTCGTAGTTATGAAAGATTCTGCGCAGTATGGCTATAGATAACATTCAAAGAAGTCTATAGTGGACGATTCGCCTTTGTCGGCAATGCAACAAAGACCAGGCCTGAAAGAAAGCCCGGTTTGCAACAACCTCTTTGTTCCTCTTTGTTTGTGTGGCTCGTCAGCAGTGCCGAGAGCGGCTAAGAGAGTCCATGTTAACCGATTCAAGAAGGTGTTGCGAAGAAGCCACTTCTGTATACGACGGCTGAGAAATGAAGGATGATTCTTGTGGACAATGAAGTTTAGTTGTGTTGCGCGTACGTCTCTAGTATAGGCTCGTCCGTATTGCGTGAAGGGGGCTAATGACTGGCTAAAGGAAGCTCGGTGTGTATGATCCAATCGACGTGAAACCGCCATACGGCATCATCTTTACAGGAAAGTACAGTTTTGAAACGGTTGTTGACATCTGATAGACGATGATAAACACAGAGCTTTCAGAGAATGAGCGTAGATGCATAGCCCGACACTGGAGAAAGAAGCGGCTACAGTATTAGTTTGTGGTGTCTAAGGCGAGATCCTCATCTCTCTGGTTAGTTATTTGTCGACTTACTGCCGCTATTGACTTCATTCTTTGGTAAATGGATTCAAATATTAGTGACAATGTAAGAAAGCGCCCGAGGGTTTGCTTTTCACGGCAAGGGGGAAGGGTAGGTATCACTAATAAGATGACATAGAACGGGGGCACGTGTTTTTGAAGGTGACATAGTCCCTGTAGCAGGTCGAGCTGAGAAGATTGAACAGACACCAATAGGCCTTTTGCCTGAGAATTCGTGTTGTTGTGGCCATATGTCGATTAAAAAAAGAGGCAACCTCAACTGTAGAAGTAGGACTTGTGCTGGCCCGAAGTTGAGAGTTTTAAACATTATCAGGATGTTGATTCACGGTATCATCTCGTCTTTACATTTAGCCCATTCAATTTTGCCATCATGCAATTGCTTATGAACGAACAGAAGTCAATCATGCTGGATTATGATTCTCTGTACAATCTTGACTTGTGTGAGGCAAGCTGCATCTGATGTGCAAACTATGCACTCCTATGCAAGCCAGCCTGGCCGAGTGTTGGTGTCTGGGAGCCTTCTTCTATTAGTGCTGTGATCTCTGAAGAAAGTATACGAGTGGTTATTTTAGGCTTCCATGATTGTCTCACATATAATATCCCGTATAGCCAGGCGGCCACGACTGTGAAACTGTGCGACCATTGATATACGTGTTCTGGCTGACGTGTGGTTTAAAGGCAAACCTGAATCCACAAGACTAAGCATGTTGTTGACCCAGCAGCTAGCCGATCTCTGGGATATTGCCTTCGTCGAATATTCTGCGGCCTGCATTTGTCTGTCTGGCTTTGGGCGGAGTGAGGTGGCGGCGTTTTGAGATGCGACTTGAATACAGCATTGCTGCCCATCTGGCTGTTTCACAGATTGTGCAAATTGGGCAATTTAGAAACTTGACCCTATTGGTATATATATTTGCGCCTCGATAAATCTCAAAACGGAGAGCCGTGATGAGTCGAAAGACAGATAGAGAGCAGCTGTGCATTACTCCAGGTTGGTCGGTGTAAAATCAAGTCAAGTCCTTGACTCTCAAAGATGCAAGGATATAGAATCAGGATATCTGCAGTCTGGAATACGACGGCAACGCGTCACTGGATATAATTGCTTGATGAAAGTGGAGGACCTTGAAGATCTTGAAGCGGTGCGACTTATGCCCCTCTGAACTTGACAAGGGGGTTGAATGTTGAATGGCTCGACGATTCAAGGTCCGACTTCTAGCTTCGTGTGACAGCCCATGATTCTTAGATGACCAAATGTTAGCATAGAGAAATCATGAAAATAATGGATTTATTACACGACCTGTGGTACGCTAGGTACGTTGGTTGAAATTGGGAGTGGCAGATGATTAGACTCTGTGTTTCATTAACAGCTCGCATTTTGTAAGTGAAGCGACATTTGGGCTACAGCGGATCGCGCCGAATGCATCCCATTTCTGGAATCATGAGGGGAAGAATATACAACAGTGTGAGAAATAGAGAGTGAAGAATGAATGATTGTAGCTCTAAAGCACTCGGGCAGCTCGGGAGGTAAGAGTGGGAATGGGATCCTAATGGCAAGCAGATGGATCACCTACATTTGTTGAGCAGGTAGAGCACCAGCTTGTACCTGCCTATACGCAAGCGCCGGTGCTTTGTTGCGCCATTGCTTAGGCTATTGCTACAGCGCCTTATTAGTGGACGAGGACGATTACGCAGCTGGAGCTGATAAGCAGCTAGTGAGTTCAGGCGAGATAAGCGAACAGCTTACTGGCCAAGCTGGTACCTTAGCTTGGAGGAATATCAGCGTCTCACCTTTTGGACAACTCACCACATGCGTTGCCCATAACATCTACAAACTCGCTCGTGGGACGAAGCAGCGCAGCCTCGTCGCATCATGAAGCTCGTCATTGCCGTTCCAGCAATTGCAGCCCTTGTGCTGAGGGCGTGGAAGAAGAAGTCTCTGACCCCCGCAGGTCTGGTAGCTGCTACGGTCACAGCTATTGCGCACGCCTACCACCCGTGGAATCTGCCCTTTGTCCTTTTGGTTGTCTTCTTTTTGGCCGGCACGCGAGTCACTCATGTGAGTTAATGATGAGATAGATACAGTGCGCTGCAGCTGGAGGTGCTAACGATGGAGCCAGGTCAAAGAAAATGTCAAGGCCTCGCTCACAATGAGTGCAAAGGGTACCTCAGGCGGCGAGGGCCCTCGAACACATGTTCAAGGTAAGCAGACGAATTCCGCTCATATCTATATATTCAGTTGCCAGAGCGAAGCTAATTCCATGCTCAAGTCTTTGCCAATTCGCTCGTGGCGTCCATCTTGTCTGTGCTCCACGCCAGGCAGCTCTACGCTCGAGCTGCTGCCCTCAAGACTCCAGGAGCTCCGGAACCGAATGGATCAATGTGCTACTCATGGGGAGGCGATCTATTCATCGTCGGCATCATTGCCAACTATGCTGCGGTTGCGGCCGACACGTTCAGTTCGGAGCTGGGGATCCTCTCCAAGAGCGAGCCCCGCCTCATCACGTCGCTTACGCTGCGAAAGGTGCCCCGCGGCACAAATGGCGGGGTGACGTTATTGGGTTTGGGAGCTGGACTTTTAGGATCCCTTACAATTGTCACGTCTTCTATGCTATTCTTGCCAGTCTGCAACGAATTAACCGTTTCGAAGCGCGGAGGTGGTGACCCCTGGACGGCAGACAACAGGCGGCTATTTATGGGTTTCCTGGTCTTGTGGGGTACCCTCGGCAGCGTCTTGGACAGCTTTCTCGGAGCCATCTTCCAACGTTCCGTGAAGGATGTGCGGACCGGAAAGATTGTCGAAGGTGATGGTGGCTCCCGAGTGCTGGTCTCTAGCGAAGCCGAGGGCTCAGAAAAGCGGGCTGATATCAAGGCTTCATTGCAACAAGCAGGGGGTGCGAGTGAATCAGCTGTTGATGAGTCGAGTGAAGCCACCGACAAGTTCGACCCCAAGAACAAACACCGGAAACCTAGCTTTGGTGATGAACAGCCCTCTCGTGTGGTCGAAAATGGCTGGGACTTGCTTGACAACAATGATGTCAACTTTCTCATGGCCGTAACCATGAGCGTGAGTGGGATGGCGGTAGCCAGCTGGTATTGGGGGCTTCCTTGGCAGAGCCTTCTTACCCCGTGAGGTAAACAGGATGGAAAGGGTTGGCCATACAAATTGGCGATGCGCCTTGTGTTTCCTCTACTGGGCACAGGGCGATGGATGTAATATCCGAATGTGTTTAGCAGTGATGAAGACCAGCCAGACGAGGAATTTCACAACCTAATACATATGTTAGAGATGTCTTGCTCAATTATCTTCACCAAAATAATCTGAAGTACTCTTCAGGCATCACACTGCTAATGGAAAAGGCGAACAATGATGAAGAGTAAATCGAAGTATGTTCAATGCCTGGTCCTTGTCCAAATTTGGGAATGAAGCCTGCTAGATGAACCCACTTGATTGGCTCGGACACGGCTCGCGACGGTTATTACAGACGAACAAGAGCAGGGTCGGTCGGTAAAATGGTAAAAGACGGGCTGGCGCGCATGTTTAAATTGAAGAGTGTCTTTGTTGAATCATACGATTTTACCTATTTTGGTCTACGTTCTGCGGCTGAAAATAACTGACATGGGTGCTCATATATGATTCCGAAAACTTCAGCGAGGATCATGTTCAGTCTAGAGTAGCATGAACAATAATATTTATGAATAACAAAGGAAATAATGTGACTAAATTGCTTTCTGATACTGTAAACATTTCTTCAAGTTCGCAACACCTATGTATAAAGGACATGGTCTACCGGTCAATCCTTTTATTAGCGCAACCCGGCCGCTTGGTTGGCTTTTCCTCTAGCGAATAGAATATCAATTGATGCCAACTCCACGCGAGATCCACAACGACAAGTCTTACAAATTGCTTTTTATTGCATTACCTGAGCAATTGCACCGTAAAAATGGGACATTTCCAAGATGTATCAGTAGCTGTGTTGCAGTGCCTCTGCGGTTTGCACCCCAGATAATTATCACTCACCCCGGCCAGCTAAACATGATACATCAAAACATCAAAGGCGTTATTGTTTCGCATCAACGCATAAACTTACTGAAAGAAGCCACACCAATCATTTCCTATGCGCCACAGGCGCCGCGGCAGTGGAACGGTTCATCTTGTTTATTAGCGATATTTCGTATAGAATCCTTGGCGTCTTTTTCCCGGGGTCGTGGGTCAAGCCGAAATTAAAGGCTGAGACGCCATACAACACATGATGAAACAACGCATATTCATGTGAAAAAACTAAGCCATTTATTAGCTTCACGTGGGTTATATCGAATTACCGCCAACCCGGGTCCGAATGCTAGGTGTCAGGGGTGTAGGAGTTCCCCGGAATGCGGTCCGCTGCCCTCCTTTCCGTCTACGATCGCGATACTATATCTCACACCAAAATTCCTTTTTCCTTTGTCTCTAGCATTTGAAATGTATCACATCAATCATATAGTTTTGAACATAATTTCGACGTTTGTCAATTTGTTCTCAATGAATTTCTGCCAGCTGGCCAACTGCTCGCCCGACTTTGCACCCACCCACTGGCCCACACGTTGAAGGGACCCCCCCCCCCCCTCCTGTCTGGTCTCTTCTCTGGCTGTCGTCCGTTTGCTTTACAATGAATTGAAAAACAAGAAAAATTTTCATAGCTGCATAGTTTTCATCCCTTCTTTTTCTTCCTTTTCCTTTTCACTTTTCTTCAACCTTTGCTTCTTCCATCTCAACCCCCTTCATCCCTCCATCCTCGAGCTACAGGACCAGACGTCCTCAACACACTCTTTGCTTTTAATGAAACAATTCTTTTTTGGAAAGCCATAAAAAAAGAGTAGAGTAATTTTGAGTCAAACCAAAGATGGAAAACGCGATGTCTCATCCCAGCCCCAAGGAGCACCAAGGCATCCCCCTGGGAACCCGCATCGAGATCCCGCCCGTCACGGCCAACATCACGGGAGGTCTCGACTCGCCCGTGACGTCCTTTGCTACGAGCGAGGAGACAAAGGTCGCTGAGGATGACTTTGCTGCTGGCATTCCTGATGGAGGATTCAGAGCCTGGCTCGTAGTCGTTGGCGGATTCTTGGATTTCGCTATTGCTTTTGGTGAGCTCTTGTCCACATCTTTCTTTTTCTGCCTGAATTGAACTAACATATCTATTATACAGGTCTTGTAAACTCTTTTGGAACATTTCAAGCTCGCTATGAGAGCGAGTGGACTTGGCTCTCCACCTCAACCATCACTTGGATTGGTAGCATTCAGGTAAGCACACAAAGAGAGACTCCCTCATCATGCTGTCCATTAAAGCAAAACATAAAAAAGAAAAGCAAAAGCAAAGTCAATTCCATGCTAACTATTCTCTCCCTAACACCTAGCTCTTCATTCTCTTCCTCGGTGGCGCTGTCGTCGGCCCCATCTTTGACAAACACGGCTCTCGCGCCCTCATGTTCTCGGGAACTGCCGTCTGTCTACTTTCCTTTATTTGCTCCAGCTTTGCTACTCAGTTCTACCAATACCTCTTGGCTCAAGGAATCTTGCTTGGAATCGGTAATGCGTTGCTGTAAGTTGAAAAATCTCACTACTTCGCATTCAACAAACTGACACTTTCTTCTCCAACCGAAAGCTTTTACCCTGCTACTGGCGCCATCTCAGAGTGGTTCAACCACAAACGAGGCCTCGCCCTTGGAATCGCCCTCTCAGGCTCCTCCGTAGGCGGCATCTTCTGGCCCATCATCATCAACAAGCTCTTCACCGTCGTCTCCGCCCCGTGGGTGCACCGCATCATCGCCCTCATCTCCATCCCCGTCCTCCTCGCCGCCTGCTTCCTCGTCACGGAGCGCAAGGACGCCGCCGGCCACGACACCGAGGGCAACCGCGTCATGAAGCCGTCGGAGAAAAACAGCGTCAAGCCGTCGGAGAATAGCAGCAGCATCCGCAAGGCCGTCGTCGAGGGCCGCTTCTTCGCCCTCTGCTTGTCCCTCTTCTTCATCTACGGCGGCATGCTCATTCCCTTCTACTACATCCCGCTGTTCGCCATCGAGCACGGCGTGGGCGCCACCATGGCCAACAACCTCCTGGCGATTGGATACGCCGGCTCCGTCGTCGGCCGCGTGGGAAGCGGTTGGATCGCGGACCGCTTCGGCCGGTAAGTTTCCCCACTTGTCCCCGACCGAGCCCGTTCCCGAGGGCAACGGCTCCTGACATCTCATCTTCTGCCCGATTCTATAAACTAACGCTGATTGATAACCCGCAGATTTAATGTTTTATTCATAATGGGCGTCTTGACCGCCGTAATCACCTTTTGCTGGGGCGCCATGACCACGCTCAGCGGCATGATGGCCTTTGCCGTCCTCTTCGGCCTCTTCTCCGGCGGCCTCATCCCCCTGGGCTCGGCCTGCGTCGCACAAACTACCCCAGACATGGGCCACATCGGCCTACGCATCGGCTTCATGATGGCCTTTGCATCGTTCAGCGCTCTGTCGGGCGGCCCTGCCAGCGGCGCCATCAAAGACGCGACCGTCTCCTGGTTCGCCGTCTTTTCCTTTTCCGCCTCGCTCACTCTTTTCGGAGCACTGATGCTCCTTGGAGTGCGTCTGTGGTGGCAGCCTCTTGGAGGAAAGGGAAAAGCCATCTTCTAATGTAATTCTTGTTGATTGCAATTGTGGGCTCACGATGTCGGATTTCTAATTTTTGCAAAATCTACATCTACGCAAGTTGCACACGATTCCCGGCGTTGGGAGGTTTTATGAAATGGCTAGATATGGATGCCATAAAGGCGTTTGGCGACACAGATTTAGTGCTGTCCGTTTACAGTAACATGCAAAGGAAAAGTTGACAAGGGGAAAATAATAAGGACTGGTAACGAGATAATGACGGTAATGAACAAGGTATGATTCTATAGATCATGGTCACTAAAGGTAGCAATAGCAATCCTAATCATTAAACAATACTGCGGTGCCCGCTTCACTGACTGTCTCATGTATACGATTACTTCTCGCGGTTGAACTTATTTTCCCTTTCATCTGTTGTAATTGAAACATCTATTGATACTATGAAAACTACCAAAAACTTTGAATTCATTTTATTGGTATACTGCAGCAAAACACTGACAAAAAGCCCAACCTAATTCATCTCGCCGTCGCCAATCACCACTATGTGTGCAGTAGAATAATGAGAGCTCTGTTGTGCTCTGAATGACCATTATTCCGATTCTAACACGTCAGTCGTTAACGTAACACATATTCAAAAAGAAGAGAAAATCAGAAGAAAAACAATAGGCCATAAAATGATGATAGGGAGCGAAAGAGAGAAGACGCCCATCTGTCGTAGTACTCAGCTCTAGGGCGCTTCGTAGAAGAACCGAAGAAAGAACATTCTGAATTTAAACCATGCGGCCAATAAACTACCTCTTCCGGCCCTTTGACGGTTTCTGGAGTGGTGAGTAGTCTTGTATGAATTGTGCATCCTCCAAGCATTCTATTACAACCGGGTTGATGAAGACGTGGTTCTGCAGCCCGCCCTTGAAGATGATCCTCATAAGGCTTGTTCTGAAGTAGAGAGACCAAGTATCAATCTTGGCAACATGGTTGCCCAACCTCAGCTTGCATCGATAGCCGTACTCTGCTTGTCCATCATCGGTGCGCTGTGACGCGGGCACATGCTCGCCCTTTTCGGGAATGTAGAGGGCAGTAGAGTAGAAAGGGCCAACGCCCCTCTCGAGAGAGGTCACGACGCTCATCAAGTTTTCTCGCAGACTCCGACGGTGCTTTCTCGATACCGACTTGGCACTGAGCTTGGCCAGTTCGCCCATACGGCCAGCCAACCTTTGCGGATCGTACTGGAGCTGGAACGGCTCTCCTGTTTCTTCAACGTGGTTCCGCGACGCCTCAAAAATGAGGGCAATACAGCCGCCGGCATTGGACTGAATCTCCACATCATCGCTATCAAGCTGATCCACAAACGCATCCATGGCCATATCCGCAAAGTCGGAAAAGTCGGCCACATGGCTGGCAACATAGCACCAGCCTTGGAGAGCGGCTGCGACGATTACAGCGTTGTCATGAGCCTCGATGTGCTCTCCGTCGGTCCGTACAATCTCGACAAGGAATTCCATGACTTCCAAAGCAGCCTCTTCTAGGCCGCCAGCATAGAGCACTGTAAGACAAAGTGCGTATATCGCGTAGACACGACAATCGTCGTCATCATCGTCTGTCATGATTTGTTTGAGAATCTTCTGTGCGCCATCAAAAATCTCCAAGGACCCGACCGTTCCGATTGTGAGGCAGTAGGCGTGCAGGCTTAGCAGTCGCTCCTTGGCGGTAGCAGCACGATTTGAGTCGTGAAGGAAAAGCTCTGCCAGCTCACCCGAGGCATCGTCTAGCCAGAGATGGGTGTCGGCGGTATAGTGGTTCCGAATCGTTTTGATGTAAACGCTGAGGAAATATTCTCGCATCTCGCCGTTGTTGTGTTTTCGATCTCGAAGGCCTTCTATGAGAGCCCTTGTGTCGAAAACGAGCGCATCGGGCTCTTCGGGTGTGTCGTCGTGGGATCCGCCGGAGTAAACGCTTGACGCCATGTCGTCCAATTCAAAATCGCCATCATCGTCACTGGCATCGGATGTGACGCGACTGTGGGCGGCAGAATTGGTGGGCGATGCCAACAGCGAAGGCAGAGGAGAGCCCCGCGGCGTGTTGCTTCCGGAGGCACGGCCAGACTTGATGGCCTTCTTGGAGACGGTTTTGCCGTTGCCCTTGAGGGCCTTGACTCGAGCGTGGTTCATCATCTTGAAGAAGAATCTTGAAGAAGAGTAGAATTGCTAGAAAAAGAAGCTGGTTGTAAAGAGGAAAGGAGAGAAAAGATGCTGCGACGGGCAGTCGTCGAGCTTAAATATCGACTCTGGACCGGAAATTCCCAGTGAAAAGTATAAGGCTTGTAGGGAGATAATGGGAATTTTAACGTTCCACTAATCCAATCTTGCAGCCCTTGGCCAGTCTCTGCTTCCCCCCTTGAATTCGATGGAAGCACAGGCTACGTCACGTCGGTTTGCGCTTGGGTCTGGATGATCCCAGGTTGTTTGTGAGAGCGTCGGATGCTGGTTTGGTGAGGCTATGGAGGAGTAGACTGTCCATGAGAATGAGAGTCGAGATGCAGCGCAAATTGGCGGGTGGCGACAATATAAAAGGGCGACAGCAGGTGCAGCGGCGTGAAACGAGAATGCGACGGGCGACCAGGAATAGCTTACGCAATGTTGAAGGGAGCAAGATTGGAAAAGGCGATGAACGGGTGAGGCCAGAAAATAAAGCAAAGCAGCTGAGTGGTTCGGTGGCGTTCGGTTTGTGGGCATGACCGTCTCGCAAAGCTGCCCATGTCGACGCTACCAAGAAACATGCGCGCTAGGCTGATCGGGGCAAGTAGCCGGTACTTGGCTTAGGGCAAGGACCAAGCGGCCCTGAGATCGCCCGTGGGAGCATGTGAGAAGCTGCAAAGTTGACAGGCAGACGGTACGGATGTAGAGGTACAGGAAGAAAAGGTACTCGTAATTCCCAGGCATGCATGATATCTAGGTAGTTCAGCATCATTAAATACGAGCCACCATCTAGAGTACGGAGAGCTCTACCGCTGGAACAGACAAAAGCCTAAACATTTCGCTGCCTCAAGGTATTTTTCTTTCTTCTTTTCCTCAAAGCTGCTGCACTTCGGCCCTGCTTCGGCCTTCTACGATTCCCAGCACGCCATAAATCTTGAAGCTTTTTCACGAGATAAAGTGGCCAGGCTATACTTCCTACTGCAGTACAATAATAAGACTCACAGCGACGACGATGACGATATAGAGATGGAGACTTCCCCAGTACCGCTAGCAAAGTAGCTGTACTTTATTCAAGCTCCGTGCCCCATCACCCAAGCCAAGTTCGGGCTGGTTTCTTGCTCCGGCTGCTGAGCTACTCCGCAGAAAGATGCGGCATCCCTGTTGGTCATGCGTCATTGCTGTAGCCACTTTAACACACAAAGGATTCCCGGGTCTCAATAAAGCCGGTTTATCTTTTGTTTGTCTCGTCTCTCCGTTCTGTGCTTGTCGCATCAGCCCGTTTGGCTGAACTTCTGCCTTGTCGCTGGCTTACTTGCTTCGGTGACAACCCCCAAGAGATGATTCGTGACTGTCTGCCCGCCTTATTTGTATTGGCTCGTATCCTATCCAGAGTGCTTTCACGTGCTGCAACTACGATTCGTTTCTTGGCCTGCTATTGACGGCTCTTATGCAGCATGGCGGGGCATGGCTCGAGCCCTTGGGCATCGGGTCAGCAGGCGGCCGGCCATAGGGAGGAGCAAAACTGGCAAATAAAGGCGTTTGAAGGGGGATGAGCCCAGCCCTATTGGAGAGCTGTTGGCCGCTGAAACGCAAGACGAGGGGTTTTCTCTTACAGTACTTCGTAGAGAGTACAGCCGTGTACCTTAGATGCTCAACAGTACAAGCAAACTCTGCGTGACTGGATGAAGTCATCTCCGCTACAAAGCCATCTTGCTGGGGCATGAGCATGCCGTGATAAACAGCTCACTCTACATGGCGAGATTCGCTCACGCTGCCCTCCCTGCCGAGCCGGACTATTTATTACTTGTACTAATATTAACTGATCCGTAATGGAGCCTCACATAAGACGTGCTCCGACCTGCCCAGATCATACATACAAAAGCACCATCCATGTCTTTGCAACATGTGGCCTGCAGACCCAGGCAAACGGACCCCATTTCTGCCGGGCTGCTTTATGTTGGATTGATGTATGTTGCATGTACCGATACCCCTACCAGAGGCGTATCTACAGCACCTGAATCATGCGTCGAGTCGAGGCGCTAAGGCAAAGCAAAGCAGCTGCAGCTTCTGGCTGCACCCGTCGCGGCCCATCAATTGGCTGGCATGCCGTGGGTATCGGTACTCGTACCTGCTTGTAAGAATGCGGGAACAGCGCTGTTGGTACCTGTGCTGCACTGTGACTCGCCCACTTGGCAGCCGGACATGGCCACGCAAATCTGCAGAGACAACGGGGCGTCGATTTCGCAGCAAATCATACCCGTTCTTTTGGCAAAGTGGTCGGCGACGCTGCATACTTTGATTCATCTTCTTCTCCTCTTTCTCCCCGTCGTCCGCGGTTGCGTCGCAAAATACAAAATCCAAATACCAGCGCCGAAATCTAGCAGTGACATACTCGGCTTCCGAATGCCCCACCTAAGCTACGATAAGCCACCCATCGCGGGGCTTATCGCTGCTGCCCGCTTCTGCCTGGGGCTGCCTACAGGGCACATTAGTGCCGTATATAGAACAAAGTACTGCTACATTCGCATCAACTGCTCCCGTACAGCACAGTACCTCCTCGTACCTTTGCCGTTGGCCCTTGAAATAAACCTCCATCCATCTTGTAAAGTGCGCTGTGGCTCTGCTCTATCTAAAGTTCATAGATACTAAGGTATCTTGCGCATCAAGACTTTACCATCACTTCACATCAGCATCTCCCAGCCAGCTCGCGAAACACTCGACTGAACCGCCTAGTGGACAAACAACCTCCATCCCTTGAATCCCCCTCGGCTCAGCGCCAAACAGACGCTCTCCCACCTGTGCCAACCAGCTGGATGCGTTCATGTCAAGTACCCTCTGTTGATTCTTCAAAGTACTTGGACCCCAGCGTTTTAAACTTCTGAGGTCAAAGTGACTCGAGCCCCACCCCATCCTTTACTTCCGAAGCCTCGACTTTCTCCCCTCTTAGCCAAACAACTTCACTCTTCTTTTTAATCTGCTTCATCCCCCTCAACTTCTCTCTTCCACTGCGCCCTTCCATCTCCGATCCTCTCTCGTCTGCACTGCAGCCCGGCCGCAACTGGGCATAGACTCCGACCGACTCGATAATTCAAAGGCGCTCACAGCCCAGATACCATCCATCATGGCGTCGCCCTACCTTCGTGACCAAGGTGAGTTTCCCTCCGACATGCGGCGCAGCGCCCGAGACTCTCCAAAGCTAATCTCATGTGCAGTGCTGGTCACCCTGACTGCTGTGAAGCCGCCTCCCGACTTTTCCTTTCCGACTCGTCGCCTTCTCCTTGAATCAAACCAATCAGTCGCTCTTGGACGTATGAGCAAGAAAAACACCACATATGCTGCCACCGGAAAGAATGGCTGGATAGACTCCGCCGTCATGTCCAGAACCCATGCTTCACTTTATTATGATCAACAGCACAAGGTATATTGCATCATCATCATCATCATCGTCACCCAGACGGGCGTCGCAATTTGATTCAAACTAATTCGCATGCAGGCCGTTTTCCTCAGTGATGTCGGTTCCCTTCACGGAACCTTTTATAACGATACCCGATTGAAGCCTCATCAAATCCAGGCTATCAAGGACGGCGACCATATCCGGTTCGGCATTCCTGTTGACAGAGGATCAGATATATGTGCTCCTTGTATCATGGAAGTTGGTGTTCAATTTGGGCCGCAGGGGTATGCCTCTCTCTCCCACTCTCTTCTCTTCTATCCCCTTTGGCTGAATTCTAACGCTTTCATAGCTCCTTTCAAGCCCCGACCGTTTTCAGAGTGCCCGACGAGACCGATGAGGAAGATAGCGCCGAAGAAGATCACGAAGAAGATCACGGCGATAGTACCATCCGACACGGCTTGCAGGTTCTGCGAGACAACAACATTCGCCCGGCCAAAAACTGCATCACTCGAGAAGAAGTTGTGACTATTGACCTATCTGACAACGAGATGGGCTCGCCCGCGCCCGAGGATCAAACAGCCTCTACCAGGTCCATCCAGGATCTGACGACTGACAGGGCTATCTCTATCTCTGAGAAATCTCACTCACGTATACCTTCTCCTCCGGGAACGATTGATATCCCAGACTATATCCCAGATGACATTTCAGACGACGACGCCGTCTTCTACGAGGATGAATATGAGGGGGAGTACATGTCTGAGTCTGATGACGATTCTCACGGCCAATCTTCACTAGAAGACACTCATCTTGATCACCCTTTACATCACAATGTCTTGGACAGCGATCAGCATGTCCCTCATATCGAAGCCACGGAAATTCATGAGGCAGAAATATTCGATCGGTTTGAAAACCATTGCCTGCCTCCCATCATGAATTTCTCGCTGCCAAATGCAGCCTCTGCTCCAAACCAACCTTTACCTGGCGTCCAGCTGCCGTCCCTCTTTGACACTTTCCGATCGCAGGAAATATCCACGGGTCAAAATAACACCACATACACTCACACCAACGAAACAGATACTCCAAATCAATCTTTTGTTAGTGTCCCCACGGCTCCTGAGCAAGTTGAGACCAGATTCTGGCCCGTGGACGTTGCCCAGAGTCGAGCAACCGAGTCCAGTCTTCTGTTGGACTCAGGAGCCGAGTTTCTCAAGTCTCCACTCAAGGAGCATCTTGAGGTAAACATGAGATCGGAAGAACATACTCTTGACTATGACGAATCTTCCGCCTACCAATTCGAGGTAACCAAAGCGGCTCTTCAGCAACAGTGGCAGAAGAAGCAGCCGAGTCAGCAAGACGAACCTATCCAGCAAGACGAACCTATTCAACAAGACGAGCCGATTCAGCAGGAAGAGCCGATTCAGCAAGACGAGCCGATCCACCAAGACGAGCCGATCCACCAAGACGAGCCGATCCACCAAGACGAGCAGGCTCAGAATCAACAACAGCAGCCGCAGGCTGAGCTTACAAGCGTCCACACGGACGCTGATCAGCCTATGGAGTCTCCAGAGAAGGCGGTTAGAAACAAACGCAAGGCAATGGAAATTTCTGAAATGACTGCCGAGGAAATACCCTTCGCCGAGCTCACCCCAGTACAGGAGACTTCTCTACCTTCTGCAAAGCCTACGTCTGTTGACGACTCTGCAATGGACATTTCTCCCGTTGACATCCCTTCCGGAGCTGAGGAGCCGCAAGTGAAGCGACTGCGCAAAGCCGCTGAAATTTTTGGATATGCGGCACTTGGAGGAGTCGCTGTCATGTCTGCCTTGATTGCCACTGCCCCAACCCTATAAATGTTGCGGGATCTGATGAAATATCTATGCAGAACCCCTCAACTACGACTGTTGATTCTTGTTGAAACTCTTACTTTGCTTTACCACTTTTCTTTTGTTCTTAATACGGATGTTTTGTTTCTTACTTGTGAAGAAATTTGACTCTTTGGACTGGGTCGCCATTATAACTCTTGGCGTTGGGGTATAGGATGATTTTGGTTGCCAATCTGTCGCCTGCACTACAGCTGATTCTCGGCTTCTGTTGGCTGAATTGGACAGGATTCAGGCCGGACTATTGTGGTCACTTGCTTTTACACGGTCTTGTTTTCATGTATTTCTTTCTCTTATCTACGAAACCCTGTGGCAACGATTTTCTTAGCTTGGTATGTCATTAGGGGGCTTGACCCTTTTTTCTTTGTAATAGTGCTATAAATCTCTACTTAGGAGGAAAGGCAATAAATTGAAACTTCTTTTTTTTTCTTACCCTTACATTCACTCCTTTGTGTGTCTATTGTTGAGTGGCATGATGTGGTATCTTGTATGCATCAACTGGCTCAAACTTGTGATATCTCAACAACTTGTTTTGTTTGGCCGCGTGGACTCTTTTGGCACAGCCTATTGTGTGTTACTGACCACAGCAAGAGTAGTTTGAATCTCCGAAGGCTTCACAAGGCGCCCACTCGACACCAATCAAGTGTGTCGTTACGGAATATTTTCGTCAGCGCGTAATACTCGTGGCACGCCTGGGCTTTTCCAACGTTACAGCCTTATATCACCACCTTTGTTTGTGGAATTTTATTTTTTTCTTGTGTGTGCTTTTCGCCCAAGTACTCGATATAGAAAACTCAGTCAATATACAACTCGACGTGATAATCGTGTGTAAATGGCCTATGGGGTAATACTTCCAACAGGGTATTGTCGTTGTCACAGTGGGCAAGCATGAAAAAGATTTCGTCTCCTAAAACACATGGACACATTAATAGAAACACCAAAATCAGAGGAAGAGTTATAGGGGTCACCACAACGCCACAGGAATTATTCTGTTTCATCATCCGCCTAAGAGCAAGACAACACTTCCATAATCAAAATAAGCTTAACATTTTTTTTAAAAAAAGAAAAAATCTTTTCAACACAAGTTGCCCGAAAAGGTAGTGCCGAGGTGTCGGGGATAAGATGCGAGACTAGCCCTCCTCTGGTAGACACAGTCGTGTACCTTTACACCATTTCCCGACCAAAACGCTTACCCGCAGGGGCGTTATTTCGGTGTTGACAACGCGAGCTCGAGTCACCGCCTTCTGAGCCAGCAAAGAGATCTCTTAGGGATAGGAAAAAATTTCGTATTGCGGCAGTAACAGAACCGAGCGGCGGCCATTCTCAGGGCCATTTCCCCCTGGCTAGCGTAGATATCTGCTACGTCAACTCTCTTCTCATGTCGTTTTGTATCTCTTCTCTCTTCTCTCTTCTTCTTTTTCTCTTCCTTGTCTCTCGTCTAGCTTCACTTGGCCAAGCAAATAACCGAGCACATCGGAACCTTGATCCGAGAAAGGTGTCAATGCACGCCGCCATGACGGGTGTGTACACAGAGGAAAAGCCGGTGAGGAGCTGTAACCGTGAGGGAAGGGAAGGCCAAGAGACCGGTCTGCGAGGGATCAACAGCCCCCCACGTGGCGGGCCGGTCTAAAAGGTTCGGAAGGGCTATCCGCATCGGTTGATGCCTGATGCAGCTTTCCATGGTTCGATCATTGAGGGGTCAGGTTTTGTTCTTGTGGCGTGAGATAAACGATGGTGCAATGAGTACGCTGTAGAGCTGGCAACTGATGACATACATTGGTCGGCCAGGTGTCTTCTTCAGGGCAGCAAAGGGTACACAGAGCGGGTTTTGATTCGTGGGTCATATTGTGTGGCCCAAACTCGTATACGAGGGGAGCCAAGAAGGGTGCCGATATAGGCCTGGTGACTGATGCTCAAAAGTTTCTTTGCTGTTGAGTTATGCAGGCTGTTGTTCTCTCGGCGGGAAGCGTCCAACCAGGGAAAGCTGCATGTTGTCTTGTGCTCCGGGAACACAAGCCACTGCGTCGGATCCATCACCGTCGAGACAGCCAGAGGCGCGCCCCCAATTATCAGCCGTTCGCATGAGCCTTGTGAAGTGCAATAGCCGCGTTTCCCGTGCCGAAATAACAGACGCCATGCAACTGCCAAGACGAGAAAAATCGTCATCTTGCAGGCGCACGTTTTGGGGCTGAAACTCGCAATCTATCTCGTCTAGCAAGCTGAGCGAGCTGGGTCGACAGGGCAGTCCTCAGAGAGCTGACCGGTCCGGTTATTGACAAATGAGAAGGGAGCATGCCGATCAGCCATCCGGGTGGCTGCATGGATTCTCAGCTCCAGAGCACAGAAGGGAACGGTCCGGGTTTAGAGAGGACAGCGTACGGGTCCAGTGTCGCAGTTAAATACTCAAATCGGCTCATTCGCGGTAGAGCGGCAGTTGCCAAACCTTCTTCTCATTCGACAGTGGAAAGGCGAGGGGAGTATGATGAGGCGGTAAGGCTTTTGTTCGACGTCGCCGAGCGCTCGTCCGTGACGGTGGCGCATATAGGCCATGGGCTGAGCGTTTTATGAAATTAAAGCGGACAGGATTCCATGTAAAATCCATGTCCAGCCCCGGCGGGTCGGTATCACGTTGCCTATAGCTTAGTTGCCTCGTCTATATGTCGAGGCAACCACACAGGATGGATAGAGGCCATCGTGAGGTTTGTTGCATCCGGTGTGATGATGGCTTAAATTGTAGCTGAGGATAATCAAGGCGGTCAGAAGGATTCGTAGTCTGTCTCGTAGTGTATCATGGAATCAAGCAGGTTGAGCTGGCGACCAGGTTCCTGAGCCTCTGCCAACGCAGACATTAGTATTTAAGCAGAGGTTTCGCCGCACATTCTCTCCAGTGGAATCATTCCTTCAAGTGTTCATCTCAGCCGTCTTCTCATCATCAGCTACTCTTTTCTTGATCCACTCGATTCAAATCTTGTTCCAAATAACCAGCGTCAACTATATATCCAGCCATGGCTTCTGAATTTGCTGCTGGCATGAAAGCAGGCTTGGTGCCGATAACCTGCGACATGTGCAGTATAAGGCAGTACGTTTATTATTGCCGCATTCTTTAAGGAATCTGATTGCTAAAACTGAATTTGAAGACTCGATTGCGAGTACTGCAGGGGCTCGCTTGTCAGAATGGTCCCCAAGAATTATTCGTATTCGATGACGGCTTCGCCGTTTGCTCGTCAGGCTGGCAGATCATCGTCAGAACAAAACAACCATCCAGATTCGGATCATAGATCATCAGGTGTCTATTCAAAACGCAGTTAGCACACGTCGAACAGGATTTTGCATATCAGCGCATCTATGTAAATGTCTTTGGTGTATATTTTCTTTGGACAGGTGTGAGGATTCAGCCTCGCAATGTGGTTACATTGGGGAAAGGATGCCGGTGTTCGTACCTACTCAGGTTGTAGGTGGTTTTGGCTTCAATTTTTTAACAATAGATGGGATTACTTGGCAACAATTCTGCTGGTGGCCCAGTAATATGTAAAGGTATCACATTTGTGTGACTCCCAGTTTAAAAACTGGACAAGCTCATGTAACGAGAATAGTCTACTGTACACGAATTAGTATGTCGTCAAGTATTTTTTTTCCTTCTTTCTCTAGTTCAATGGGAAACAAACCAATGCAGTGACGACTCGCACCAAGGCTCGGCAGTATCAATTTCATTTCGTGGCAGATGAATATCCAATCCAGAGGGAGCACAGTCGAGGGGCATAGGTCTTCCAACAATGGCTTGCTTTTTATCGAAAATATACTCAGTCGATTCCATGTACGACGTAACCTCCTTTGGCACATCATAGTCATGAGTCTTTGATCATATTATCCTTGAAAGAAGTGGCCGTGATGAGAAGACGGAAGAACATCCGATAGCTGATCCCAGGCGTTGCTCGTAACATCCAGCTCAAAAGCGATTTGGCCATTAGTATGTTACCCTTGGATACTGCGTACATACACCGACGTTAATCTCGGAAGATGGAGAGCGAATGAATGAATGCAAGGACCGATGCCGTGTACGAAGCCATCTTAAAGTCGATCCAATCAAGGAGTCGACGGGAAAGTGCATCTTCGGTAAATCACGTGTCTTCTTTCGAAAGCCATTGGTGAAGCAGCACGAGCTGTACGAGCCGCAGGTCCACAGCCGATTCGGTTGAAGAGTTATAAATGACTGGTTGTGTATCCCCAAGAAGCTTCTTTTGCTCTGGGGTCGTGCATCTTGTAAGTCGTGAGCCTGGCGACTTCCTAGGAAGTCGCTGCGGCTTTTCTTCGGAAGAGCAGAAGCCACCCTTGTCGCTACTGAGCTCATCCTTACCTAATCTCAACTGCGGCAGACTAAGCCTCGCCTAGGACCTCCAAAGAACCTCAGCCGTGTCGGTCATCGTTAGCAAACAACCTTGAAGCTCCAGTTCATCGCTTCAACAGGCATTCGATACTCGGTGATTGAGGTGCCAAAGCCAGTCACCATGTCCGTGATTTTGTGCACAGGTTGGCCCCGCCTGCTCCATCCCCATCCCCATTCCCATATCCATTCTCGTCAGCTGTCGCGAGCTTCAATACTAATTGCGATCTAGCGGGTTACGACCACACAATTAGGTTCGCAGGTGTCCACCAAGCGATGTTGCTCTACGCGCAGTGCTAATTCCCCGCAACATAGATTCTGGGAGGCGCTATCGGGAATTTGCTCGCGAACGATCCAGCACCCAGACTCACAGGTGAACCGCCTGTGCATCTCCCCCGACAAGAGGTTTCTAGCAGCAGCCGGCCACCACACGGTCAAGCTTTACGATATCAAGTCGACAAATCCCAATCCGCTGCTTACATTTGAGGGACATACGGGGAACATCACGGGAGTGGCATTCCACTGCGAGGGCAAATGGATGGTGACAAGCTCCGAAGACGGCACTGTCAAGATTTGGGAAACGCGGACGGGGTCGATCCAGAGAAGCTACAATCATGGATGTCCAGCCAACGATGTGGTCATTCACCCGAATCAGGGCGAAATCATAAGCTGCGACAGATCGGGCAGCGTAAGGATCTGGGATCTGGCCGAGAACACTTGTGCGCACGAGCTCATCCCCGAAGAAGACGTGTCGGTATCAAGCGTGACAGTTGCTAGCGACGGAACGCTATTGTGCGCCGCAAACACGGCAGTATGTCGCACACAACACATCATTTCTTCTTTCCCAACCCGATTAGCTAACCTCTGCCAGGGCAATGTGTTTGTGTGGCATCTCCGCCAAAACTATGATCAGACAGAGTTGCTCCCAGTAACGCATTTCAGCGCCCACAAGGAGTACATTACGCGAATTCTCCTCTCTCCCGACGTAAAGAAGCTGGCAACGTGCAGCGCAGACCACACGGCCAAGATTTGGGAGATCAAGGACGTCAAGCCGCAGGTCAACGGCAAATCCGACGAGGCCAGGCCGCTTCCCCTAGAGGCTACCCTCACTGGCCATCAGCGATGGGTGTGGGATTGTGCGTTCAGTGCAGACTCGGCGTATTTGGTGACGGCATGCTCCGACCACTATGCACGACTATGGGAACTGCACAGCCAGCAAATCATACGCCAGTACAACGGCCATCACAGAGGAGCTGTCTGCGTGGCGCTCAACGACTATTCAGAGACACGTTAGGGTCCTACAGATGAATCGTCGGCTGGGCCATCAAATAATACAGGGAGTGATGGCACGGGATGGACCTTGGAACTGAAGAAACAGGGATGATTTGGCGCGGCGTTTTGGTATCGCTTCTGGTTATGTTAACCTATATCTTTTATTCGGAGATGACGATTGTCGCCATATGCTGCCCTTAACATGCTAAGATGGCAAGACTTGAGGTGCAGGGTTTGCGCTTTCTCAACTTTCTCAATTCAAAGTGCAAGAGGCGTTAGTGACTGCTACAGGACTCTGGTGTTTCTGTTAAAGCAAACTCGGTTGGAAGATTCTGCCTGGGTCTAATGCCAGCAATGGTGCAATGCCTTCTTTTGGCATCTACTGCAAGTAACCCACCCGGTCTTGGATGTGGCCGCATGAAGCTATAGAATTTTTTAAATGAGTTAATTCTATGCCAAGCGCTTTGAGTTTGTAATATGTGATGGTGTCGTCGATTTGGGCAGCTGAAGTGTGATTGCTTCAGCCCAAGAGGTGCAGCACCATCTCACGATGGCCTCGCAACTTGTCGCCGTTTGGGGCTGCCTCAGCTCTTATCCCAGCAAGGGCATGCATGCAACAAGCATTGGACAATTGGGGGATAATCGGACTTCGGATTTCGAAATACGCTTCCGGGTGTGCGCAACGGCTTTTGGGGTTGGGTTGGCTCGACCTGATTTTTTTCCTGTTGCGTCGTATATTAGGCACCCTCCAAAACGCCCTGTCACCTGCAGGAGAGCTACAACTCAAACATGAGAAGCAAGGCCCAAAATAAACCGATTGGCCAAGTTCGGCGAGACCAAAAAAACTCCCATGTGTTCATTGATCTGTCAGTACGGAGTAGGAGCAACATACATTGACGATCTCCTCTCTACTCTAACCAACCAAAACACCGAAAGGCACACTCCAGGGATAGGTGAATATTCCCCTGCCCCTCCTCGTCCCTTGTCACATTTTCTTTCCTTTCACGGAGGGTGTGCCCATGAGCTTTTTTTTCTTTGTTTCTCGCTAGTTTGGAGTGCCGGGCCCTCGGGGTAAAACGACTGGCTGGCCGGCTTTCAATCGTGACCCAGCAGAAAAAAAAACCCGCGTTTTGTGAGATGTTTCCAAAGGGCCAAGGCGCTGGGACTGTCCAGCTGGACAGGGATGTTCGCGGGTACGCTAGCTGGTCGGACCCTGGAAACCCCATTTTTATACGTCTGGGCAGTTTGTACGGTAGTCTTAACTAGCGACTTGAAGGAAGGCCGCTATTGAATGCCGTACAAAATATTGATTGTGCTAGATGGATTAGGGTTCAGTGTCTTGTGATTGCCTTTTTTTGCTTTCTTTTTTTTTTAACGTCATCCATGTCATGTTCGTATCATGTCATCTCATGTCGTATATGCGTATATACACAGCTCTACAGGGACTGTTCTATTATCCGTGACTCAGCCAGTGTTGCCCGAATGACGAGCCTCTTCGCCGGGTGCATGACCAAGCTTTTCTGACAGTTCAATCGAACCCATGGAGAATGAAAGCATTGACCTTTGGCTGCCTCTTTCGCCTCGGGCACAGCCGTTGCTGCTAAACTAAAACTATCCATTACCTTAGTACGTAGTAGGTCAGTTCCCAGGTACCTTGCCTTAGCCCGGCAGGAAAAGCTGCATCATGACTTGCTATACTCCGTATGCGGGCTTCTTTCGTGCCTTGTGGTATGGAGTCATGGAGTAACTGACGTGCTAGTTCTTAGCTAGCATCATAGCAGAAACGTGTAAAACCGTTAGTAGCCAGCGGGTCTCTTCCTCTGTATGTCTCTCTCTCATCTACAGAATACCAGCAAATCGAATGGATGCATCCAAGCATCTAATCCTCAACTGCCATTTTTTCGCCACCCACGCTCCCCTTTCCGGCAACGCTCCCAATCGCTCTCTCCGGCCCTGCATGCTGCACCGTCGCGTGGCAAACTGGCTAGCCCTTTTTCCGTCTCGACGTCAAAATTGGTGACCCCCAGAAAGGCTGTGCCCGTGCCGCCCCGCTCTATAGCGTCGCCCTGGAACCAGCTTCCACCAATTCAATCCAATAGTACAAGTATGGACTGCATGTAAACTCGTAGCTCCGGTAGCAACGTTGAAACGTACGAATACAGAAGCTAAAACAAATCCCCCACTGTAGATGCGCTAAAACAAACCTCGCTGGAGGGGCACGTAAACCGGCCAATCACCGGCCCATCACCGGCCCAGGCTCCCCATCTGAGTGTCCCGAATCAGGATGGATGCTGTTTCGATCTGGTATGAGTAACCCAAACACCTGTAACAAAGTAGCATAGCGTAGCCTCTTTTTTTTCTTCCATCCTCCTTTCCCACTACTACCACTACAACTCCACCAAGCAAACAAACGAAGCCACGAGGCTATGTGCGAGTAATATCGCAACAATACCAGAACAGACTATTCCTAATTCTCTCTCTTCCCCCCATTCAGCCCTGCCAAAAAGATGTCTTCGTCATCACCCCCCGAGGAGCTACCCATCGACCGGCCCCCCGCCATCAACTACGTCCTGAGCTTCATCCTCGTCGGCCTCGCCTGGGGCCTCACCACGCCCTTCATCCGCCGCGCCGCCCGCACCCACAAGCCCGCGCCTCACCCGCTGCTCGACTCCCCCGCCGTCAAGCAGAGCTGGCTCCGCTCCAGGCTCTACGCCGCCTTCTTCTCCGTCCTCGACCTGCTGCGCAACCCGCGCTATGCCGTCCCGCTTGTCCTCAACCTCACCGGCAGCGTCTGGTTCTTCCTCCTCATTGGCAAGGCTGGTGAGTCTTCTCAAAAACACACGCCCCATGCATGTCTCATCTTGAACCTCCGAAAAAGGCCTCCGGGTGTCTCAGATCCCCTTTGGGCCCCTCCCCATCCCCGTCCCCTCTTCCACACCTAACCGCCTTGCTGGTCTAGCCCAGAGGGTTGGTTTGTTCCTCCTTGGTAGAACCCATCAGATCTGACCCAGTCTTTTGGCCACCTGTTAGAATTGAGCCTTACCGTCCCGATTGTGAATGCCATGGCCTTCCTCTTTACTGTTGTTGGTGAGTGGTTGGTCGAGGGTAAGGTAATTAGTAGAGGTACGTGCAAGCCTTACCACTCAATTAGATCCGTAGCAGTATCAGAGATCGAAAAGCTAATCGCAGGGTCTTTGGGAGGTGAAAAGAAACCGGCATTGGTATGACATTATCTTTAGTGGGAATCGCATTGTGTGTTCAGAGCAAGACCTAAGGCGAAGGCAGTGCAATATATCAAGTTTCGTTCTCATAGCATCATAAGCCAGCGGCAGCAATAAAATCAATATATTTGTAGAAAGTAAAAAAAAAAAAAAAACTACATTTGCTGTAGAAAAAGGTGAGGCTGCTCCAGGCAGCCCAAGAAAGAAAAGAAAAATCTATGACCCGTATATCCTCCAATTTTGTATCCTCAAGAAGACTGCTGTCTATCACGCAGTCTTGTGGCATGCCATGCCTATGTAAATAGGACGCCCAAACAACCAAAAAATATAACCAAGAGAAGAAAAAGGTATCCCTTTGCCCTGTGGCTGCCTATGAACCGTGTGTCCATGCCCATACGCCAAAATCACGCCCCCGAATAAAAAGACAACTCCGTACTAGAACAATCGAAGAGACCTTGCAGCATCTGCTGTACAAGGCTGTTGTCGAAAAAAGAAAATAAATGGTGGCAATCGGTGTAACGTTAATGATGCCTCACCCCCCTGAAGAGGAAAAGTTGCTCTTGGTGCCGGCAGTCAAGGTGAGATAAGGTGTAGCTGTTGAATCGTCCAGTATTCGTAGCAATCGTATTACCGCTGTCGAGCTTGAAGCCAGCGCATGATTCTTCGCAAACTCGGATCCTCCATTGTCCAGCGGCCCTGCGATTGGTCCGCGGTCAAGAGCTCGGTGTACACGTACTCGTCGGTAATAGCAGCCAACTCCTAAGCAACACGAAAATTAGTTACATTACATCCCCACTACTTTGGCCGTGCATATGTTGGTAAGAAAGGATTTCCCCGACATGTACCGAGTGGAGACGCCATTTCCCGTAAGAAAAGGCTGCGTCCAAGAAAACGGAACCAGGGAGGGAGCCTTTTTGGGGGTGCAAGTTGTAGGTAAGCTTACCGCTCGAAGTTGGTTATCCAAGGCCTGCAGCTGGGCATGGTTCCCCGGATGCGGTCGTTGACCCTGCAAGACTTGGTCTCGGTACTCAATCCAACGCTGCGCCGCCGCCTGCCTCAGGAGAATCTTTTGCCCCTCGTGCCGCCGAGCGTAGGCATCTAGCAGAACCCTTTGGACTCAATGTTAGCTGATTCGATGCTTCGTCTGCTGAATGAAAGAAAACGCACTGCTGTAGTTCGGCTCTGGTCTGCTCCTCTTCGCCTCCCTGGGCTGCAGGCACCCTGGTATCGGCAGCCACGTCGAGAATGTATTGGCCATCGATGGTGCACTGGCGTAAGGTAGCCCATCCCTCGGTGTAGTAGTCCTCTTCGTTCTCTGGCTCGACGGGACCGGCTGCGATATAGTACTGAAGAGTCCGGAAGTCGGCCAGGACTTCGGCAACTCGGGCGGTGCGGCACTCGTTCACTTCTCGTTCCATGTTGAATTAGTTACTCTTCTCACCAAAAGACTGGATTGAGATGTGCTATGGCCATCTTTACGCTCTGGGGTTGTGCTTTGTATGAGGAAGTGGATGCGTATCCCGCGTAAAGCGCATATACCGGACCTTTAAAGGGGGGCGTGCCGCCCGGGTCTGCATGTGTGCTTTACTTGGGACTTGGGGGGAGCAGAAATAGCGGGACAATAAAAGCAATTCGCTAAGAGGCTAGTGACCTACATCCGTCCATGGTGTCGAGGGAAAAGCTTCCGGATGAGACTTGGGGGCCAGGCGCGAAAGGGGGGCCAACAAAGAAGCCTAGTTGGTATTTCCGTACAAGGAAATAGGTGAAGAGATGCAACAATGGCTCTCGGCCGATACCTCTAGACGTCGTTCGTAACGGTGACGCAGTGTCGTCTTCTCTTCGAAAGAGAGATTGTGAAAAACGAGATGGTCAAAGCCGTTGAAGCTGAAGATTCGAGATGCTGAGCTGAAAAAACAGCACTATCAATTCGATATTCAGCAGCGGATAGCGTGGCGATATGGAGTAGTCGGGGATCGAAGCTGCTTCAGCGTGGCAAGCAATGAAGAAACTCTGCTGGATGCTATTCTCGATTTGCCTCGACGCGAGATGCTCCATCCTTAAGTATGCTCCGTCCATGATCGACCCCGTCCGGTGTTGTCGGAGGATCCAGCAGAGTTCTCGCCTGGGCCTTGAAGGGCTCGATGCCCATCTCGGCCTTACAAAGCTACGGTGGACTTGGGCTTTGGTGGACGGATGAATCTGAGGCCCTAAGAGGGTAACCAGGCTGAACCATTCAGCTACCACTTGCTCTCTGACAAACACCAACGAGAGTGCTCTCCGTCACCTCCACCCCGGTGGCTCTTTGCAAGCTCAAACCTGAAGAACCCCGGACAAGCTGGCAATCGGGAGCCGTCCAACCGGAGCCGTTGTCAGCCCTATCCTAGCCCCTTGATGCCTCTTGCACCAGCCAGCCTGAGGTCCGAGGCTGGGCGCCTGTGTGGTGCTGGGCTCGCATTCTGGGTGGGTGACTCTTGCGCCAGTACCGGGCCCCGTCGATCTCAGCAGCAGACTGCTAGGCAGAGCCAGACGAGGCTAACGACTCGAGGCAGAGGAAAGCCTTGCCTGCCAGGGGGAGACACGCTTTTGGTCCCCGTTCCGTGGGTCGAATCAAGGGACCTTGTGCATGAGGCCATCGATTCCCCGTGACGAAGGGGGGATGGGGGGCGTCCCGGCAGCGCCGTTAGATGCACGCCGCACCGCTAAAGCAGAAGCAGAAGCAGGTTGCGGTTCGTTTGAAGCTGCTGCAGCACGCATTGGGGCGGCGATGGGAGGCTACACAGCGGGAAGCTCCAGGGCGCCGTCTAGCTCGACAGAAGAGCGACGCAAACCACCAAATGGCATGCCGTCGTGTCGTGTCCGGATACTGGATACTGGATCCTCGCCTGAAGACCCCTGCCCAGTGGAGACGGCCGTGGATGATCGGGCCTATGGTGTGCATTCGCCCTCTTCCAAACAGACGCTTCAGCTCCGGCTCAGCGGCGCTACCACACGCAGCCTTGCCGAACGAAGCCAGAGTGACGGGCCCTGCATGAGCTGCGTGTGCCAGGGATCAGCCCCAGGGACCAATGGCAGCCCGCCGTGGCCTGCAGATGCATCGTGGGTTTTTTCAGAAGCCGAAGACGTTGTTTCTTGGATGATGCAAGTCAAATGCAAGAGGCAAGTTCTGGAGAGACACCCGCTGCGCCCTGTCATTTGTCCAACGCCGGCCTAAGCCGTTCGGGAGGGAGATTTTTTAGAGGCAGTGCCCGCCAACGCTTCCTTCCTTGCCTCTGTTTTCTTTCCTCTTCCTTTTTTTCGGCTGTCCTTTTTGCTTCCACTCCATCGCAGAACTGACAAGATTCACAATTCCAAGCTACGCCTCGAATTGGCAATGCGGATGATCCAGAGACACGTCACCGAGCCCGTGGTTGGCGTTTGCTTCTCCCAAGTCACTCTGCAGGCTTCGAGGCGCTGCGCCCGATTGGCAACCGTCGCTGGCTGAACTCAGTCCTTGATCATCGCCCGATGATTCACGGCAAGGGTCACTTGTAATGTTGCATCTTTGTCTCTCGAGTCCCGACGACGGCAAGCATCCAGATCGGGAGGCTATGATTGGAGATTGCATCTGAGACGAGGCTGCTGCCTACTCGACGCCGTGGACACGCAGACTCACCTTGCCCAAAGTAACTCGTCGTAGCCATGTTCCTTGTTGATGCAACTCCAGCTGAATACATGGCTTGGCAGATGCCGATGAATCATCCCATCGTCTTTGCTTACGGCTTTGTAATGAGGCCATGTCCGTACGCGTGTCAGGATGGATCATTCAGCTATCATCAAGAAAGCTTAACAAAGACACGGCATGACTGCTATTCAGAACAGACATTGACTCATAGTTCAACCAATACAATACATTGATCGATTGTAGGCAGCCGGTCTAAGGGAGGGAGAAAAAAACAAAGAAGATGGGGGAAAGGAAGAGACAAACACTGCAACGTTGCCCTCGACATACCAGACTCGGCCAAAGAGTCGTTGACCATTTCTAGCCCTATGCCAGCATCAGATATCGAGCCTTGGACATTATTAATTGTGTTCATCCTAGTACATCGCGAATCTTGGCTGTCCTGATGCCTCTTTTTCTCTAGTTACCTCAAGCTCCGAGCAGGGCGTCGAGTTGGGGCAAAGGCCGTTACACTAAGCAGCAGCATGAACTCAGGGGTGTGAATGTGTCCATCACGCCCACCACACTCCCCCTTTGTCTACTAATTTTCCGTACAGAGCCACTTGAAGTGGTGAATTCTACTCGGCCGCAACCGCCTTTGCCTAGAAACGATACACCCTGTTTCTACTGCGCTGTCAACCACGGGGCACACCCTCATATAAACGCCACCGTGACAGCAACGTCCAGCCTCAGCCAATGGCATCCCAAAAGCGCCCATCACATAGTGAGATGGGGACATCCACAAGGCGATTGCCCTGTTTTTCTCCATCGAACAGCTCGAATCTTGTGCAATAACGAGCCCCCCTGCTAGCAAAAGCCCCCCTCTGGTGGTTCAGCCCCCAAGCAACGCGGCTCCTAACTCTATAGAGCGATGGGTGGCTTTCTGTGGTTGACCTATGATGTGCAGCATTTGGTGTTTAGCTTGAGGTCATTGTTAGGAGTAACGTTCCGCAGTGAACCCTCCGAGTACTACGCAAGGGGAGGTGATTACGGGATATAAGTTACAGCACATCCGCTCAGGGGCCAGCATACAGCGGGCGTCAAACCTGGACCCGAGATTTAGGAGAGACATCTTTGCGTTCTTAAACTTCCCTTGCATACAGTTGCCGCCATAATTATTTGAAATTTTGACATGTTGAAAAGACTGCTCTACTGTGGAAATAGGGGATGGAATTTGGCGTGGAGTAGTGGATCTTGAGTGGTGACGCTGGTGAGCATACAAGAATTACTTCTCAAAACAACTAGCCTACAATCATCCGACTCCTACACTATTCTCCATTTCTATACTCTCTATTTCTATGATCTCCATTTTCTATACTCGCTATATCTATACATTGTAACACCTTACAAGCACGATTTTATGATCTCCATCTTCTATACTTCCTACTTTATGCAGTGTCATATCTTATAAACACAATTCTATGATCTCCATTTTCTATAGTCTCCATTTCCATACAGTGTCATATCTTACAAGCACGATTCTATGATATCTAATTAGACATAAAGTCATCTTTCGCCTCACACACTAGATACACACTACCCACCTATGCAGCCAACACATCACCACATGCACCTATAAACGTCGGCTTAATCTAAAGTGCCAGTCACCGACAGCCGGGAGAATGCTGAGTTCGTCTTAGACAATGTAATCACTCCCCTTGATCCATATCAGCTGGGAAGCATCAAACTTTCTTTTACGAGGTTACATTGGCCACGCCAAGAGAGATGAATGTCTCACCCGCCACCCTATCGCCATGAACCAAGGCGGCAATATTTAGCCACATCCTAAGGTTACACAAAACTTAAGGAATATGCAAATCACTCCGATTCGAGAGTTGGAATCTCAATATTTGGGCCCCCGGGTATTATTGAGCCTATTTAAAACAGTATAGTTTATTCACAAAAAGAAGGGGCTTGCATCTAACAATTAACCCCGGTGAAAACAAAAAAGTTTTTATTCCAACCACTAGCGGCTGAGAGCAATACCAAAAGATCGGAAACATTTACTCCTCCTCCATGGGAACCTCCTCCTCATACTCCTCACCGTCATCGGCGGTAGCATCTTGGTACTGCTGGTACTCGGAAACGAGATCGTTCATGTTGGACTCAGCCTCGGTGAACTCCATCTCGTCCATACCCTCGCTAGTGTACCAATGCAAGAAAGCCTTGCGGCGGAACATGGCACTGAATTGCTCACCAACACGGCGGAAGATTTCCTGGATAGCAGTAGAGTTGCCGACAAAGGTGGAGGAGATCTTGAGACCCTTGGGGGGAATAGAGCAGAGGGCGGTTTGGATGTTGTTGGGAATCCACTCGACGAAGTAGGTGGAGTTCTTGTTCTGGATGCTGCGCATTTGGTCCTCGACCTCCTTCATGGCAACCTTTCCACGGAAGATGGTGGAGCAGGTCAGGTAGCGGCCATTGCGGAAGTCAGAGGCAGCCATCATGTTCTTAGGATCCAGCATCTGCTGGGTCAACTCGGGAACGGAAACAGCGCGGAAAGAATGCGCGCCAGGGCTGGTAAGGGGCGCAAAGCCCACCATGAAGAAGTGCAGACGAGGGAACGGCACCATGTTGACGGCAAGCTTGCGAAGGTCGGAGTTGAGCTGGCCAGGGAATCGGAGGGAGGTGGAAACACCGGACATGACTGCAGAAACCAGGTGGTTCAGGTCGCCGTATGAGGGGTTAGACAGCTTCAGGGTCCTCATGCAGATATCATACAAGGCTTCGTTATCGATACAGAAGGTCTCGTCCGAGTTCTCAACCAACTGGTGCATAGACAGGGTGGCGTTATAAGGCTCGACAACGGTATCCGAGACCTTGGGAGAAGGAACGACGGAAAATGTGGCCATCATGCGATCGGGGAATTCCTCACGAATCTTGGAGATCAGCAGGGTACCCATACCGGAACCGGTACCACCACCCAGGGAGTGGGTAATCTGGAAACCCTGAAGGCATTCACAGTTCTCAGCCTCGCGACGAACGACATCGAGAACTTGGTCAACCAGCTCAGCACCCTCGGTGTAGTGACCCTTTGCCCAATTGTTACCAGCACCAGACTGGCCGAAAACGAAGTTGTCGGGGCGGAACAGCTGGCCAAAGGGGCCGGAGCGAACGGCGTCCATGGTACCGGGCTCGAGATCGACGAGAACAGCACGGGGGACATATTTGTTGCCGGAAGCCTAAAAGGGGCGATGTTAGGTCCCGAAGTCTAGACAGCGCCTGAATCAAGCGGATGCTGGTAGAATCTACACACCTCGTTGAAATAGACGTTCAGACGCTCGAGCTGCTGGTCGGAAGTACCACCGTAAACACCGCTGGCGTCAAGGCCGTGCTCGCCAGAGATGGTCTGCCTATAATGATTATGAGTATCCGATTCGTCAAAAACGCGTCGCTTCGAGATTTCCGTCGCCGATCTCTAGAGGAGAACATACCAGAAGGCAGAACCAACTTGGTTACCCTGAGGAAATTGTCAGCATCGCGATGGTCGCGTTTTGTGCGGGGGGCCAGCGCCCAAGGAGGGGCAGAGGGATATGCAACTTACACACTGACCGGTCTGGAGGTGAACCTATAGCGAGGGGAAGAAAATACGTTAGCTTGCATGTTTTTCATCTCACGGATAAAAGCATTTTCATTCTCGACTTGGGCCACCAAATTGCGAGCTCGGGTGCCCATTGAAGACGGGTGGGCGCGTGAGAGAAAGCTCCCAACGCCAGCTCTCAAGGTGGGGGGGAAAGGGACCAAAACAAACTCACAATCTCACGCATTTTGAAGACTGGGCGATGAAGCTAAAGAAAATAGTTTGTATTAAGAGGAGATAGGAGAATCGAGTTGCTGCAGCTTCAGATGCGAAGAAATGCAAGAGGTGGGAGATGTAGAAGAGGAAGAGAGGGAGGAGTTGGGTAATAAAAAAAAACGGCCAGTCGAGGCCAGCCGGCGCGGCAGGCAGTCGCAAAATCAACAAAGCAAAAAAAACAGGGAAATAAATAGAAAATTAGTGCCACTTCAGGAATAGCCGATAACGGGATGATCCGGTCTAGCGCTGCAGTTGTCGAGGGGCAGGTGGAGCTAGTCCTAATCAGGAGCTGCCAAAATGAACACCCAGCTCAACCGCAGTACAATTTCCAAGGGGAAATTCTGTGCTAGACTGTCCTACCTGGTTTAGGGGTTCCTCATCAGGGGCAATTTTCTTCGCTCTGTGAGATGTAGTGCTTTATGATGCTCTGTTGCTATTACTGTCTCCGTATCTCGTCACTGATCTTCTTTCCAAACTACATTCGACCTCTTCAGTCGTGATTTGACATCACCCAAAATGCATGCATACGGCTCTTACTAATGGAGTGCCAACGTCTCATACGAGTCCCAAGGCACCTATTTACCGTACAGTAGCTTGACAGCTTCGTGCCCAATTACTGCCTAGTGGTCGCTTGATAATCACAATACCACCAAACGCCCAATCAAATGCGAATTTGCTTTATTAAACACTGGATAGCGCCTGACTTTGCTAATAAAAGCTGCGTCTTCCGCTGCCCCCTGCTCGCCCTGTTCAAGAAGCCCTTGCTCCTAGCCTCCACCAGCGGGGCCCATATCAAATCCCAATTACCGCCTCATCTGCCATTTGTGCCCTCCCTGGGCATCAGCACCAGCATAGGCTTCCACGAAATTGCCATTTTAATGGTCTTGGGCGGGTCATCTCGACCCGAAATACGGAGAAGCAGCAGTGCTCACTATCCCATTCCCCGGACAGCCTAGGAGTCAGCTTGTGGATTAAGAATTCCTGTCACATGAGCTACCACTCCGAATAACCTTGACTTCTCCTTTACCCGGTTGCTTGGATCCTCACCGTCCGGTCTGTCCTACTCAATGCAACTGTATTTCTCGGCTACGATTACGAGAGTGGCCATGCCGTATTATTCCATGTGCTCAGAACTCGTATGAACACGGAGTAATGCTCCATTTTGTGTTAAGTGATCAGTATTACGGCTGCGTCGAATAATCCTGCTGCCTTACTAGGCAACCTTTTTTTCCCCTTACAGAAACAATATTTTTCACTTTAATTTTCCAGAATACTCTAGGCACTCGTTTAGAAACAAGAACATCGTCACGGGCTATCAGCACTTGGAAGGCACCGATATTTGAACTCTTCTTGTTGAATAGGACCGAATCCCAACAATGCAGCCTTCTGACGGTTGCCTGAGGCCGTTTGGTTCGGCAAACAATAGACGTCTCTAACGTTGCTTCATTAATCCATCTATGCGATTTACTTAATCCTTCTCAGCAATAGCCTGTAATCTCTCCTCAATCTCGTCCTCGGTGAGCTTTCTAAAACCAGGGTCCGTGCCCTCTTTGCCATCCGCCCGAGGTCCGCCGACAATACCAATCTCAATCTCTCCCTTCTTGAAGTCCATGCTGAGAACTGTGCTCAGTGTTGTGATGGCCAGCTCGACAACCTCTTCCCAGGATCCCTCAGCATGCTCCTTGTTTCGTAGCTTCTTTTCCAGGTGGTTCATAGCCTCCTGTTGTTTGGGTCCGGCGGCAGTGCCCTTGTAGCCGATGAAATATCCGGCCGGATCGCACTTGAACAGCTGGGGTCCCCGCTCTTCGTCTAGGCTGATGATTGTGGTGGCAACACCGTAGGGTCGCATGTAGGCCTAGTAGAAAGCATCAGTGACGTAGTTCCTAAGGTTTATCGGATAGCAGGGGTTGTCCTTACACGCTGGGTGTACACTTGGCTGATGTTGGCCAGTCGCTTGGCCAGGACGTCAGCTGGCATCTCATAGCCGTACTTGTATCGGAACTCTGCAGCTTCTGATTGAGCACGCTGGGAAAATGCTCTGGCATCTGCGATAGAGCCTGTGATGACGCATCCCACGGAGGGCGAGATTTGGAAGATGTGGGAGACAGATGAGGGGTCGATCAGTTTATCCTGCGCTTCCAAGATCAGTCCATGTCACAAGGCGTTATGTGGCCAAGAAATACGTACGGGAACCTTCTTCTGTGACAATACAACGGCGCAGTCCTTGCCTCGCAGGCCTACAGACATGATGTTTGCGGCTGTGATTGCCTTGAAGGCATATTCTGTGTTGGGGATGTCAGTCGGGCGGCTCAGGCTGAATGTCAAGGTACGAACGACGCAGATCGATCTATGCACTCGGATCGGCCTTGCAATTCGGAGAATTCAACTTACCGACTTGGTACAGACGACCATTGTCGGCAAAGATGGTGATGTGTCGGTCGTATGCGCTGGCTAAGAGAGAGTTGCAAGTCAGTATGGCGTATGGCGGGGAGAGCTGGCATGGGCTCAAACGAACCAGACATGGTGACGGTATGTTGGCCCTATCGAGGGCAATGTGGAGGAGATGTATTCGCAGAAGTCGTCGAAAACTGCCTTGGATCAGGGCCAAAGCGAGGGAATTGCAAAGTTCAAGATACCGTCGATATGGGCCAGTAGCTCTACAAGCCGTCCTCGTACGCGTTAGCACAGCTTGCCTAGAGCACTGGGAGCTCTGGGAAGGCTGAGGTCGAGACATTATGTAATCTTGGAGCCTGAGGCGCCAGCAGAATCCACCCCACTCCAGGCTCTAGCCTCTACAGGCACAGAAGTAGACGGTGACCGATATGCAACGGTGGAGACAGAAAAAAAAACCGGCGGGGCATCTTATCGAGCAAGCAGAAATCAAATAAGAGATCAAATGCGCGCGAACAACTTCTCCGGAAGATCGATTAGTTCCTGATTTACGATTGCAGCGAGCCATTGGGGACCTGCATTGGCTTGTTCCGCAACGGATTCGCCTCATTTCTCGATTTCACCAGCTGAGAGCCTCCTGCTGCCGAGTTGACCAACGCCAAAAGAGCTTGGCTCCAACCACACGCGACTAGAGCCCAATTGACGATCTTTTGCGACTCAAGCCATATTTTCAAACGTTTTGACCACGACAGAAAGACTTTTTTTCCACACATATCACCCAACATGGTGTCCTCAGGCGACGGAGCGACGGCTCGTGCGCCGGCCTGGAAACGATTGGGCCTGAAGCTCAAGCAGTCTTCCGCCCCCGAGGCAGCAAATGAAACCCTGCAGGTTGGGCATCCAAGCAGTAGCAGGACCCAGCAAACCCAGTCGATGCCGTCCAAGCGGAAGCCCGAAGCCCCGCCAGCGGGCGAACCTCTGTCGGCATTGAAAAAATCAAGGAACGAATCGCAGCCTGCGGTTCCTAGCCCTCAGCTGAAAAGGAAGAAGTCTGTCACGTTTGGCGAGACGCCCACCAAGAGCGGCATCGACGCCAAGAAACCCGTCGATAAACCGCAACCCAAGAAAGCCAAGGTCCCTGGCAAGAAGCAAGCTGCTAAGGCCAACTCTGCTAACCCTGCGGATATCAAACCTGCGCTTGAGTACTTGAGTCTGTGGAATTCGGCTCGAGACTCGTGGAAGTTCAACAAGAATCACCAATCGACCCTCATCAAGTTCGCCTTCGATCCTACACTCTTTCCTTCCGCCAACATTGACACTTTCTACGCATATATCCGTGATATTAAGGGCTTCGTTCGCACGAGGCTACAAGAAACTGCCATGGAACTGCGGACAAAGGACAGCACAGAAGGGGCCGCAGGCTTCCCACAGGGTTCAGTCAACCTTGTGGAGAAGCAGATCAGGTACGACCAGCTGCTTGCGCAATTGCTGCATTCGCAGACCGGCCAGAAGAGAAAAACCTTTCACGAGCAAGAATACCGAACATCGTCAGAGGACGTTGATGATGTCATCACACGTGTGATTAAGCGCATGCGGGCGGAAATGGTTCTCGACCAATTATCTGAGGGCGAGGAGACCGATGCCAGCGAGACAACCACCACGACGGTTTCTTCTGGAAAAGTGAGCGTTGCCGAAAGCAACACTACCAAGGCTACTGAAGGCGACAGCAAGGTGAAACTGAGCGATGGACCGAGCAAGCGGAAGAGAAAGCTGCGTACCAATGTCGATGACAGCAGCAGCTCTTCCGAGTCGGAGAGCGACTCAGATACGAGCAGCAGCAGTTCTTCGGATGACTCTGACTCGGACGATGATAATGATAATGATATGGAAGTTGATGCGGGCAACGAATCCTCCAGCAGCTCGTCTTCCTCATCATCGTCCTCAGCTTCCGAGTCTGAAGATGGTTCCGACTCGGACGACGAAAGCTCAGACGAAGAGTAATAGATGTTACGGCGTTTCTCTTATAAAACATGGCGATTCGGGATATGGGCAAAAGTTTTTTTTTACGTGTGCAGGGTCAATCTCCTTTCATCTTCTTGATCGAATCGGTTATGTGTAAGCTGTTTGCATGTGGTCATACCACATAGGGGGAGATTATATGATACCTGGGATGGGACTCTCAAGTTTAAATGGTCTTTTTCTTTTCTTTTCCTTTTTCTTCTCAAAGGGGTGACGATTTCTTCAGTTTCCATTTACATTTGATTGTGTGTACGCATATATGTATCATTAGAGAGCATGAGCGCTGGATAGACTCCCTCAAGACATAATGAGCACATGAAAATCACAAAAGAAAGAAGCATCAGTCTCATAAATTCCTTTCTCTCAGCAGGCTGATTCTAGGCATACAACTTGGTGAAGCCCTCCTTCGGCGGCTGCAGCCAATTCTTCTCATCATACGTCCTCCCCTCACCCTCAATAATGTGAAACGTGTAAATGATACGCCCCTTCTGACTCGTGTTCCTCTCGCTCTTATGCAGCATGTTGCCATGAATCAACACCAAATCGCCCGCCTTGACCTCGCCAGGGATGTACTCCCCATCCAGCTGCTCTCCGCCATACTCCTCTCCAGGGGGGAACTTGAGCCCGTCATTATCAACAATCTCCGTGCCAGCGCCGCCCTCCTTACGCACCAGCCTCTTCTCCACGGGCGCCCAGCGATGCGACCCCGGCAAGAAGCTCAAGCACCCATTCTCCAGCGTCGCGTCCTCCAGCGCATACCAGAAGCCCACCGCCGACGGCGCGCTCGTGTACAAAAACGTCGAGTCCTGGTGCGGCGGCACCGCGCCCCCAATCTCGGGCTGCTTGCAAATCACCATGCTCTGCAGACACCGCGCGTCCTTGAACCCGAGGTCCCTCGCCACAGCCGCAGGACTCACCTCCCCCGAAGCCTTCGTCGACGCCTCGTCAATGAGCCGCGCAAACGGCGGCGAGTGCACGTGCAAACCATGTCCGATCTTGTTGACGGCGCGCTCCTTGGGCTTGGTCAGGTTGCCCGCGTCGTCAAAGGCGTCCTCCTCGAAGAAGAAGCGGATCTTGTCGCCCGAGGTGAGGAAGTAGTCGTCGCCCACGTGGTCCGACTTCTCGCCCGTAGAGAAGCGAGTCAAGGGATGGTCCTTGAGGGAGAAGCCCTCGAGCAGGCCCTTTGTTTCGCTGAGGAGCGATGAGACGGTTTCTGGCTTGAGGGCGTTGCGGATGATGAGATAGCCGTCTTTTTGGAAGGATGAGAGTTGCTCGGGAGTGAGGCCGGGGGTTGGTTCAGCCATGGTGAAGATGCCGCAAAGGGGACAGAGATTACGGAGAGGTTAAAAGTGATAGTGAAGAAAGAAAAAGAGAAAAGAGACACAGAACAAAAGGTCCAGGTAAAATTACAAGCGCCTTACGGCCATCGGCGAACTTTTGATAATGAGTGTGCGTGTAAGTGTCTCTAAGTGGGGTGATATTGCCTTTTGCTCCATGTTTTCCATCAACCCCGCCGGAAGCCGCTTCATATCATCCGGGGCTTCACTCCGAGAGTCGGACTCCGCCGACGGCCCTGATAGTGATTCAAATACAGCAGTTCTAGCTAGCTAGGGCCGCGGATTACGAGGTTTGGTACAAGGGGCATATGATTTGATCGCGAATATGTCTTGTATTATTATATCGCAACTGTATGTGAAGCACAGCAGCATAACGCCACAGCGTCAGACTCTCATTTCAGCCAACCGTGTGTTTTGACAACTCCCAAGCGCCAAAGCTATAACACCAAATGTCCAGTTTCCAATAACGAAGAATAAGAAGTTTAAAAGATGAAATCAATAATCCAATGCCGCCCGATGGAAATGAACCAAACTGAATGAACAAAGTCGTAAATCGTGTAAAGGCGAGACAAACTCAAGCATTAATGGGGTCGTTGAGAAACTCGTAGCCTTCCTCCGGTGGCAGCAAATAGGCAGATACAGCCAGGCCACCGGCAGTGATCAAAGAGAGCGCAGCGCTAACCGTGCCAAGATACCACGAAACATCCAGGTTCCATCCCGGAACGGTAAACTGATCGTCATGGTCGTACAAGTAAGCCTGTGGTGTGAAACGTCAGTCCCCGAGCCCGCTGCAACAGTACACTCATATCTCTACGTACCACAATAGATATGATGATAAACTCGACGACAGAGACGAGCGTCAGTAGAGCAGCGACAAACGGCCAGCCCGTCTCGCGTCTATACTTTCCGCCACCCATGACGATCGCAAAAGCAATCAGACTGCCCAGACATAGAACAATAACAAACGAGGCCATGAAGCCCACCGTCCTCCACATGGAGCAAAAGTACCGCTCGCCATACTGACACAGCTCCGTGGACGGGAAATCGCGGCAGTGGGGGTCGTCCAGGCTGGAGCAGCTCTTGTGCAGCCCAATGTGCTTCTCCAACGTCTCGCCTTTGGTCGTTGTCACCGAGTACGAAACCCAATGAGGCTCAGAGACGGAGGCGATTATCATGGCGGTGACTGTGCGCTCGAGTTAGTACCATCTTTCACTGCCACATAAGTGACCAAAAATGCGCTGCCAATTTTTTGCTTGGCGATCGATTCCATCGTGACCAAAGCTGGAGCTGCCCGTATGGGGGGCCATTTTGATGACGTACCGGCAACAAAGGCCACGAAACCCGCCGTGTACACGTAGACCCGGGTCATGACTGAGGCAACAAGACGTATCGCGAGCTAGTTCTTTGTGAGGGCCAACAAAGGAAAAATCGTAGGATTTCTTTTTAGTAGAGAACAGGTGTCGAGATGGGAATTGAGCAATGAAATGAAGGAGAGGCTGCCTGGCCCGATTGAGGCTGTGGCAGATTGCGGTACCTGGCAAGGAAAAGCAGGCACCTGAATTAAGGTAAGCGGCACATAACTGCAGTTAGTGTCTTAGCAGGATACCACACTATTTTGTATAGCATCCTGTTAGACACCTAGTATAATTCACCCTACTTGGCACCTTTGGCTGCCGCTCCCTGCCATCTCCATGCTAGTCCACTTGCAAATGACGAATGCGACACCTCATCCATTTTGTATGACGCTCGCAACTCCCATCGCCTCCAATGAAAGCCCGTCATGCGACACCATCTGCATCAACCGCATCTCTTCCAAGCTGCCATTCGTCCTCGCAATGTCTTACACAGCACAAGAGCCACATCGATAAGAGGCACGGGACACAAATGCGCGATAACAGACATGATAACAAGCTTGCAAGCTCACAGGCGCACAGGCGCTGTCATCACGCCTTCGCGTATCCACCAGCCCTGTGGCCAAAGGCTATATCATGAGTCATAGCAAGGTGCCATATCACCAAAGAAAAGCAATTTGGCGCAGTGGAAGCGCGCCGGGCTCATAACCCGGAGGTCGCACGATCGAAACGTGCAATTGCTAAATGGTATCCTTCTTTTTTTGCTTCTTTTGCGTTGTAATTATTCGATATTTCTCCTTTGTAATTCTTCTCGCCTCTCTTCGTTTTCTCTCTTTTTTTCTTTCTGCACCTAACTCCCAATGACGTGCATAATGTACTGAGTACGTATACCGAACCCTTCGGCGCCTACAAAATACATGTAGAATGAACCTCTGCTTGCACCGTAGCAGCAATACCCCAAGTCCCCGTAACGATTTAGTGCAGCAATTCGGTGTCCCTTCCGTAGCCGTTCCGAGCCGCCGCCCCTCCGGCATCGCTATCGGGCCTCAATCTAATAGCTAAGGTAGGCTATTATCTCACCTCACCTCATCATCGCCAGCCGTACTTTTTCACTCTATCCCCCTCCGTCATGCGAACATCTCTCAAGAGAATCGGACTGCCAATACTCCAAAGCTCCAGATACCTCTTCAAGCCCCAAGCCTCCTTCGCACCCCTCCTCCACTCCTCATTCCTCCGCAAGATGTCGTCGGCTCCCGCCCCGGTGCTCAAGAAGCCCATCAAGATCTCCTGCATCCAGCTCGCCTCCGGCGCCGACAAGGATGCCAACCTCAAGCACGCCGCCGAAAAGGTCGCCGAGGCCGCCCAGTCGGGCTCCAAGCTCGTGATCCTGCCCGAGTGCTTCAACTCGCCCTACGGATGCGACTACTTCCCCAAGTACGCAGAGACGCTGCTCCCGTCGCCGCCGTCAAAGGAGCAGTCGCCTTCGTTCCACGCCCTGTCCGCCATGGCCAAGGAGAACAACGTCTATCTCGTCGGCGGCTCGATCCCCGAGCTGAATCCCGAGACCAAGAAGTACTACAACACCAGCCTTACGTTTGGCCCCGACGGCAAGCTGCTGGGCACCCACCGCAAAGTTCACCTGTTCGACATTGATATCCCCGGCAAGATCTTCTTCAAGGAATCCGACGTCCTCAGCGGCGGCAACAAGCTGACCCTCATCGACTTGCCCGAGTACGGCACCATTGCCGTCGCCATCTGCTACGACGTCCGCTTCCCTGAGCTCGCTACCATTGCCGCTCGCCGCGGTGCCTTCACTCTCATCTATCCCGGTGCATTCAACCTTACCACCGGCGCCCTGCACTGGCGTCTGCTGGCTCAGGCTCGTGCTGTCGACAATCAGATCTACGTGGCCCTGTGCAGCCCTGCCAGAGACATGAGCGCCAGCTACAACGCCTGGGGACACAGTTTGATTGTCAACCCAATGGCCAAGATCTTAGTCGAGGCGGAAGAGACCGAGACGATTGTCCAGGCGGAGCTGGTGGGCGAGGATATTGCAGAGGCTCGGAAGAACATCCCGTTGAACAACCAGAGAAGATTCGATGTATACCCTGATATTAATCAAGGCAAGATCTCTTTTGACGAGTTGTGAATGATATGAGCGTCACACAGAAAATAAAGAATAAACAAAGTAGTAAAATAATAATTGATCACGATTCTGACACAGTGATTGAAAACCGTATCATGTTGTAAGTACTAGACTCTCGCATCTTGATTATCACAAACAGGGGGTAAGCAACAGCCTTTTCATGAGAAAATCGATATATAAATCTTGTTTTACGTCTTTCTACATTTCGTATAGATCTTCCCATGTAGCGCTCAATCCTTTCCAGACCGCTATCAGTCTAAGACATTTTCTTCCGTAAAGCCATTGCCCATCAGTAAAGGAGAACCCGTGTCTTCCTTTTTAACATTTTCTTCGTTCGTTTGATTCAAACGCTCTCATTCAATAAAAATCACACAAGTGTCTTTTAATACCCCTTACTGCAGAGCCTTCTTGGCAAAGTTGGGCAGGACGAAGCTGGCCTTGTGGATCTCGGAGTTGTAGTAGCGCAGCTTCTCGTCCTCCTCCTCCTTGGTCCAGCTGCGCAGAGGAACCTTGACGTCGCGGGTGGCGTCCTTGCAGCAGACCATGAAGCCAATCTGGCCAGAGGGGTAGGTGGGGATAGTGGTGTAGGCGTACTCGGCGACGGGGAAGACCTCACCGCAGTCCTTCTTGAGACGGGCGATGAGAGGGAGGTGGAGCCAGGGGCTCTCGGCTGGTTGAATCATGAATGTTAGCTGCTTGCCCAATCTAAAGATGAAAAGGGCTCGGGAATTCTAGCTTAGCAAAAACGCTTCGCCCTGTGTGTTTTCCTTTTCTGAGACAAATCGCCTTTCTCGGAACTACCAAGAGGCTCAATTGAGAAGGCAGCACTAGCTCTGGCAGCCCCTAGGGAGTCGGACACTGATGCAATCACCAAAACTGATTTCAAAAGCAAGAAACACAGCTCGGTTCGCTTCTAGCAGGCCGGCTTCACCCTTTGGGGGCTGCTCGCCTTCTCAAAGAAAAAAGAGACATACAACCTTGGGTAGTGATGACACCTCCGTCACGAAGAGCGTCGTGCAGGAGCTGGAAGTAGGGCTTCTGGAAAAGGCTCTCGGCGGGGCCCTCAGGGTCAGAAGAGTCGGTGATGATGACGTCGAAGGTGTTCTTGTAGTCGTCGAGGAACTTGAAGCCGTCGCCAACGTGGGTCTTGGACTTGGGGTGCTCGAAACCAACGGCCATGCCGGGGAGGTACTGCTTGGACAGGCGGATGACGGCCTCGTCAATGTCGCAGAGGATGGCCTCCTCGACGCAGTCGTGCTTGACGACCTCACGGAGGACACCACCATCACCACCGCCAATGACGAGCACCTTCTTGGGGTTGGGGTGGGAGTTCATGGCGAGGTGGGTGATCATCTCCTGGTAGGAGAACTCGTCGCGCTCAGTAGCCTGGACGACGTTGTCGAGGACGAGGACATTGCCGTAGTCGGTGGACTTGAAGATGAGCACGTCCTGGTACAAGCTCTTCTCGTGGTGCAGGACCTTCTCGACCTTGAGGGTCATAGCCTGGCCGGGCCACATGTCGGAGATTTCGCGGTACCATCCATCTGTAAGGTAGCACCAGTGGTTAGCATCAGGCTCGCAAGGTATCGATATAAGTCCAATCAGGCGTTGACGTCGTTTTCACATAGAAGGCCTTGGGTTCATAGAGACCCCGCCATGACACTTTTTTTTTTCTTATCTCGGTAGGTCTTATCAAGACACCCGGATGAACAGGCAGCTTGCCACAATCCCGAGCATTGTACAACACTGGCTTCGCCCATGTAATAAGGGAAGCGGACAAATGAATCCATCATCCCATCGTCATGTCAATCATGGCCATGGGAGGGCAGTTGGAATAAAAATTTCCAAGGCAAGGCGGGGTATGGCACAGAGATCGTTGGATGGGATTTAGCTACAAACCTTGGATGGTGGGGTGGACAATTTCGTCAGACATTGTGTTTGCTGTGTGGAAACGGCGAAAAGATGGGAAACGGGGTATCAAAGTGGAATGAAGAAAAGTCGATGAAGGAGAAAAAGGAGA
>LVVK01000019.1:1779065-1839170 GCA_002022785.1 Trichoderma guizhouense | reverse complement strand
CAGAGGCATGGAACAGACCGGTCGCAATTGGGTTTGGCTTTGGGTTTGGTGGGGTGAAAATTTTTGGCGCACTTTTTGCCAACTGGAGACCGAGAGCAAGAGCCCGACTTTGTATCGTGCGAGATGCAGTGCCACGAGGGCAAACTGCCTGAATCATGTGTGTCGTTGTGTCTGTTTGTTTGTTCAATCCAGTGTTCTCTCTTGTTTGATAAATCCCAATATTATAATGGCTTTGGAGATCAACGAAAAAGACCACAGGTACCTCCTATGCTCGCGGTGCTACCATCAGTCTACTTTGCTGCACAGCATGACGTCGGGAAGCTTCGAGCTAGCCGAGACCAGCAATTGGGCTCCAGCTTGTCTATGGAGCTGCTGATTGGCCACAGCGCCTGGTTCCAGAACCGAAACGGTATCTCTCCCAGGTACCTTTATTAAGCTGCGGAATGGGGCCATGTACCTGGAGAAAGAAAAAAAATTGTTAGATGACTGGTTGGCGAGTTCCGCCTTCAACAGCCCTGAATCCACCAAACCTCCAGATTCTCAGAAAATTCCCCCATGAGGCAATTTGTCATGCTACTGAGGCGTTGCGGCCCTCTATGGAGTTGTTACAACAGAATATTGATGGAAGACTAGTCTCAATGTAGATACTAAATGGCATCTGTTACATTCTACGCTGAACATTGTTCGAGGAGCGTTCAAGTGTTTTGACTTCAAGGTCAATATGGCCCTTATGAGTGTCACTGCAATATGCAGAAGGTGAGAGTGTTTACTCATGTATATAGGCAGCCAAAGTTTATAATTGCTCACTCTTCAGTAGTAGAGATACTGGGCATGTTTGCTGCTGCTACTATCGCCCCCATTCTTCTAGTAGCTGATATTATCCATTTGGGAGGCTTGAGTGCATCCCATTTGATCGGAACAAATGTATAGTCGTAGTCTTGGAACAGTCACGAATAAATTAGCATCTTCACAAGTCGATATTTTAGAGCGGCTATCCGAATTGTTTGATTACCATGGACTATTGCTGGGAATTCGTCTTGGCCTTTCCCATTGATAGGTTGAAGGCATCATCTTTGGCACCAATCGCCCGCTACTTGCGAAGGTGACCACCTTTTCGGAATCTCCTTGATATGGGTACTGCGGCAGGCTCCTTTTTTAACAAAGGAGGTTTATAATTTAAATTTACTATACCATTAAGCTACAGTGTAGTACCGGCTTCCATACCTATATGAAGAAGCGCCTGTTCCAGACTCACAACCGATGGTGAATATGAGATTTCCGCGGGTAGTAGTCAACAAACAGTAAATTTCGTTGGCATAGATTACAATAGCGATTCACTTCTTGCCTAGGGTAAAACAAAGTCATCAATGGCCATCGTTGTAGCTGCAGTCTCTACGGATATGTGCTTCCCCGAAGGCTTAAGGTCTAGCAAAACCCTTCTGGAGAGGGTTAGATTTGAGTCGACCGTGATAAACTCCCTTCTCAAGCTTTGCAATAGAAGATATCTGTCATTGAGAGAGGGAAAGAGAGATGGCCAATTGTCTATAGCATAAACTCTACAGTAGCTCGATAATCGAGTGTCTTTTGCTGTTGTTTTTGACGTTTCTTCCCATGCGGGTAATATTGACAAGGATGTTATTGTAAAGAATGTTTACGGGGTTATCATGTTAGTAAACATATCTGATTAGATTATGGTAAGAAAGAACCCTGAAGAGCTACGTTGAGTTTTCATGTTTAGGAACTAGGATACTGCTGTATTCTAGGTAGTGGACAATATGGCAATAATCCTTACATACATGATTTCCTCTCCCAATACCGAAGCAATTCTAAGGTCGCGTAAATAGAAGCTAATTTCCGCAAGACAGAGCGGTTATAACGAGGTGCTTTTGCCTTTGCCCCGGAGACACAAAGTTGGAAGACGGATAGGTTATTCGATTCCGCCCATGATGCTCAATGCATACGTCTTTCCAGTTCAAAGGTTTATCTTGCGATACATAAATGACTCAAACAACAGCAAAACATGTATCTTTCCAGAGGTGCATCGCATGATATCACGAGGACAGAACAAGCCCTCTCTGAGGAGTAAGAGACCTCACCAGATGCCGCTTGGGAAGGCATGTCAATGTCTTCCCCGCGGAATTTGCCAAAACGGTCCAAAATGCCGATCTTTGGCCATTGTTAGAAATAACCGAAGTCACATTGCAGTTGGTTCTGGCTCGATGGGTGTGGGGGCCATGTTTTGTGTGGCATTGAAGGATCTATTAATGGAGGTAAGGTTATCTGTGCGTTACCAAATCGCCAAGAGATACTCATATCCACCACAACAGGCTGTATCATGCCATTAACTCAGCATGTTGTATTACACACTTTAATAGATATCGAAAAACATTTGCTGGACTGTGACTGTCTCTGAATGTGCTCTGTAATTGCATTCACTGGTGGTGCTCTAGGGTAGCCCGATTCTAAGGCAGACAACTCGATGTCTAATGACGATAATACTTGCCGACCATTCCATTATATTACGGCTGAAAGTAAATGTTTGCTAAACTTGAATTGCTAGAAATCATGTACTGTTTCAATGTTTTCTATCGTGGGTGTCAGTGCGCTTTGTGTAACCACCACTCTCGGGAACATCGCCAAAAGTGTATGTTCACGATGGCCATCTACGGCACAACAAAGATACAGCACGTGTATGACGTATCGGACTCGGGGCATTTATTCCAACTGAATACTCCGTACCCAGTCCGTGCAAAAAATCTTTAAGAAAGCTACCTACCTGATCAGTTTGCAAGGTAGCATCACTAAGCACCGATGAGACCGGCTCTATCAGCACCGAATCGCCCACAGCTGCCCATCGCGGAATCTCCAAGCAGACTGAAATCCCGGTACACAGCCAGATGCGGAGTGTAACAGAGACTGACTGGATATTCGACTTGGCCGACCTAGGCGATGCCACTCCGTACCGCTCCATCGACACCATTTCGTACCTGGTCCATGGACAAGGGACCCCCCCGTCTAGGCCTCCTCCCACGCTACAGACCCTTGCCATGGCGCCGATGTTTCAAATCAAACATGGCCCGCCATCGGCACACTAATCTTTTCTTTCTTTTTTCTTCAGTTGCCAACGGGTATGGAGCACCCGGTACCCTTTTTGACATGTCGTAAAAATTGAACTGGCCAAGGGCACCTTGCGAAATTGCCACGCGGTTCTGGTGTCATTGAACAAATGAGACCCCGGGTAGGCTGGGAGAAAAGCTGATAGATGACAACATGAAGTTGGCCAAGGCTCAAACCACTGTTACACGTCGTGTAGGTTGCACAAACGATGGCTGTCTGGCTGTCTGTCTCTGGCCCCCTCATAACCGTTTGGGCAACTCAGATCTTGTGGACGCTGTCTGATATCTTTGGTCAACTTCGCGGATAAGCAGCCGGCTTTCCACGGAATGCAACCGAGTCAAACGCCTATTCGATGCCAAACAGGAATCTTTATCGACACTGGAGCCAATGCGACCAAGCACGAGGTTGCTCCATGCCCAATGAGGCATTTTCATCTGGAGATTGTTACTAATAAGCTGCCTTCGTGTGTGTACGAGTACAAGTTAGAGTCAGTTCAATTCGTTCTCATCTCATGTTCGAGCGAGACACGGCACGGATTTCATACGCTAGCAACCCTAGGCTGACGAGCTGCAGCCAGCGTCGAGATTGTCGTCTGGCAGATCGTTGTATGCAACGAATGCTGCAAAATGACTTGCATGCCACATGGACGAGGCTCTGTGCTACTGTATTGACTGACCTTAGTATTACACTGTGAAGTAGCATCATCCTAGAGCCTTGCCCCCTTTCCCTCCCTGAACAAATCTACCCAAAAATATCCTAGCAGCATGGCAGTCATGTGAAGTAAAATACGAGAGAGCCTCTTCCTCGTGCGTGCGGTGCAGGCGAGACAACCCAAAGTGCCGATCCAAGCTGCACTGCAACACCAAGTCCGAGAAGCACGAGGCTGCCGAGCATGTGCGACCAAGGCAAGAGTTGTAAAATCTCCGTTTGCGGCCGCCACCTCCTCCGATAGGAATGCAAATGACATGCGAGAGGCTTACCGATGCTACCGTGTACTCGTACGTGAATAAGCTCCCGATAGGTGTTGAGCCGGTTTCTCCTATTTTTTATTCTCCCCCCAACCGCTCCGGCCAAATCTCACGATATCAAAGTGATCGTCGCCGCTACACCTGACGCCGGCGCTGTTAGAATGAGCGCAACATAGTAGTTGAGTCGTGCTAGTAATAAGTACCTGCGCCGCGTCGTATGCCTCGTAATGTACGAGTAGGATTAATTGGAGGCTCGAACTAACAGAGACATCAACATGGCCGGTCCTTTGCTAGCAAGTTTGAACGAACTATCCAAGCTCCACCCAGCACGCGAAGGCGGAGAGCCTCCCCTGGCACGGGCCGTCCTTCGCCACGGTGATGCTTGCGAGTGTCTCTCGGTAGGGACGCTTTTCCCTTCCCTTGACTTCCCATTTTTTTCTTTTCTTTTTTTCTTCGTCTTTTCGGGATAATGCTGGCACGAGCAAGAGCATTACTCGTACAAAGAGAATGGGGAAATAAGAATAAAAATAGAAAGGCAGACTGGTGTTTCGCATTCTCGATAGCTGAGACGTTGGATGGACGATGCCCGCCGATCTGTATGTCTGCATTGATTGCATCCTGGGTCATCAATCAAATGTCCCATCCTTCCTTCGCCTTGGTGCCGAAACCAAGGAAAGGGAAATGATACAGGACTACGGAGGCACTCTGGATGCATACCCGGATCAGCCATTCTCGTTCTGCAATCACTAGCCACTAGCATTACCACTCCGTATTCCCTGAGGCAGCTTTTTGAGTCGGGTGGCGTAATGTCAACCGCAGTTGGCATGGGATCAATTGCTCTTAGCACCGGCTTTAGTGCCTCCCAAGTGCGAGCCTTGCCGGTGCTTTTGCGAATGGAATCTTAAGGCGCGGCCTTTTGGACCTCTTGGTCGGCTCAGAGCGCAGCCGTCTGATGTTCTTGGGTAGCAGCGCGTAGTCGCAGCGCATGCTGGTAAGCATTTGGCGAGTTGTGGTCGTAAGCAGAATGGTTTGTTGTCTGCATGCTTATACAGGTAGGAGCTGGTCCATCTGCCGACGAGTGCGGTAGCATTGGTGGCGAAGAGAGCAACTTGGAGGGAGTCTGTGCTTGCGAATGAATGAAACCACTTTTTGCATCCATCTTGCCTCTACAGTAACTGCCTCCATCTACGGAGTACGGAGTATCATCTCCCCTTCTGTGGGCTCTTTTCGTCTTCTTTTTTTCTTTTTCAGAATTTTCTTCATCCTATTGATAATATCTTTCGCCTCCGTCATGACATTTTGCTCCGCACGGCGGCACGCGCGCAGGGATTGCCCATATTCCATCAGGTCATGCCACGAGTCGTCTTGATCCGCCGTTCCGGTAGTTGGCAAAATGTCTCTTCAGCATTTGGTGTGGAAAAACGTGTGCGCCGCATGCAGGGACCACTAAAATGGAGTTGAAGATGAGGAGCTCCGTGGCACTCAGGTGGTAGGCCTAAAGCTACAGGAAGCCATGCGGAGTACGCAGCCGGAGGTACTGTGTACCTGCGCTGCTGTCGAGATTGAGCAGCGGCTGGTACTTGCGACCTCGGGGGCGTTGGTTCCGCCACTCCTGTTGAATGCGTTTTGCCGCAAATGGCCGGCTGTGCCCTGGTATCCTCTACGGGCCGAACTGGAATCCATATGTAGAATTGGGGGTACACTCTACTCCGCTGTCGACTCGGGATGAAGACCCAGACAGTACCTCTGTGTGGGACAGCGATACAATAGCCGTGGGCTAATAAAGCGTGCTCTCTGCCGATTCTCCCGACTCTCCCTCTGCTTTACCAAGTACTCACCCATCCCTGTCGAGTAGCATGTAAGTATCTCCTAGGCCTGCCCACTACAAGCCCCTTATTCGCCCCCTGTAGCGTAGCGTCGAAGGACGCTAGAGTGTCTTGGTGTCTCGAAGAGAAGCTCGATGGCAGGCTCGGCCGCCGCAGGCACTAGAGACCCCCGGTCATGCATAGAAAGAACCGCCAAGGACCCCCATGCAAATGCCATGCTTCGGCAGCAGCTTGCTCAATACAGGTTGTTTAGACTGACTGCTGTAAGAAATCCATCCCCCCAAAGGCACAATAGGCTGTCGCAGTTTGTCATCCCCGGCGCCTTTTGGACGGGGGACGGCAAAGGGTTTAATCTTGTCATTTTCTTCTCTTCTCTTCTCCTCGTACTGTACCTCTGGTCACCACTTTTCTGCCGAAGTGCTAGTGCTGTCTGTCCGGCAAGGTAGTGTAAGTTCAGTTGTCGTTGGCTTGCTTGCTTGCTTAGTTGTACTTGAACCTTGCCTACTTGGTAGTTCAAACCTCTTTCTCCAAAGCCCGTCTTCTCTTCTCCTCTCCATCCGTGCCCTGATCCTCACCCCGATCGACGACGGACGGCGACGATTGACGGACCCTACACAGCGACGGGCCGACAGGGACTCGAGATTGACAGGGGCCTTTTCGCGCAGCACAGAGACGACCGCGAAACAAAGGGGCGAAGAGAGAAAGCCCGGGAAGCACCGCATTTCCCTCCCAATCGAACGTTGGCAGCACGGTAGCATTTTTGCTAAGCGACAATCTTGCCATTGCAAACTGACACGCCTTGGACGCACACACTTGCGCACACACGTCAAAAAAAGAAAAGACAAAGTAGCCGGTATTTCTGCCGCTACCCGTTGATTTCAAGCCTTCTCCGCAGGCCGCCGCTTCCGTGAACGCGACTTCACGACCCGGCCGCCGATTCAGCCATTGCACATCACATACACCATTTAGACCGTCACGACGGCCGCCAATCCTTGGTCACAGAACGCCACGATGTGCTTCGGCGCTCGGAACAAGAACGAAGATGGCGAGGCTCGCTCGCGGGAGCTGGACAAGGTCATCCGCCAGGAGGAGAAGCGCATGGCTAAAGAAGTCAAGCTATTGCTGTTGGGTAAGTCTTGCTTCCGATATCTTGCTGAAACTCTTTCTTTTCCTTTTGCTTTTTTTTCTCCAGCTTCAGCTGCTAGGAGAAAAGATAACATAGCAATGGACAGCAATGGGATGGGCAAAGCACGGCATCAATTGCTGCTCTGGTATTGAATATGCTAACGCGCTCATCTATAGGTGCTGGAGAGTCTGGAAAGTCTACAATTCTGAAGCAGATGAAACTTATCTATGCTCAAGGCTTCAACAAGAGCGAAAGACTTGATTTCAAGCCGGTCATCTTCAGCAACATTGTCCAGTCATTCAAGACCATCTCCGAGGCCATGTCCGAGATTGGAATCGAATATGACAGCCCAGATAACGAGGTTTGTAATCACCACCGGGCCTCGGCCCCCTCCTTGTCGCCGCACAACCATTGCATGTCTCTGTATACGCTCCCAACGTCAGCCCCGTGTTTGTGCTTGTGTTACGCCATCCGTGGATGCAATGCCATATGACACCGAGGAGCAAAAAGGGTGCTACACAGCTCAAGATCATGAAACACTTACTAACGCGCATGCTATTTATAGAAATACATGGCTCACATTTTGGTTGACAACGAAATCAGCCCAGACAGTGGCATGCCTGAGGACTACCTAGAGCCTATCAAGGCGCTATGGCAAGACAGCGGAGTGTTAGCGGCAGTTGCCAAGGGCAATGAATACGCTTTACACGACAACCTCACATAGTCAGTCCACCCCTTGCTGCTTAAGCAGCCGCAACGTTATTTATCTAGTTGCAGCGAAATGGCTAACTCCCGTCCAGCTTCGTTACAGACATTGACCGGATATGGGCTGACGGCTACGTACCGAATGACCAAGATCTGCTCCGCTCTCGATTGAGAACTACAGGTATCACAGAAACCGTCTTTGACCTTGGCCAGCTGACATACCGTATGTTTGATGTCGGTGGCCAGAGATCAGAACGAAAGAAGTGGATCCACTGTTTCGAGAATGTCAACTGTCTGCTCTTCCTCGTTGCCATTAGTGGTTACGATCAGTGTCTTGTTGAAGACAAGGATGGCGTAAGTTTTTCTTGCAAAAAAGTATCTACTAAACGCTACGCGATGAACTGACATGATATGATAGAACCAAATGAACGAGGCTTTGATGCTGTGGGAATCCATAGCCAACTCACACTGGTTCACCATGACATCCTTGATCCTGTTCCTCAACAAGATGGATCTGTTCAAAGAGAAGCTACCCAAGAGCCCGATCTCCAAGTACGGATTCACCGATTATCACGGACCCGACGACGACTACAAGGCGGCCAGCAAATACTTCCTAGACAAATTCCGAGCCCTGAGCAGGAACCCCGAAAAAGAAATTTATGGTCATTTCACAAATGCCACCGACACAAACCTGCTGAAAATCACAATGGGCTCCGTCCAAGACATGATTATCCAGCGAAACCTCAAAAAGTTAATACTATAAGGTCCCTAACGTACTTTTCAATCTATTGCTACAGTGCGTGGTAGCGTGGATTATTAACACTTGTGTTTTTCCAGGTTACTTATTTAGAGCACCTTGTTCATCTTTCCATCAATGTTGTTATTATCGTCGCCTACTCGTTATTTTACCTGCCTGGATCTCGATCTACGCTTCGACCACCGGTTTATTTTTTGACACCTAGGTTTAGGGCTGCTGCCTGAGTCGACTCGGCCCCCCTTTTCATGCATGATTATGGCATTTTACGGCTTCACATTCATTATTCATCGGCACCAAAGCTTCTCAGCTGCATTTTTGCTTTTTGTCTCACATATACACTAGCGGGGGCATGCCACTCTTCCGTGTTTTTTATTTTACTATTTTATTTTGACCCTTTTGTTTATTTTCTTTGTATATTTCCCCCGGCCAGTCTATACTGTGGCCATGGAGGGGATGGAGGGGGGAGGACTGTTGAAATCTAGGATGAGAAGAAGGAGGATGCCTGCTTGAGTTTACGTTACTAGGGTTGAAGTTGATATCTTAAGAAGACATGATGGGAGGGCAGCGAGGAAGAGGAGGAAAAGGGGAAACCAGAATCCTGTGGACAAATGAAGGACTGGTGGATATTATATATTTTCTTTCCTTTCATCAGTGATACCTAAGTCTTCTCTTATTTTCATTACTAGACTTGATCGGTCTGCAATTGCAAGCAGATGAAGTTGAAAAGTGTGCTCGAATTATTTGTCTCTTCTTTTTATAAGGTGCTTGATGTGCAGATGGATAGCGCGACGACGGGATGAAAGCACGTGGCAGATTGATAGGCAGATGGTCTATGTGCGTCAGGGCATGGCAAATGCGTGCCTGGATTAGCAGAAATGATCATGTTTTAGCCATTGATCTCTAAGGATACAATCAAACAGCTAAAACACAATTTTTGCAAATTCTATTTTGTAGCATGAATTGAGCCAGTCTTGAAGAGCTGAATTTCTTGATTGTTGTGACTTGGTGCTCTCTTCATAATCAGATTGAGCTCCGCATCGTTACCAACAACCGCAGCAGGTTACAAAGCAATTTGGCGCAGTGGAAGCGCGCCGGGCTCATAACCCGGAGGTCGCACGATCGAAACGTGCAATTGCTACTCGCTCAGTTGATTTTTTTTCTTTTCTCATTTTCATTTTCCCCCTTCATTAGTATTCGCATTTCTTTTTATCCAACATCTTAAAAAACAAACGCGTCGTAAAGATAAACATAACCTCGTATTTTGACTCATGAATACCACACAAAACCCATAAAAACGAACATCACACTACAGAGTACTTCTACAAAACGTCATGCACACAATCGTCATTGCAAGTGGGTCACCCTCCGCCAAGCAAAAAAGAGAGCTCCAAGCTCCCTCATTGGCCCCAGCCTTCGCCAACTCGCCAATCGGCTGCTGCGCTCCTTCCCGCCTTCTTTCTCGTCCGGCTTTTGCGGGGAAGCAACACACCAGCTCCAAGTTTGTAAACAAGCAAGCAGCAATAACGGCCGGTTGCGGTTCATGGCAGCTGCTGTATTGTTACATGCCTAGTAGGCAGTTGATCGCCTTTTAGCCAGTGGGAAGGAGCTGCCGCTTTGCCGGTTGGCAGGCACCTGATTTTCGAGTTGCACGGAACAATGGAAGGGAGCTTGTTTGTATGCATGTCTTAATTCACGGCTGTTTAGATCAGTGACGGGGATAAATCAATTTGTTTTGTTTCCCCTCTTCTCGTGTCTTTTCTAGTCTTCTTTTCTCTCCTCTTTACACTCTTCTTCCTGTTTTTACTGCCGTCTGCGAGTAGCATGGAATTGCTTGTTTCTTTCGGTGAAGACAGCTCGTAATAGAAGATCTTTCGACAACGTCATTTTCTGCAGTTTCAATGAGGTTTTCGTCTTTGAGCCTGCGAGCGCGCGAATGATTCATCTCTAGAGCCAATTGCGTTTCTGTTTTACGTATTCAATCACCAGCAGTAGACACGCATGTTTAGCGCTCATATTTGTTTTGCGATCGACCGAAACCATGGTAGTAATGAGGCACATCGCCCTACTTGCGGGCCTCGCCTTCTGGACGGGCGCCGCTGCGGATGTCATCACTGATGATGCTCACTTCTATGGCCAATCGCCGCCAGTTTATCCATCGCGTATGTCCCAAACAGCCTGATCGAAAGATTCAAGCCTCCGATATTGATACTATGACTAAACAGCTGAAATGGTGGGCGGCAATGAGTGGGAGGCAGCTTTCCAAAAGGCCAAAGCCTTGGTCGGCAAGATGACTTTGGAAGAAAAGGTAAGGGGAGGATGTTACAAGACTTAGATGTCGTTTACAAGTGAATCCAATTATTGACCTACTACTAGGTTAATCTAACAGCAGGTGTTACGGTTGAATCTACTTGCTCAGGCTTTATTCCTGCCGTCAAGCGTCTGAAGTTTCCCGGTATGTGTCTCAGCGATGCTGGCAATGGGCTTCGCAATACAGATTTTGTCAGCGGTTTCCCCAGCGGAATTCATGTTGGTGCTAGGTGAGAGGCCCTTTCAGTTTTTCTGACTCAAGCTCCGGCTATCTAGTCGAAGAACACCGTCGGGTTAACCGCGCTTTAGCTGGAGTAAAGACTTGGCTTTTAGGAGAGCAGCTGCCATGGGTGGAGAGTTCAAGAAGAAAGGCGTCAATGTCCTGCTCGGCCCTGTTGTTGGCCCTGCTTGGCGTATTGTTCGTGGTGGAAGAAACTGGGAAGGCATCTCTGTCGATCCTTGGTTGTCTGGCGTCTTGGTTTCTCAGACTGTTTCTGGCATTCAGGGGCAGGGAGTTATTACTAGTACCAAGGTAAGTCGGCTTCCGATAGCCCTCGTCATTGAGCAGAGATGTTAGATCCTAGAGCACGACATCTGATACGTTTGCAGCACTACATCGGCAACGAGCAAGAGACCAACCGTAATCCAGAAGGAAATACGTCCTCTGTTTCTTCGAACATTGACGATAAGACAATGCACGAGGTATATCTATGGTAAGAAAGAGCTGCTCCCTTGATAGCCATCTATGGTCAAATTTTAATCATCAGCCCCTCTTACCAGGCCCTTTCAAGATGCTGTGAGAGCAGGCAGTGGAAATATCATGTGCTCCTACCAGCGTGTCAACAACTCGTACGGCTGTTCCAATAGCAAGACTTTGAATGGCCTTCTCAAGACTGAGCTCGGCTTCCAGGTGTGTAAATTCCTATCCTCGGGCCCTCTTATCTTTTCTTAAACCCCCCCTCTTATACACTGTATGGTGGCACTGACAAATTGTTCGAACCAAGGGGTTCGTTGTTTCCGACTGGGGCGCTCAACACGCAGGTGTTGCCACCGCAGAAGCTGGCCTAGATGTGGCCATGCCCGGTGCAAGCGATTTCTGGGGCGATCACTTGGTTGAGGCCGTGAAGAATGGCTCATTGCCAGAGTCGCGAGTGACGGACATGGCAACAAGGTAATGGCGCTAATCGTTATTGAACTCTACAACTGCTGATATACGTTTAGAGTCATTGCCACCTGGTATCAGTTCAACCAGGACACCGATTTCCCCAAGCCGGGAGTTGGCATGCCTTCTAATGTTCTAGATCCCCATACAATTGTTGACGGGCGAGATCCTGCCGCTGCACCCGTTCTTCTGAATGGCGCCATTGAAGGTCACGTCCTCGTCAAAAACACAAAGAATACTCTGCCTTTCAAGTCGCCTCGCATGCTCTCCCTCTTTGGCTATTCTGCCAAGACTCCAGACTTTTTTAATCCCTCTTCAAATCTACTGTACAGCCAAAATTGGATCTCGGGTAATGAGGCGCTTGACTCAAACTATGTTTCTGATAATGGGCTGGCCACTTTTGGCAAAAATGGCACCATGTTCGGCGGCTGTGGCTCCGGGGCCATCACGCCGGCCCTCCCAATCTCTCCGTTCGAGGCCTTGAAGATGAGGGCTTCCCAGGAGGGCACTGCTGTGTTCAACGATTTCTTATCTGACAAGCCCTCTGTTGAGCCCAGTTCTGATGCCTGCATTGTCTTTGGTAACGCATGGTCCTGCGAAGGATACGACCGTCCTGCTATCCGAGATGATTATACAGACTCCCTAATCAAGTCAGTGGCTGACCAGTGCAGCAAGACCGTTGTCGTCTTCCACAACGCAGGGCCTCGATTGGTAGACGGCTTTGTTGATCATCCAAACGTCACAGCAATCATCTTTGCCCATTTGCCAGGTCAAGAGAGTGGGCCAGCACTCGCTTCACTTCTCTTTGGGGATACCAGCCCTTCCGGCAAGCTTCCGTACACAGTGGCGAAGAATGAATCTGATTATGGCGATGTTCTCGATCCAGTACAGCCAGAAGGCGAATTCGTCAACTTTCCCCAGGCCGATTTCCGCGAGGGAGTTTATCTTGACTATCGCTACTTTGACAAGAAGGGCATTGAACCTCGATACGAGTTCGGCTTTGGACTCGGCTATACAACCTTTGCATATTCCAACATATCCATCAACTACATTCAGGGGGCAAACACGTATCCATGGCCGGGTGGCCCTATTGTCAGCGGCGGACAAACGGATCTCTGGGATGCAATCGCCACCGTCAGCGTAAACATCAAGAATACAGGCAGCGTTCCTGGTGCCGAAGTGGCGCAGCTCTACATTGGCATTCCAGGAGCTCCGGCGAAGCAGCTTCGCGGCTTTGAGAAGCCCTTTTTGCAGCCTAATGAGACACAGTCTGTGACGTTCCATCTCACAAGAAGAGATTTGAGCGTGTGGAGCGTAGAGAGACAGAAGTGGCAGTTGCAGCAGGGCAACTACAAGTTCTACGTTGGGAGCAGCAGCAGACGACTGCCCCTGAATGGGACGATGGATTTATAAGAGATTCAAGGCCAGCGAACTTCCAGATGCAGCTCAAGTATGGCGGAATGGTATGCTGCGTGACGAATGAAGCTCCGTATGAGGTACTCGTACATACATGTGTAGATACAGCTGCTAGAAGGTTGTTGTTTCCTCCTTCAAGCGAGCTGAGAAGGCAGCAACTAACCGTCTATTGGATAGATCGTATTTACTTGATTTGTACTACGTGGAAGTGGTCCATCGGCTCTAATAGGCAACTTGAGTAGTCGAGCTGACGCCGAGTAGAGCGGTGCTTCGTATCTGACATGTTCACCGCCTACTTGTGTTCCGTGTTATACCGAGAACCTTTCGGTCCATCTAGTGCCAACGGCTTTTTACGTTTTTGAATCTTCAACACAACGCTCGGAGCCTCCCCGCTCGGTGTTATTACAATTCGTTTATAATAGCACATTACTCGTGCTTCTTTGCATGCCCTTGTAAGACATCTTGGCAAGCCTGGTATAGAAGCAATGGAAACCATCAAAGAAGGAAAAAAAGGGGCGGATCGCAGCTTTCGATGCCATGGAGCATTGTGTGTCATGTGCCGTCGTCTTTCATGCGGCCCATAGCGGTATGTTCCGCTTCCAATCGCCGACCGAATACGCCTTCTCTCTCTCTTCATCTACAACTAAGACTACAAGTCAGATGGAGCTACAGTATGGAGGAGTATGGAGTATCACTATTTAGTATACGAGTACAGTAGGCAAGTTTCTACTTGCTACTCCTAGAAAAGAACCACTAAGAAGCAGCACGTTCGGTGCATTTTCTTCTTCCTTACTTTTTTTTCTTTCTCCATAGTTCCCCATTTTCACAATGGGTCTCCTCTCCCCTTCTCCAATATTTTGTGGACGAGATTACGTTCAATGCAGAATGCCCCGACGGCCGTGAGATTTGCGTCCCCAATCGCCGGCGGCTTGCTTGCCCATCGACATGGGGGAGACCGGCTGCTTTAGATAGATGATGGAGTAAATTTAGTAGGGGGAGTGGCGGCGCCCTAAATTGGCCATCATAGATCGCCTTCTCAACGAAGATAGAACGAAAAGAAGACGAAAGAGAAAAAGGGACCCCCCCCCCCTCCCCGGCCGCCGGTGCGGACAAAAAAGTCACACGATCGACGATCGCATGAACTGTTTACTGCTCGAAACAGAAAAAGTGGCCTCCGTCGCAAATTGCTTGGCCCTGATAAGCAAGCCTCCTACCGGAACTCCAGACTCCGTCATGCCCAGTTAGTCCAAAAGGCAAAAAGAAAGACCGGGCTTCTGTTGGCTTCTTTGTTCTGTAACATGAACAGTGCGGCTAGATTTAAGCGATCGGCATCATTGACAGCGGGCAGAGCCAACAACAAGGCCCACCCCTACTTTATCCCAGTACCCAGCCTTTTCCCTCTTTTCTTTTTCCTTTCCCAGCCCGTTGGCAGCAAAGATTCTGGCTAGGGGAGGGGGGGCCCATGACTTTTTGATCTCAAAAGCTGGCCCATCCTTGACCCAGGACAAGACTCTTTCGGCAAAGCCGATTTCAAGGGCACCCCTTACCATGGCCATGGGATATAATCGCTGTTAGTCTTAGGGAGCGGCTTCCGGTGGACACACGATGCTTCTTTGGGGAAAGATGACGGCTGCCGATGTCCGGAGGAGCTGGAGCACCCAACGCACAAGAGAAAAGAAAAAGAAAAAGCAGCGGAGAAAAAAAGAAAAGAAAAAATAGCCCAAGACACTTCCGGACAAACATGTCTTTTTTTCCCCCACGCCTCGAAAAAATCGTACGATTTTCTCATCGCTAGTCATATTGGAGTCTCGCAGCGCAGACTAGCGGCTCAAGGCTGCCGCTCCATTAGATTCCGTGTCTCGGAACGGCAGTGTGTATGGATCAATCGCTGCGTCCCCATATTTGCATTGGTAATAGTTCATCGAACAAGTCTCGTAGTGGTGTAGCACACTCTGGCGATCTCACATCTTGCAACTCCGTAGTGGTGGTGGTGATGCCTGATCAATATCTAGATGATGCTCGCTGCACCCGCTTTATCGCCGATTCTCTGCCGCAGCAGCGCTGAAACTGATCCGTAATTGTCGCCTCGCTAGTATCTCGGAAGAGCCCGTCGATTACAAGGGGAGGGGAAATGGCGGAGTATCTGTACAATAAGTATTGCCACGTTCCGAAAGCTTTTGTGAAATAGCATCATGCAAACAGCATGGGGTGCTGGCCCATACGCAGTCCTTCCCTCAGGTAGACCTGTGTACGACTCGCTTGATGGACTCACAGGCCTGTCTTCTTCATACCAGCACAAGGAATTCACCTGCAAGTAGTATTGCCGAATAGCAGGTCGAATGAGAGGAAACCGCAGGGGTGAGGCAGAAGCCCGGGCACAGATGGACGAAAGAAAAAGAAGAAGAAGACAAAAGGGCCGCACAGGGTGTGTCTCTGTATCAGGCTCAGTCCAACGCCCAGGAAGAGGTTCTTGGCCAGGATATCTCGAGCATCTATCAAATGTGACATGATGCTTTCAGATGAGACTAAATCCGGTGCTGCCCCGATGTGATGTGGCTGCGGCGCGTAAGCGGCCGGCAGTTATTCTGACCCAGGCATGCTACCTACCTAGGAAAGGGGGCGTCCGAGGAGATGCTGGCAGAAAAGACTGAGTGGAGTTTTGTTGTTGCACAGACACAGCCAATTCTCACGACGAATTGCATTCTCTGGGGGTGGCGAAAGCCATCAAGCATCTGAGCGCCATGTTTGGCTACAAAGTCATCGAGCACGAGGCTCATTCTCTCTTTCGATTTGTCTGTACGCAGCAGGTCATTCGGCGTGAACGAAGCCTGCAGGAGCCCGGGCTATCCTGCTGCAAAACTAGAGGCAGAAATGGCCGCTTGACCAGGCAGAAATGCGAAATGCTGCATCACACGGATATCATGATTTCAATACTAGCGAACCAATGACTTTCTTCCGCACACACGAGGGCGAACGAAACAGGCGTCGGCGCGGGACGGCCCATCAGCTTTTTGGAAGCCTATACACCAATCAACTCGACAGGAGTAGATTTAAGTTTGAGGCCGCAAAGCCGCCACCATCAGCAGCTCTCAAAGGCACCCATCAGGGGGAGAGAAAAGCCTCAGTCCAAGGCAGCAAGGAAGGCTAATCGCGAAACCTAGATAGATCACCTGCGCACAAGATGGGCGCCGATACCCGCCAATCCTAACAGCTTGTCATGTCAGCTTGTCCACTAACAAGGGGGACGTGTGCAAAGTACGAGAAGATGGGCAGATGGGCAGATGAGCTAGGATTGGCTAGGGGTCAACGAGGACCAGGGAATTTTGCGCGCAAAGCAGTGAGCTGCCGTCACCCTTCTCCATGGCATCGGATGAAGCTGTCACTTAAATCGCTCCACACTGGATGGAGCTGTGGCACACGCGAATACAAAGCAGAGAACTCATCTCACCCATTAGCCAATGTGTTTTGAGGTTAGCAACCACACTCGTTTTTCAAGCCACTCAGACGGTTGGGTTTGAGAAGACGAGAGAGAACTGGTCGGTAAAACAGAGACACGGGAGCCATGATTGCATGGTAAGCCTCCAATAAGCTCTGAACCTAGCTGTCCTTGTCCGTGTGATCTCCCAAAAGGCCTGCATACAGGATGCGGGCGTGCATACAAAACACACAGACGTACGGAGTACAGGCACGCACATGCATACCTCCCCAAGGCAGAGAGATGCAAACCCGATAAGGCCGGCGTTTGGTTTTGGCGGCTGCGCATGTACGAAGATGTACTGTACGAGGCCACTGGACTGCATGTGCTCGCACCCCCCTTCGGCCAACTAAGCCAAGGTTGGCCGAGAATCGAGGGATCTGACCGATGCTACGGAGCACCAATCTGCACCGTCAACTGCACGACAAGGTTGTCGGAGAGCCCAGGTCGATTCGTACAAGTCCCCCTGTTAGCGTATCCCAAGCTGATGATGTCGGTCCGTCCCTTGTCCTTGTCAGTAGGAAGCGAGATCTTTCGACTCCTCGTGCGCGATCTAGGAACGAATCGAAGCGCGTGAAAAAGAATCTGCGATGTATCGACCGTGACACTGGAATCTTTACTCCGTGCCTTGTATCACTTCCACCACAAACCCCGTGATTGCCCTTTTTGATTCCATGGTAAGCTCGCAGTGTTCATACCGTGTGATCCGGATTGTGCATGAGTAAGGAGTACACATTGGAGGACTGATCGCATTAACTTGCTTTTCTCTTGCCTATTATGCGCCGGAGTGACCGTGTTCCGCCCAGGAGCTGTCAATAGGGCCATCCACTTCGTTGACAAGGAACGATTACTATTCCTCATAGCACTTCCACTCTTGGCATGTTGTACACTTCTCGTACTAGCAGTATGACGGATCGATATACTCGTACTGGCTGTCATAGCGTCCTGCTGCATTTGTACTGTAGAGACAAAAGTAAGCCGCACGATCCCCTTGGACGTCACTAGCACATCTTGGCCTGGCGCCGACCTAAATTGCCAATTGGGACCGGTAAATAATGGTACGATTTCAGATGACAATGGATATAAAGTGGAGAAGGCATTAAAGGTTGTGGAGAAGCAATGGGAAATCATGGAGGATAGGCCATTGGCTCAGGGAATGTATCCTGGGGAGTTTCTGGCCGAGGCAGACCACTGTAAGCCATTGCTTTCATGCTTCCAAAAACACATCCTGCTGAATAACCAGGAACAGCGGTACCGTAAGAAACCCGGCTTGATTAACCGACGGAGCCTCCCCGAGATGATTCTGCTGCCTTGAAAGTAATACTGTACGGCATGATATTATAGCAAGAGATGAAATGAGGCTGCCGTTTTCGTATCATCGTTAGTCTCAGTGAACTGGAGCGTAGCATCGGAGCTTGCTGGGATTCGGTCTTTGTTATTGATGCGGTAAGGCTGAGAGGGCAGCGGGAGACAGGCAACAGATCCGCGATGCCTGTAAAAGAGAGTTTGGCCCAGCTCTGCAATGGCTTTTGTTTTGGCGGGCTAGAATCGCTAGATGCAGTATTGCCGATAGGGAGAAGCGCAATAATACGCTTCCCTCGATCCTTGTGCCGTGATCAGCGTCAGCTTCCATCGGGTTCGAGTCGTCTCATCACGTCCTCTGGTTGGAGATGGCGGGGTTAGCTTGTGTTTTACGAAGCCGGGCGGCACTATCGACCGCGTCCCAGAAGATTTCTCTAGTGGCGTTTGGGTTGCCAGCGACGGTTGGATTTGGAGGGTTGCCGTTGCAACTCTGCACATGCAGAGTTATCACAGCCCATCGCCAGCGCGTGAGTGGGTCGATATAGCCTCCCGCCGATCCATGCCGGTACCGATTCGCAAATGCTACGAGCACCACCAAAGTACTCGTATACGATACACTGGCGCTTGATCAAACAGTACGAATGCAGCCATAGTAGCAGTGCTCCGTCCATGCAATATGCATGCAGGTGTGCATCGAGCACAAACAATGCGTCATCGTCACGGCCTGATCAAGCTCATCTCTTTCCAAGGGGTGGGAGGGAAGAGTGACGCGGAGAGTCGAGCAGCACCGCCGGGCGTTGGACAATCGCAGAAGACGCAATTTCCATGCACGTCACATAAGCTCTTTTCTGTCTTGCGAGACCGGTCCAGCGTGTCTTTTGACCCATGCTGGCGTATACGGAGGAGTATAGAGCACATGCCGTGGGTGAAAGCTGCACAGCACAACGTCGCCATGGGTGCGAGCACTCCGTACGTCAGGACAGCGACTCCATTTGCCAGTCCCAATGGGGGAAATCTGCCGTAGTATATCGACATGGGATCGGCCCAAGCTTAGACGGCGTCGATGACCCGGTTGTTCCACGCGACGAGTGCCAACGGCGTCGTATCAGCCCCCCCTTGGCACCCCTTGAACCAACGGTCGACAGAGCCTCCTTAATAGGGTGGCTAAACTTGGCAAAAAGCAAAAAAAGGAAAAAGAAGAAAGAGCGTGCAGAAAAGAGACTCGTCACGTTCCCGAGGTCGACAAGAACAAGCCGGAAAACTTACTCGCGCGCCTGGCAGTGGAATGATTGGCGGTGGCAGGCCAGTCAATGCCCCCAAGATGACGACGCCGGCCGACCTCGAGATTGAACTTGACAATGCACAGGGCAAATCGCGGGCTGACGGGCGGCAGCCTTCTCGGCCTTCGCTTATTTGGAGGCCGCAGATGAGGGTGTCGAGGATGGAAGATGGGGAAGAAATTCGCGGTTTGACGGCGTGTGGATAGAAGGGAGAAAGGGAGAAAAGGACAAGGAGAGATCCAGCGCTGTGTTGTACTTGCCAGGTACCTTGCAGTTCAGATTCCCTGGCCCTGAAGAGCAGGTACGAGTAAGAAACAGTTGCTGTGTTTGTCCACATTGTGCGCGGCCCTCTTTGGGGGCCTTAGGTAAGCTTGTCGTTCTGACAAAGACGCCCAAATAAGATGGCAAATAAGATGCACCGGCCGCTAAAAATATCCTCGTAACCCGCTGCTGCTTTTGGGTATTCCGCAAGTAACTCTCCCGATCTGCCGTGCCTCGAATCTACCTCGAATCTACTAATGCTGTACTGCCTATAACGACATACCCCTGTTTCCGAAGATGGAATCCAGCCTGTGCCAAGAGACGTAGCGCTATAGATACTCAACGTGCACATCTATCTCGAGGCAAACCGCCGAGAAGAGCTACACCTACGAGTACGATATAGGCAAGGTAGACATATAATGAAATCACAAAAGCCCAGCAATGAGAAAGCAGAACAGCAAATCTCACCCCCTTCCAGCCCCCACCTTTATAATCTCAAATCTCTCGAAGCAAAAATAAAAAAACCAATCCGAATCAAGAAGCCAAGAACGAAGAAAAAGAGGAACCCAAAGAAATCAGACCCAACGGAATGGCGTGAGGTCTGCTGCGGACAGACGAAGAAATCTGACTGGGTTCCCCCCCTCGGGGCAGCGCATGAACAATCTCATTCTTTTCGTCCAAAAGCTGCGCGCCAAGCCTCCGCCCCATGCACTTACTAGTACGTGCTTTTCTGCTTTCTGGTGCAGTAGTGCCTCTTCTCTTATTCGATGCTATGGAGTACGCCAGACGTTATATTGCGACAGTTGCAGTGCTCGTGCTTTTCGGCGCGCTTGAAGGATGACGACGTTTGGCTGCAACGAGGCGTGTCGGCATCATCTGTAAGAACAAAACACTCCCGAGAGAAAGAAGAAGAACATGAAAGAAACAGGGGGGAGGAATCTGCCTTTTTCTTATTTCCTCTCCTCATTCGTCTGATCCATCTCCATCCTCAGTCAGCCTGTACTGTATGTAGGTGCTCATAACAATACGCCGTCGGAACCTCTCTTCCTCGGTAACCCAGCTCAGGAACCTTTTAGCTCCCCGGGTTTCTCTGTTAATTTAAATGATCCTATTACAAAAAAAGCGCAGGAAAAAATTACGGAGTACGGGGTTGGCGTTTGACATTGTTATTATTTCCATCTTGTCATATCTTACACGTCACTTTCGCCATAATACTCCCAATCCGTCCTCCCTCCCCCATCCCCCGGTCCAAATCTGAGAAGGGGATATTTCTTACGGGAGTGCCTTTTTTTACTCTTACACGGCCCTCCGTATACGTACGTACGTACAGGATACTCCTTGGGGGCATGTCTCTGCGTGCGTAGGATCGCACATTGTCCGGCTGACATCTGGACGGGCACAGCCGCGCTCTCGCAATGGCTGAAAATAAATCTCCCGTCTGCAGAACAGCGGCCACCACTCATCGCGTCCGCTGGGCTTACCTTGGTGTGGCGGCGAGTGGCAGAGAAGCCCAGATATCATTAGTGATGCGTCACATCACACAGAGAGGGCTCCCAACCACATAATTACGCGGGCTTTTTCTTCTTAAATCTCCAATACTGTACTGTGGTATTAGCCCAGAACAGGCAACGGTCATCGACCTGACGCGCAAAGGTGAAGGGGGAGAAAAAACCACCCCTGCACAAGTCCGGAGATGCTCGTGGGCGTTGCCTTTTGCATTTTGCCGGCCAGCGGAGTCTTGACATCATGACCGCCGGGATCCCTTCCCCCAACACTTGGCTAGATTATCCGTCATTTCATCGACCTCGATCCCACATTCTAGGCTCCAGATGCATGCTGCAGCCTAAAAGACTGAGCCCTTCAATTTCGCTGCCCTTCTGGCTTCCCAAGCAGCCCACCAGCCCAAAAAGCTAATCGACCCCCCTCCCGAATTCGTAGGGGGAAAACCCCTCAATCCGGGGGTTCAGCAACACCACCACAGGGATGGGTAGCTTGAGGACCTTCCGACGCTATTTACAGAATGTGGCCTGTTGAGGGTGCCAGCCTGGGAAATGGAAGACCTGGAATGGTCAGCAGAGAGGCCTTTGCCCGTTCCTCTAGAACCACTCCTCGACCCCCAAATCTTAGTCTTCCCCCCTCGCAGCAGGAAATCGGCCCATCTGATCCATCTACGATCAGTCACACGGAGCGTAAATCTCACGCCGAAGGGCTGGACGTAGGGCGTCTGCCAGTTGCATCCAGCCAAAGTCTGTCGGTATGTGTGCGCGAGGCGAGTACGGCGTATGTACATGTATTGACAACGGCCGATCTCCCAGATCAGACGATCGGTCGGCTACGCTCCACCCTCTTCTGCCATTTCCTTCTCGTTGGTTTTGCTTTTGCTCTAGGCGTGCGGACGTTATCCTCTTTCTCGCCATCGCCATCGCCATAGCACTGTAGCCTGTGGTCTGAGTAACGTCGGTGAGTACATGATATAAGCCAAGAAATCTCACACGAGGGTTACAGCGTCCCAGAATCGGGAATCGTCCTTTGACCAAAACGTCGACTTACCCGGCCGTTGCCGAAGGGGGCGTGCCAGTATCAAGGCCCCAAGGAGATGCGATACCCCTTTGTTTTTTCGAGCTTCGCCCTTCTTGGCGTGATATTCTCCCAGCAATTTGCACTAGCGTGGCATGGGCATGGTGGCTGGGAAAAGCTTCCAACCCCCCGCCGCATCTGATTGTGCTAGTATCGTGGCCAGATCTCAAGTCCATCATTTGTCATCCTCCAGAGAACTTCAAGTCAGAGCTGCCCACTGGCGCGGGCGTCTAGCTGTCACGAAAGAGGGTCTTGTGCAAGCGAGCTAGAGCTTCTCCTTGCAGTCGCGGCTAGTGTCGCCTTACTGTAGCATTAGCTGGAATTTTGTTCATGCATCTGGCCCGGCAACAAGGTGAGAAGAGAAAGCCACGATGCGGATTTGCAAGTCGGTGTGAGTTCACTCCTTTCTCTTTTTTTTTCCTTCACGGATTCTTTTCCTGCTGACTCAAGACACTCGCAGCGGTCGCCTAGTGTAAGACCAGTCTCTAATCAAGTTAGCTTCGAGATCTGCTCTGCTAGGAGACGACATCTTGCTCGGCTTTTAGAATTCTGACATGTCTTGCCGTGGTGAAACGCTCATCCTACAGGTTAGGTGCTAGACAATAAACCTCGACGGGATCTTCGAGTCATGATGACGCACGGCAAGGCCTCCGACCTTCCTATCGAAACCTGGAAGCTTATTGTTCTTCTGATACGAGCAAGATGTACTGTACATCGTAATCAATACTGCTAGCAGAGTATGGACCTAGATTGACGATGCCTCCAGACTCCAGATCGAAAGACCAAATTCTTCGTCAGAAGTTGCCACAGCTGCACGGTCCCTCGCGCCCTCTAATCAAGACAGTCAGCTACTCAACTCAGATAGGGCAACATATCCCAATAGACCTCTGCAATAGGCAGGAGGAGATGCGTAATATACTAATAATGGACTGAGAATACCGCGGATGCTACCCATGCCCATCATCTTCATCTGCCACGCCCATATCGAAGCAGGCATGTCGTGAGAGTTAGATGGGAAGCAGTGGTGTCATCCGACGCCAATATACAAACTCTCGATCACCATACCCAGTATTACCCGTAAGCCAATGGACATGGCTGAAGTGCAGGTATTCCACATACCGCCCTGCTACGAGAACGAGCAGATATCACTACCCCATTCATGCATCGCCATTATGGAAAGTGGTAGCGCCGAGGCCATCGAAGATGCTGCCACAATCAAGCTCCATGCTCCCTAGTCAACATGCCTGAGCGTTTGGGACAGTCACGAATGGATCTGAAGAAAGGAGGTGTGGAGGAATGGCATGCTGGATATGGAGGTGAGCCGGCCGTACTTTGGACTGCGTAATTGTCCCCATGCATGAAAATATCCCGAAAGCCCGAGAATAGCATTTGCCGACGAGCAAAAAGTTAGCCAGGCAGAGTACTCCGTACAGACTTTCAGATGATAGCCCACATATTCGTATACGCATGCTGTTCGGTAAGATGCCCCAACCAACACGCCATGCTCTCCTCACCCCGTACATGTGGTAGGATCTATCTCTTCTTCGGCGGAGGCTTCCAGCTTTGGAAATGGTCATCTTTCGGATCAAGCTTGTGTGGCGTGCTAGTGAAGGGCAAATTGCCTGCCACACCACATCGACATCCAGATCATACTACTCCGTACAGGTAGCAGTGTTACTTTAATGATTGCCACGGAGCAAATTGCCATACGGGTGCTTCTAGCGATTTGATAAAATTACAACCAAGATTGAATCATGGTGTGAAGAGGTGGAGCTCTCACCTCCCTTTATGCAGGCAAGCTGTCTTCTGGGGGGTTTCGGGTGAAGGGCTCGATGGATTTGCAGATGGCCTTGCAGATGACCTTTAAATTGACTTGTTGATGCCGATTTTGCAGCCCGGATAGGTCGCCATCGTGCTCAAGGGGCAAGAATGGAGAAAGAGACATGCTCGCTTAGGCAGGAAACGTGCCGAATACGGAATATCCAGAGAGATGATCCCCAGCATTGTCCTGCGCATCAAGTACGGAGTACGAGGTGCTGTTATTATTTTCAGCGGATCCTCGCTTGCTACTGAACGGCCTGGCAGCTCGACAGCTCGACAGCCCCGATCTCAACGTCTCGCAGCGCCGTGGCGGGCCATGTTAGTGTTGGACCCCGGTGTCGCACCTTTCCCCCCTTCTCTTTTCTTTCTCGGCCGACAAGTGACCAAATTCCATCGGGGCAAAGGCCGCCGAGCCCAGCCAACGCAAAGAGAGCCGCCGGGGCACAGAAGGAGGCGAAGGATCACCATGAGAACAACAACATCAAAAGCTCATCACATTAAATGTGATTGTGCGCAAGGCGTGCATGTACGAGGGCGAAGGCACAGAGTAGCGGCCCATCATGGCTTGTACACAGACTAATGCATGCTAATTTCGTTGACTCGTAAACGGGCTTGCGATGGAGAAGGTTCGTGTCGGGCGCAGTGGTTTGGCGTGTGTGCGTGTGATCGAAAGAAAAAAAAAAAGCGACGTAAAAGTGGCTCTCGAGTGGGACGCCGTTTGATCGATCCATCAAGAACAGAGAATCGGCGCTATTGAACGTTACCGCTGCTTTAGTCAAAAGTGGACTGTTTTGTGCTTGGCGCCTTGCGCGCTCGGAACTGCAAGAATATTCGATCCTCCCAGCCTAGAAGCTAGAAGCACACGCCACGTGCGATTCCGACACCTGTGGGGTGTTCCATTGGCCCATGAATGGCTTTATCCGGCCAGGCAAGGGTCCCTGCCCAGCCAAAAGCAAATTTGTTCTTGATGCTGTCTGCGCGAGCTGAGGAACCCCTTGTGAAAGGGCAAGGCGCTCTTGTTCCAGACCGAGCCAATATATCCAACCCCGCTTTGCCCGTCTTATGACGACGAAAACTGGCCTGCCGTGTGTTGCGAAGTACCAAGTAATAGTAGTAGTAGTTGCGTTGACTAGAGACGGGTACGCAAGCCTTGGCCGAGCCGTGATGTCCTGAAACCTCGGCGTACGCCATTGCTTTTGATTGACCCAAGCAAGCATTTGGGCAAACGCCATGCAGCCGGGCATGTTGGTTGGTCTTAGTGTAACTGCTCATAGTTGAATATAGTTATCAGGATGCAACAGAGCAGGCCTCATGTTTGCCCATCTCTCTTGGGGGAGGGGTTGCGTGGTGTTTCCAGCTGTAACGCGGCAGCCAGATGGCTTGTTCTCTGAAGGGGAAAATAAGCAAGCGACTTAAGCATCCTGAGGGCTGATTGTCGTCGAGTCTTCTGAGGGCGACGAATGCTGCTACTTGTACTTGATGGACGTATCCCAAATCTTTTTTGAAGACCATCTGCGCAGCAACCGATACGAACCAGATTGATATCCTCGTTATATGGCGTTTAGAGTTTAGAGACTTGCCAAAAGTGATTCTGTTGTACTCTGTAAGGCTCCAAAAGCATTGAGCTTCTGCTAAATAGAGCCCTTGTGGTGTAAACAGACAGCTATTCCTATCGCATTCCCCCTTCAATTACCGCTGTCTGTTCGAGAGGTAACGCGCAAGCAAGTTTGTGATTCAGTTGGCTGCACCAACCACAATGGTTCAGCCATGCTTGAATATATTAAGATTTCCGAGTTCCGCAAGTCGGTCGATTTGGCGGCACAAGGACCGGAGGCTGTGGTGAGGTGTGCCAGCCTGAGCACGCTTGTGTGGCCTGCACGTTCTGGACTCGCCGGGGTAAATGCACTGGACAGATATTGCATCCAGCCATAGTCGAATGGACAAATGAAGCGTGAAGGATTTAGTGACTCATTTTGTTTGGCTGGCCAATTCCGCGTCTTGATTGTTATGTGGCGCGCGCGCCAACAGTGTACCAGTATGGGTGCGGATAACGCTTCTGCATCTCTTCAGCCAGTTATTCAAGATGTAAAGAAAAGCGGCTAGGATCGAGTGGTCGAGGAGCAGTTGCTGGGGCGAGATCGAAGCTAGTGCTTCATTGTGGATGCCATCCTGCGTCTACCCCCATGCCTTTTCGAGGTCTTGGGTAGTAGCAGTGGCGGTATTAGCAGTACCGTCTGATCCTGCAGTGCAGAAACACTCTTGTTCAAGGAAATGCATGCAACGGTTTATATCACGCCCTCATAGATCGAAGCCGGCGTGAATGAATGAACAGACCAGGGGATGCTCTGCCGTCTCCTCGTGCATCTGAAAATAGGCTCTCAGTAGCCCTCACCGAACTCCTCTGCAACCTGGGCACACCTTGTGGAAATGATGCGACTAGCTGCTGGGAATGGGCTGGAATTCTGAGATTTGGCTGGTCAAACAATAGTGGTGGCATCAGTAACATAGAAAAGGAGAGAAGGGGTAAACAACCTGGCAATCAATGATCGCTTCTTTGCGCCCACTCCGATTCCCCTGAGACTTGACTAGTTGTAGCCAAGCGAGCAGGACAAATGGAGCATGATGTGCTTCTGATTTGATCAAGGAGAGTTGCAGGCGACAATGCACGGCAGAAGAGACTGTATAATGAGTGCAAACCAGTAAGAATTGCTGCAGACTTCGGGTGATAACACTTGATTGGAGCGTATGTTGAGCATCTGTCATTTAGACTTTCAAGGTGGTCGTTGCACGCATATACGCATATGTATTCTGTAGGTTGCACAACACGGCTGATCAATATGCACATGTGCTACGAGCAAGCCAACACAAGGTTGATAGGTTGGAGAGGATGAATGGGTTGCGAGAGTAACACGGTCCACCAAGTGGCCATGCTTCAAGATGTTGAGGCAATGTGTTGATATTGTTGGCAATCGCACCCCACGATGATGGAGATGGAGCGCGATCGATGTGTTGAGGCTATCCAATGGCTAGCTGATCGATCAGCATGGCCTGAGCGCTGTCGATTCTCAGAGTCAGCTGGGCAAAATACATATCGGTGCCACTAAGTGTATTTCGTCCAGCCAGGTTCATGTCCTAAGCGGTATGTGTAAATGCCTCTGGCGGACGATTCATGGCAACTCGTAAAGTAAAGCCCAATCGTATATCCCTGTTGAATGCTCATTTCCACATCTCTCAGCTTGCCGCTGGGCTGTCACCCCTTGGTGTGATCAGATAGCATAGTGCAGGTAGCGCTCGGAGAGGAGGTCCGAAAGGAAAGCAAGACCAAAAAGTCACTCTTCTAAATCCAGTAAAGCAGCCTGCAGCCTGCAGCCAAGGAAGCTGTAGCGCGTCGCCATCTGTCACGAATGGGTTGATGAGCATTGCGATGTGGGTTGCCTTTCCAGTGATGAGGGACTCTCCTCTGAACACCAGAAGAGAACCAACCAGGAGCGGACAAGGCTCGCCTGACCTGGCGTGATCAAGATCCACATTAAAGAGGCATCTGATCTAGGCTAGTTAGTATCTCAGCGAGATTGGGTCGACGGGCCATCTCGCCATCTTACAAGGCCGCGATTGCAACGGGGTGCCACCCGCACGCAGCTATCGTAGCGCCGTCGCTGCTTGGGTGTCGGTAAGGGGCTTCGAGACTTGGGAGCAGCTAGTGACTGGCTGCCACTGAGCGATTCCGTACAGAGTAGATTTTCGTAGGCTAGTTCGAGTCGTAATCGTCGGCGCAGTAATACCTAGTCCTGCCAAGACATGTTAGGAGTCTATAGGATGTCTAGAATGACTCTTCAGGTATGTCATTAGAGTTAGAGGCTGCCGAAGCAAGAGGGTCTATTCTGTCAACTGATGGGGCGGTGGTTGGACACTCGTCGCCCTGGTAAAACAACCAACGTTCTACGGAGTAGTTTGCCATGAGGCAGGTCTTGTCATACCCTCGTACTTCGTATCGGTGCACTGGGTTAAGTCAAGCAAGATAACCATCTCCGTCACAACCCTGGGGCAACAGCCGAAGCCTCAGCAGACCGCTGACCGAGATGCCCTTTCGATACTTCTAGGTCTTGAGGGCTCGCTCGTCCAGCTGCGGCCGTCGCTAAGCTCAGGGTGACGGCCCACCAATTGTAGATGCACTGAAGAGCCGGTAGCCAAAGACCCCAGCCGAGGGGGCCAGATTTACCGCTCTGGATGCTACTCCGTCCATGGCGCCAAGGTTCCTGGTAGGCGAATGCCACTAACAACACTGGTTGAAGGAAAACGCGGTTGCTGAGAGCGGCACACCAGAAGCGCTAACTGGGGGCGAAAATCAGAATAAAATAACAGACAGTGCACCGAGTACGGAGCGGACAGTCCAACGTCGCATCGTCCTGGAAAAGTCTTTTCTAGACCATCTAGTCTCTGTACCAAGACTGATCTGGTACAGTCCTATGACGAATTGCCAAGGCGCTGGAATGAAACTGCTTTGACGGAGGACGGAGAAGTTGTATGCGAGAGAGCTGCATTGCTGTTGAGCTGCGGCGCGAGGAGGCCCGATTCTGGGGACTGTATACTCGTAAATCTGGCATCTCCCCTGTCCCAAAGTGAGCAGAAGTGCATCAGCGGTCATGGCTGCAGCAGGATGACGAGCAACTCGACGACGGTTCTGGCTTATTTGAGATCATGGATGCAGTTGGCCCCTTCAGACCTGCTGCAGAGGGAGTGGCGAATGCGAGGACTACTACAAATGGTCAGCTGTGCTCCTGCATGAAGATGTAATGCACGATCCTCCCCGTCAGCTCTTTGGTCTGTCGAGATCTCGCAACTCTTGGGCGATTGGATTCCACACAGCCCTCTCATTTGATTTTATCTCGACTGCTGGAATTTGCAACGATTCGACGGGGCTTTGCTGGTGCCTAAGCCTAAGCAGAGCGGCAGTGGTGGTTTAGCACGTCTAGTGAAGCTGACGATGCCGACAGCCCAGCGTCATCCCGTGGCGAGGGTCTCGACCCTTTCGGGCTCGTGATCGCAGATGTGATCGTACCGATGAGGCAGGCACATCAAATCTTACCCGTGCCGTACGATATGGAGCAGCAAGGTACCAAAGAGCCAAGGTAATACCGCCTTAGTCGAACTCCGTACTGGGTAGCCGTAGTAAGCTGCTACCTGTACAGTGCTGGGAACAGCACAAATCCCCTGTGGGTGCTAGCACGATGACTACGGCCATTAAGAACCCGGCCGTATCGAGTCCAGGGCTTGTCACCATCATGGTGGATCGACAAGTGCCTAACGCGAGCTCATGCACGCTTACCGTCCCTTTCCTCTCCTGGGAGAGAAGAGGCGGAGTGAGAAAAGAGAGAGAACGAAAGCAGTCAACTCACCTAGCAGACAGTCGGCCACTATAAAGTGATGCTTCCCCTGGTTGAACCGCCGTTCAAATGAAGGCATCGTCAGGCATTCTATTGTGCAAAGGAAGAGTACCGTGTGTCTCCCGTAGACACACGTGGCGCCATGTGTCTGCGGTGAGGCCGTGCATGAAAGGCTGCTGAATGGGGATGGGCAAGTGCGCTCCCCAGACTGGCTTAGGCTAGAGCCGTTGGCTCCTTCCCCGTTATTGTACCCTTCCAAAATCTCTGCTGATCTCGTCTTTGAAGCGGGCCAAAACCCCTGGTGTCTCTTTCCGTTTTTCTCCCGCTTTTTTATCTAATACCAAGGTCTACCTGTGTGTGTACTGTACTCGTCGCCTTTTGTAGTCTATACCCGTCCCAACCCTGCCTTGCAGCTCTGTTGGCAGGTACCAGGTACCGCGGCTGTAAGTAGCGCTCCGTAAGGTAATCGCCGCCGTGGCCATAAGACTTCGTACGGCAGTAGGCAGTTGACAATATTTCCCATGATTCATCCTCTCATCTCATCTCCTTGGTGCTCCATCTTTGTTATGCATCATCTCTCTCCGCGCTGCTAGTACGGGTACGGGAAGTGTCCAGACCATCGTCATCTAGATGCGAGACGCGAGCACTTTGCCGTTGCAGTTGCAGCGTGCTGGTAAGATGAAGATGAAGATGGAGATGGAGATGAAGACGATGGCGACTGAAATACAGGTACGTAAGTGAATGGAAACGCCCGACTCGACTCCATCAGCTGGGCTGTCAGTGTCAGTCGACTTTTTCTCAGCTCCGCAGCGCCTAGGCAAATAAGCAGCATTCTTCGCCGCGCGAACACTCCATATCGTGGCGTCAACCAGGGAAAGGCGCAAATCGAGATCAAACCGGAGCACACCCTACCGGCCTGTACATGTACGCGCATGCTGCGACCGCTGGCCGGCGACCAAGCTCCGTATCGTACATGCTAGTGGTACTCTCGTACAGTACGCACACGCCTCTCTGCGCAGAAACATGGCTTTCATCCATCTCAGCCGCCCCTGTCACTGCTTCAGCATTCCAGCAGGCAGAGGAGTGGAGGAGTGCCGCTAAGGGCAAGGGGAGGGGGTCCCACTGCGTCGTCGTTTTCCATCCATGGGTCTCCAACCTCACTCCCTCCCGCCCTTTTCCCATCATCTTCACCCCTCTCCCGGCGCTAGACGGCAAGGTTCGAATTTCGAAATCTTAGGCTCACACCACGCCCAGAACCACGTTATGGCCGCCCGCCCAAACTCGCTAGCTCGGACGCAAAGGCAAGTGCAATCCAGTACCGCGGATTTGCTGGGCAGGGTCCCACCCGCACTCATCTCAATCTCTTGTTCTTTTGGGGCCGGGCCAAGGGCCTCGTTAGGGCAGCCTCCCATCTTAACAAGACTGACTTCGGACCCCTGCCCATTGGCCAAGCCGCTCGAGGTGTACGGAGCAGACTCCGTACTGGCCAGGCTTTGGGGTGAGCCATCACCCAACTTTGGACGCCACCACGAGTTTAGATCTCTTTTCCTGGGACCCCGGTCATGCTTTGGGAGACGACAGGGCTTGGCCAACTTGGCGACAGGCCTTTATTAGCATCACCATTTATAGCCTTGTCCTCGCTTCCCTCTCTGCCCTTTTCTCTATTTAAATTCCAACTTATCTCTGCTGGTCTGGCCCCCCACGTCTGGGCCTGGTCTGCTTATACCACCTACCTGTATCTGTACATACATATGCGTGTCTGCTGCGATCATCCTTGGCCCCGTTTGCAAGTCGTCAGCCCAGCCGTCACTCCACCGCACACGCCGAACTCGACCCAGCGCTTTGTGCCCCTAGCATTCGTGCTAAGTCAGATGTATCGACGACCCTGAGCGCCAGATCTTTTACTTGCCACACGCGCTATGGAAGCGGGTGACGTTGGAACCCGACAGAGGTGCGTTCTTACTCGTGCATTCCTCCATGCCTAGCCGCTCCATCGTACGCCCCCCCTCTAAATCGGCGGAATTATTAACTCACATCGTCCCCCTCTCCCCAGCACCGGTCTTTCTTCTACTCCTACGCGACTTGAACATCAACTTGCAACATCTCCCCATTCTCACCAACAACACCGAGAAGCCGTCGACCGACGGTATCTGGATCAGCCTACCATGGCAGCAGCCTCAGTTCTCGCCCCTAACGCCCACTACCCACCTCAGCCATATCCTTCCAACTACTCTCATCCACCCTCATCTGGGCCAAGCGTCGCCAACATGATCTCCTCGGAGCCTCGACGACCCTCTCCCGACAATGAGTCCTCGACTCGCCAGTCACTACCATCGATTTCAGAAGTCATTTCTGGTGCACGGCCTGGACAGTACCCTCCGCCTGCGCACCCTCTGCAGCCTGGCTCAAGCCTGCCCTCACCATTTGCTCCGTCTGCTCGACAGTACCCCGAAGCCGACAAGCACTCATCTCAGCCTCTGCACTCTGTTGCCTTTCCTCCTCGACAGGAAAGCCACAATGCATACTCAGATTCACCGAGGCCGCCCTTTAGCACTGGCAGACCCGGTCTCCCTCCCGTTTCTGATCGCCGGCCTACTCCCCCGACGAAGCATGATGGTCACCCCCTTCCTCACCACCTAGCTGAACCGCCAAAGCCATCTGATCACCGCTCACTGAATGGAGTCTACTCCCAACCACCGCCGCCGCCAACTTCCGTCCCGTATCAGCCGGCACAGCTTCCACCTGGGCAACAGCCGCTCCCTCCTTATCAGGTATCACCTCGAGGGCATGCGGCTTCGCATCTGCCCGGGCAATACGATTCTCGGCCGGCGCCTACACATGCTGAAGAGGCCGAGTATGCTGCCAGGGCTCGATACGATAACGGGACCTCGCGATCGTTTGAGAGCTGGAGCTACCAGGAAGCTTTGAGCCGAGTAAGTGACAACGTGAAACCGACATGAAGAGTATGCGCTAAATGAGTATATAGATTGGAACCTGCTCGCGAACCATTTTCAACTTCGCAGAGGCCTACGGCCGAATTGCCCAAGAGCAGCACGGATCTCAACCAATTCCCGAGCGTCTTCCGACTGAGCGAGAAGTAAGCGACATGCTCTCCAACGTCGAGTACCTCAAGCGTTCTCTCGAGCAATGCAGAGAGGTAATTGTAGCCTCACTACAGAGCGAGAGGGCTCGCGAAGGTGCCAAACCACCAAAAGGCCCTTATGAGGAAGACCAAGACGTCCCCATGTATGGAGACTCCATTAAGCCACCATATGGCATGACAGAAGTCAAAAAGCGACGAGGCGTAAGCTTACAGCCAATCTTGTATATATGTGCCCCGCTAATAGAGTAACAGCGCGCTGCCCCTCCTGGACGATGCCACAGCTGCAATCGCATCGACACTCCAGAATGGAGACGGGGTCCTGATGGTGCCAGGACTTTGTGCAATGCCTGTGGTCTCCATTACGCCAAGCTTGAGCGCAAACGCCAGCTAGAAGCAAGATCATTACGTCCCAAGCCTGAGGAGAGAAGCTAGAGCGTGGCCAACCCGAGCCTTATCACCCTACTTTACACTTTTCAAACTCCCTAGTCCTTTGCATGATGTTTGTTGATTTTTCTGGGCACGGAGCTTAACGGGCGCGGAGCATATTGATGACGCAAAGAAATATTCAACATTTCTTTTTCACTGAAAGGAAGAAAAAAAAAAACTTGCAGAACACAATACCCATTTTTCTAGCCGAGGGCCTGCACTGATGGTTTTTACTGTACATGTGTCTTTGATTGCGGGGATTTCATTTCTTTTCTTTGTTCTATTTTTATTTCATTGGATTTGGGCGGCAAATCATCATGGCATTGCAGGCGTTCAATATATATACATATACTTCAGGGTCTGGGCAACATTCACCTTTAATGATGAGAATTTGCCATGGGAACGACGATGCCAAGCTACTTTGGGATTTTAGATAAAATAGTTTTATTATTGCCTGCCCTGGCAGAGGCAGAATGAAGAAGAAAATTCGCAACACTATCGCTCAATCTTGGTGCCAATGGTGATGGATGCAGTGAACCCTGGGGGAGTACAAGATGCGACGTGCCTGGTTTGTTCCTTTTCCTTTCTTCCAATTGTAGGCGCGCATGCATGAGAATGTCCGTGCGCGTGATGCATTCAAATCGTCGCTTCAAGTTCTTTGCAAGCGAGTTTGTTTCTTTGCTTTTCTTTGCTGCCTCTTTTTTTCCTTTTTTTCGTTGCTCCCTCAAATTGGTGCGTCATAGACTAGAGCTAAGCTGTTGAGGTAATATGGCGCTGATTGGCCCATCTGACTTTTACTAATAGGATCGGGAGGGATGAGATCTTGGGGTGAGGGAGATCAAGTGACGCTGTGTTTCGGGTAGAAGAGGGTGAGATTAAGTTGTAGCACTCCGTTCAATTTAGGGTCGATACCGCGGCTAGTGCTGATGGGCGAGGCTGTCCCGCCTGAAAAGAGAAGTGGGAAGTACGTAAGCTAAGGGAAGAGCGAAGAAGTGCATTTCTTGCTGCTTTTTATTTTATTTTCTTGAATTGTGCCGTTGTCTTTTGATCTTCTAATTTTATTCTTTTCTTCTACTGGGGGGCTGGTTTGCGCAATGGCTGGGGCAAATGGGCTTCTAGCGCCGTGTTCTTTTTTTGTCTTTTTTTCCAGGTTGCTTTTTCTGCTCCGTACGGCGGGTAGACGAGATGCGTGTGTTGAACCAACACCCCCTTTCTGTATGGCGTGACCTGCTCCACGGCTTGCTTTTATGCGGAGATTTATGTATGTTCCCTTGTTTTCTTTTTTTCTTGGCTTTTTGCTTTTTCTTTTTTTCTTTTTTTCTTTTTTTGCTTTAGGCGAGCGTTCTGGAAATCAGTTATCAAGCATGGCCGGCCGTTTTACGTTGCGGCGAGACAACTAGCTTACATCTACGGTATGGAGTGCCTATAAAAGAGAAAACAACCGTTAACCCAAGAAAGATGAACGGGATCAATCAATAGTAGCGAGGCTTACATGCACTCTCCCCCTCGCTTGCATGAATTGTCACAAAATCCTTCAACCGCTTGCTCTCATGCAGGTGATAGTTCTCTACGGCCATGTGCGGGTTTTGAATTAAGAGAGAGCCCGGGTCATACTGTTGGTTCTAACAAGAAGCCACGGACGGGCTGAGAACTGACGGCGGACGGATCGGCAGACCGGGTAGCTGCAGCGACGGATATGCATGACCTTACGGAATTGGAAGATGGATGATGGACAAGGAGAGGGGGGACAAGAGGGCAGAGGCCTATCATCACTCATCGAGCTGCTGTTAGTCGTGGGCGGGCGCGCGCAGAAAGCAGAGAGAGAGAGGGAGAGATGCTCGGTGTTGCATGTGTCCTCCCCCCTCTTTCTCTTGGGTTGCTGACTCCTCCTGGATTTTTCTCTTGTCATTGGCGTTTTGATTGGAAGCCGTGGCATCCCTGCCCACGGGATCGTTTGTTGATTCGACTTACACCACATCATCTCATCTCGATCAAGACCCGTCTAGAACGCACCCAACACAAGGCCCGAGCTGTGGGCAACCAGTGCTACTGCGTGCCAGCAGTCGGTCATTTGTCAGGGCCGTGCCGTGGCCTCGGACTGTCCGAAGCGAAGACTTGTTGGCGGTGATTTCTTCTTCTTGCCATGTGCGCCGCGTATGTTCGGTACCAAGCCCGGGTTTCGAAAATAGCAGAAGCCAACGACCAACTAAGGTGTTCCTTCATGCAAAAGTTTACTAGAGCACAGAGCAGGGACTGGCACTTTGCTGGCAAGATTCCTCCCACTACGCACGAAGCCACGACATGGGCCATTCTAGTGAGACATGATACAAGGAGACGATGGAAACCGCTCAGCAGCTTTTGGTAGTAGGAAGCACTGTGGACGCTACTCACTCGTACGATTTACTCTGGCGCCAATCCCCATGCGTTGGCATTTGCTCACAGCCGCGTTGGAGGCGAAGGACTGGTCACATTTACTGGTCACATCTCATCAAGAGAAAAGCCACGGGCCGGGAGGTGGCTCCGGCAAACATGTAAGGGAGAGATGGGCGAGAGATAGGCCATGGGTTATGGACTGGGGGATGGGGAGGGGGGAAGTGAGTGGCCAGTGAGCTGGAAGCAGCCGAGATGGAGGAAACAAGACGACGGTTGCTCCATGCGCCGCCGCACGGAGTGCATTGCATGAAACAGGGACAAGAAACCCAAAGAACCAACGAGTTTGAACCTTGCTCCCCCTCCCCCGTTCGTTCTCTGGCAACAACGGCCTGGGTTTCTGCCAAAAGTCGTACGAGGCTGGAGAGGGGGGCGCGGAAAGATCGGACAGGCGGGGAGCCTGCTGGACTTCATCGGACACAAGACGCGGAATCTTGAACTCTTGTGTTGCTTTCTGGGTTGCTCTGTGGCACGCCTTTGCTCGTGCTCTGTGCTCTGTGCTCTTGTGCTCGTGCGTTTGGCTTCCACAAGGCTTATTGAACAAGAACGTGTCACGGCTCACCACCGACTTCTAAACAGGGAGTGACGCTGGACTGAGGCGTTGTTGTGGCACGACGGCCGTGGGACATGGGCTATGAGCACAAGCAGGGGGGCAAGGGCATAGAGTTGGATATAGATGAGCTGTATGTGAGGATGAGACTTTTGGGTATGGGCCATTGTACGGTTTGTGATACAGCTGCAATGGATAGGAGGAGGGTTGAGTCAGTCAGCTCGGTTGGAGCATCTCGTCACGATTCAAGTCTACAACACAGTATTCTGTACTATATCATGAACATACAAGGGAGTCGTTAGCTGAAAAAAAGAAAACCACGGCAGTTCGTAGATACTTTCTCGGTAGCACTTGGTGTGCTTTATCCATGCTTCGAGGCTAGCTGCCGTGGTTTAAGGCAGCCCGTTGAGCGGCAAGGGGGCAAAAAAAAAAAAGAAGCTGCCGGGCTGTGGCGTCAACCCGGGGCGTAGAGCCTTCGGAAGCACAGAAACATGGCAATGTCACGAGCTATTCCCTGCCTCATAATTTCTTTTCTTTTCTTTTTTTCTTGTGTGTGTACGCGTACTGGGGGTGTCTTGTTTTCTCATTCTCGCAGGAAAAGAAGAAAAGAAAAAAAGCAATTCCGTTTCTGGTATGCAGTGCGCGAATGTAGCTTCGCACCCGGTGTGGTTTTGGCAAACCGAGCACAACACGGATATCCCTGTCCAGGTGGCTTTTTGTGGCGCGCCGGAATAGCTGGGCTGGGGCCTGCCGTTCTGTTCTTGTTCTCTCCCTTTTGGAGGGGGTGGAGCGTTTGGGAGATTGATGGATTGGCGAGCTGAGATGGGGTTTAATTTTGGGTTGTTGCGCGTTTATGTCTGTGAGGTTTATACGGATGTCGTTGCCGAGGGGGGTGATGTGTAATTCGAGGTGATGAGGATGAAAGTTGCGAATATCGCCTTGTGTACTTACTTGTCTTATACCATAGTCGTTAAATAGCACCGTCCGGAGTAAAGCGAGTAAACAATTGAAGCACCAAGATGCGTGTCCGTCCAGAAGTAGACAAAGAGCATGCATCGTCATGCCTACACCCGAAGCTGTGCTGTGCTATACTGGATTCTTGCCTCGTCGGCAAATAATCCAGCCAACCAGGCCCCCCTATCCCTGGTCTCGATCGCCGTCCATGGCTAACAAACACCCTGCAGCGATCATGGGTGTCCACTCCAGACACAGCCTTGCTCTTCGTCTCGTCTCATACTGCACCGTTTGCATCCCATCACATCCATCACATCTCCAAGGAGCGCGGCAGATGCTGCTCGGCTCGCTTTGGATATATTGCAAGTCACCTACGTGGCGGCCATCCTCCTTTGTGACTTGGGGACAGTAGTTGGGGTTGTACTGCCATGGGCCAAGCAAGCCATTCAACAAAGGGCCTCTTGCAGGATAGGCCAGGCTGCTGACCGAGAATCGGGCACATCCATGCCATCGCAGGCTGCCGTTGGTTTTCGTAGCGACGGCGGTTGCATCGCGCCCGTTACGCAGAGACTAGCTTTCTGCAAAGACGACCAAGAGCCCAGCCTTGATCTCAGTCAATCTTGATTGATCTCATTTCCGTCAAATCCCGGGGAGAGCGCCCGCTGCCCAGCGCTTGGGGTTACCTTTGGGCATCATGGCATATGCAGGCGCTAGAAAGGCTGTATCACCTGTGCTGTGCTGTGCGTTGCATGAATGTAATGTATACAATATAATATACATGTGCATACGATACCGGGCAAGTAAGCTATAAGCACATATGCACGGGTGCGCGTGTGTATCATGTGAATGGCTGTTTGATGGCTTCCAAGCCTCATGGTGCGCAACCCCAAGGGGGGGCGTGAGCACATGTGACGAGCCGAGCTCAGCGGCAGCAAGGGCCGAAAGCTGAGGGCCAATGTTTGATTATCCCTCTCTTTCTCTTGGCTCCCGTGAGAAGCCGGAGAGGGAATCTCGAGCCGTTTCCACCTGGATACGACTGTATCTGCCGGTAGAGCACGATTCATACCAGACCCTGATCGACCAAGTATGAGTAGACCAGGCACTTGGGAGCGTTACTTGGTGCACCCCCTTTGCTTTTTAATCGTACGAGTATGTGCTTTAGGAATCTTTCCGTACCAAGATCATTTTACGATGAGATACCTAATCCACTGCTCCGCCTCTCGGCCCCGTCGACTACGGCACTCGTATATTACTTTGTGCAGTAGTTTGCTGGGCATATCCAGTACAGGCTAATATGATTCAAAATGTTGATGGGTAAAATACTCTTGCTCAGGTACCTACAGTAGCTTAATTTGTCCAGATCAAAGTCCATGTACCTGTACTTTCATATCAAGAGACAAGGTTTAGACGGGGAAGGAACCGCTGGGTGTCGATCCAAGCTCAGCTGCCCTCCTCGCTCGGGACAGACCGCACATCTCATCCTTGACCTTGTCACCTCCCCTTGGATATTATTCCTGGCACAAAAAGCATCGAGACTTCAACGGTCAAGCCACCGCTGGGATACTGCAGCCAATGATTGCTATTCACGGTTACTGGGTACCGACTCCTTCTCATCATTCATGTGAGCCCGCAGCCAGCCACGCGGGTCCAGAGTCTCAGCCATGGCCTCTGTTCAGCTTGGCGGCCTCTTCCATCTTCCGATCGGTGTACGAGCAAGAGCAACAGTGAAAGTGATTCGGAAGAAAGCAACGCTGCCGTCCATGGACAAACGCCATCTTGACAGCAGAGCAGAGCGACTTGGCGCCCCGGCTGCGGCTGCCACTGACACGCGCCGCCTCGTGTAATCGACGACGTCTCGTATAAACGGCCGGTCAGCGGATAGACGCAGAAGACGAGCGGAGCTGGCTTGGCCACGCAGTGTCGTTTGTACTCGTACAACCCAAAACGTGCTGTTTGTTGTGCCTTTCTTTGTCTGCTCTGCGGCCCTGTCTGCTTGTGCAATAATACTTTCAAGTACGCGTACAACTTCTACTACGGGTCCGATGCGAGGGGGCTACCCTTGATTAGCATCCGATTCCACTCGACAGGAATTCGGGATTGCACACCAGACTGAAACCTTTCCACACGCAAGCACTACGCCATAAGTGGGTGGGCGTTTCCCGGAAGGGGTGGCATCACTGAATCACTTTTACTTTCACGCCGCTGCGAAGGGGGCTCCGATCCATGGGGTCCAAGGGAGTTTGAGCACATGGGAAGTAAGATCGACTCAGATTATGACAGGGGATTCGGACTTTGGTCGGATAGAAAGGGGGTTCCCAGAGGCCCGTTGCGTTGCCGCGCAAAAAGAAAACGTTGTCACAACCTCGCTCACTTGTCATGAGAGTCCTTGGCCGTCAGGCATCGAGTGATGTACAAAGATAATGGAGTACATCTATCCAAACAAGGATCCCCAAGGGTACCATCCTATATCTGGGGCAGGCGAATGCGTTGGGAAAAGCTAGCCCGCATTAATGAAATGGAACACCACTTCGCCGACGATTCCTCCAGCCATGCAGGTTCGGCGAGATAAGCTACTGGCTCGACTGGGCATCGCCGAAACAAGATGGGACTCGATGAGCGCGCCAACACCTTCAGCCGCACAGTGGGCCAACGGGATCTGCCCGGAGACAAACACAAGGTGCATATTTAGATGCGACTACACACTAACACGTACCCTACTTGCACAAGTGTGCGAGATACGAGTATACTTGTTACTTATACATGCCCCTGGAGGCATAATCAGGTGCCATGGCAAAGTATCGCTGGTGTTACTGCTATGTTTAGCATCTCTTCCCGTCCCCATCTTCATTCCTTTGCTTCTTCCCTTTGACAGCGAGGCCGGCACGTGGCCACCGTCGCATCCCCTCTGTCGGTGACGTCGACTGGGGATTGCGGCTGAAGCAACCCAAGACATGGGCCCGAGCCATCGAGGCCAGCCGGACAATTTTCTCCGCTCGGGCATCATTTCCAGAGGTAAGGGAGATGAAGTGGCAGATGGTCGGCGTCCAGCTCCAGCTCCAGCTCCAACCATACGGACGGTGACTCTGTGCGTTTTTGAGTGAGGCGGCCGGTAAGGAGACCTTGCCCACCGCATTTGATTGTTTGATACAGACACACCTCCATGATAGGCACACGTCGCACGCCCTTTTCTGTCCCAGCGACCTGTGTCCTGCCCCAATGGATGACCGCAGATCGCCCCTAATTTTGCGAGGCCAGATCAGATCAGATCAGAAGGGCACTCTTTGTTGCCGCGAGATCTCTCCCGGCGGCAAAGTTCTCACGCCCCCCTTCTGGCTCCTGATCCTTCTGCCTTTGCAAGTTTGTGAATCGTCAATTGTCAAGACACAAAATTCAGTGGTTTGGCCCTGTCAAACAAGCCGCTGGTGGTTCCCTGCGGCCAGCTTCAAAACATACGATCTTTTGGGTTTGATTTCTTCACTTGGCTTTTGGCTCTTACTCTCGTGTTTGCGGTTCCCTCCCCACTGGCTGGTTATTGTGCTCCACCTGTGACATTCTGTGGAGTGACGGATGAGACATGCTCCATGGATCGCATCTCAGCCGAGCTTCATCTAGCAGTCATCACGCACACACACACCCACTTAGTTCCTGGGCTAATACGATCGGTGGCATCTGGTGCTTTCCATCGCTACGGTGTCCTGGAATCGTCCGAGCCGACAAACTAGTGCTTTTCTGCATGCTCATAGTGCAGCCCGCCTCTGCCAAAAACGCGCAAGTATGGTCCACAGCTGAGGAAGCAAACGGAGCTTTTGGCTTCCACAGCGGCACGAGTGCAGGCGTTCGTACGCATGGTTCCGTTAAAAATCATAGCGGTATCGTGCGTACGGCGTCCTTCTAACAGTCTAGAATTTTCAGGCGAGTCGATTGTTACGCCCCCTCCCCCCTTTTCATAATCCATATTACTGGGCAAGCCGCGATAGTGTACTTAGGTAAGTCAACATATGAAAGTACAATACTGAGTATTCACCATATTGAATAAGAATAGTGTGCTTCAAATATTAATATGGGTTTTAGCATCAATCCGAGACAGGTGCTTCGTATGTTGGGCAATAATAGTGTCGTTTTCTGCCCCATCCCACCCATATCTCTGTTTTTACCAAGACATCACTGACAGCTTGGCAATGAAGCCTGGCTGCCGCTACCGCCAAAAACGTAACATTGTCTCTCTTTTTTCCCAGCTCAGAGGAATGTTCCCAAAGAGGAAATGAGGGAAAAGACGGGATGTATCCGGACTCGCATGTTTGTAATATCGTGTGTCCAATGCCACGCGCTCCCAATAGAGGGTAAGACACCAAAGAGAGACGTCCGATACCCCTGACTGACACCTTTTGTTCTTTCTTCTCCACCAACAAGGTTCTATTATCGTAGCATCATCTGACACATCTCCGAATCAAGGAAAGGAAAACTCCCAGAGCGGGAAACTCACCCGAGACAAGGCATTTTGGGAAAGGGGTCCTCTTCGGAATGCTCTTGACCGACAAATCGGTTTCCCCTCCGAAACATGGGCCGGAGAGACCACCTGACGAGGTTCATTCCAGCCTTTGTTTGACAGCAAATAAACCGAGTCAGTATGGACGGCGACGTCGCTTCCAGTATTTGTCGCAAGGGGGGGGGGGGGGGCCGAGAATGAGATGCCAATGGCCCAATCTTGTTGTCGGACACCGTTCGGCTGCCTTGTCGGAGCCGAGTGTCTTGATATGAACGATCAGCCCGCTCTCACATTCACCATCCAGGATATTGAGACATGCGTTAAACAAACACTACGCTGCTACTCTATAATTTCGACTAGTCTCTCTTTGACCGCGCTACCATTGCGGTGGGAGATGCAATCCTTGTCCATCCGTCTTCCTTGACTTCCACACCAGCCAGAGGGAAGCTGGAGGGTATTTACAATACGAACACCAGGATCACTACTCGGATAGTCTAAACAATGTTGTGACTACTTCAAGACGGGATCTCTAGGCAGATGGACGTCTGGAATGTGAGTCGATACAAAGAGATCTGATGTCAGCTTTGGTAGGAGAATCCCTGAAACTAGGGAGTAGATCTCGCGGCTCATGTGTGTGTATGTCTCTCTATTGGACCAAAGCTTCGGGCGCCAAAAAGAAATGTGAGACAGCATCGAGATGGGAAACGGGTGTCGACGTAGCAGAGTTGGGTGGATTGGTGGATTCTTGCATGCCGCTTTTACGCAGCTGTGAGACATTACCGTTGGAGTGTTCAGTTGGAGAGTATACGAGCACTGGGTTGTCAAGTATAGGGCGTTCACTGCTGTCTTTGCGAAGTTGTTTACTGGAGATGTGGTGGGATGTGATGTGATAATATGCACGTATAGGTTAAGTATGTGGGATTTGGGGAATGGTGTCGTCAAGATGGAGAATTCATGGGATACTAAGTGCGAAGAAGAGAAGAAGGTAAGGTAAGTCTATAATAGTATCAGTGTAGAGGAAGTGTTGCTAAAAGTTCTTGACTATTTCTTCTCTGTAGCCTGTATTGGGTTAAAAACTATCACATTGATTGGTATATTCAAGAAAATCTGCTCTTGTCAACACTGCAAGAAGAAAAGGGTTCTATTACAAGCATATCTAACCTAAAGTTCATCATTATTCATAGGTCTACCCGCTGTATAAGATAACATGACAGTGATATCGATGTTGAAGCTGGTGGCATGTACAAGAGCAATCCAAATATATGAATGTTTCGCTCTGTATCCTATAATCACTACAGAGATGCTGTTTAAACCAACTGGCAAGTGATACATCTTCCTGGCGAGTGATGGAATCTCGTCGACAGTCGGGGGAATTGCAACTTCTATGGGCTGGCCAAACTACCATATCCTACTCGAACTATCCATTGCATGAATCGAACCCAATAGATGACATATATGAGTTCACGAATTACATCGGTTTAAAGAAATCTCGCATCTTTTTTACATGGCTGTAGAGGTGACAGTTTATAAAACAAACAACACACACATGTATATAGAACTGGCCAGGCTATGGACGGTCCTTCAACGGCATAGAGGTTACCAAATCAAAATTATGATACCTCTATAATCAGTAGCCCGCCTGTACAAAGATAATAAAAGACAGTCATAGTGGTAACTTGATGAATAATCTCTGTCATTTACGTTGAGATAGAATAAGAAAGAATTATATGCTTGGTATCCCATGGATTAAATCGCCAGATGACCTGCTCTCAGCAGGTAATATCCAAACTCCGTGCTTTCATGTCGTATTATGCTCCAACTTCAGCTGTTGTTCCGTCTATCCATTCGCTCTTTCGTTTCCGTGACCCAAGTCCGGCCTCGGGTGCATTCTCAGCCTGCCCGCTCACTGGCCGCCCATTGCTTCTGAACTTGCCCAGGAATTTGGAAAATCCGGGAATGTCCAATCCAGCGAAGCCTCTGCCCTCGCTTTCCCGCTCACCAATAGCCACGACAGATCCAATGAGGTCATGGGTAATGGTATCATCAACGACACTATCGTGTTTGTAGCTGGGATGCGTGTCGATAAAGTTGCGGATCCATCGCGCGGCGGTATCGAGCTCGCCACTTGCTCGCTTGCTAATGAGAGAGAGATAAGTTGCAAGTTCGCATCGAGTTTGCACATCCACGTTGACGCTGTCAATGTAGCTTTCGACGATGGGAATCAATCCTGGGAAGTCTCCGTCGACGGAACCGTTGATAATCTCGTCAATCGTCATCTCTTCGTACTCTTCCTCTACAGGGAGGCTTCCAGGTGAGCCGGGTCGACTGGGCATCGCGGAGCCAGGCCGACTATCATCTCCAAAGGCAGTATTCGCGCGCGATGGCCGAGGTGGGAACGGATTCTTGCGGAAGTAGAACTTGTCTTTGAGGACAGCATCTATGTTGTGGGCACGCTCCATGTTTTCATCTACCTTCTTGATGGGGATATAAAAGTTGAGGTCAAATGAGAGGATTGCCCTTGTAACCAGAACCATGAAGACAGAGAAGGCCGCGTTTTCAAAATCGGTCACCTGAATCTCCATGGACCGGAACTCGACTCTCCATCCAATATTGTTGTCAGCCGGCGGAGGCTTGAACCGCATGTGCTGCCAGTTAGTCGACTGGATGTTTTCGAAGTGGTCAGTCTTTGTCAAGTCAAGCTCTTGGAGGTCCTCTTCAAAGATGACGATGGGGTCTCGAATGAAGAGATGAGCAAAATGAGTGGCCAGACGATCATCCATGCCCCCTTCAATCAATTTGGCCTTGATTTCAGGATCAATGACCAGATCGGGATCCAAGTACTCTGGTCGGAGTCGAGGATTTGTCGAGATGTACGTTGAATTGGAGGCATATCGGGACTTGGGGATCCTCCAGCGGTCATTCTTCAGGGGCTATATAAGTTTGCGAGTCAGTATTACGGATATCTCTTATTGAGAGAGACACCATGTGTTTCTTTCTGACAAGGTGGGAAAAAATCCTGGCTTACCTTTTCGCCAAGCTCCTCTGGTGTTCTGCAGTCGACTGCACGACTGATCTGATTCCACCGCACATCAGTGCCCGCCAGGAAGCCTTTATAAACAGGCGTTGCCGCAGTCAAAGCCAGCATGATGGGGCCCAGAGGGCTCAACTGATCGTATAGCTCCCGACCTTCGACAATGTTTTTGGCCTGGAAAGTAATTTGAAGACAGCAGCTTCCCATTCCAAAAGCCATTGCGTCCATGTGAATGAAGTTGTCTGGGGCGGCTCCATTGCGTACATCATCGTCTTCGGGCCAGTTGTGTAAGTCGTAGTTGACGGTGGGGTCCTTCCAAGGGTTTGGAGTGTTCTTGTCATGGAAAATGGGGACATTGACTTGCACTTTGCGAGTCCTTCGGGAGCGAATATTGGCGGCCAGCGTTGGGAAGCGGATGTGGGGATTGGCGATTTCGTCGGGCACAAACTGTGACCGCAGCTTTGGTCCGGAGGGAGGGTAAAACGGGTAAGTGAATTGGCCCGGAACTCCGATCTGGGGGAAGGTCGTCAGAGTAATGGGGTACTCGGTGGAAAGCATATGCTCCTTGGCAATCTTTCGCCGGAGCTTCATATCAGGCTCAACACCAAGTAGCTCCTTTAAACCAATACCCCACGGCTTTCCTGGCGTGGCCTCAAGCATGAAGCGGCCAAACTCTGGGTGAAAGACGGGAAGTGTTACTTTGGAGGGTTTGCTACAAGACTTGAGTCAGATTATGATGAGGAGCGTAGGAAAAGACTGGTAGCCTTACCTTTGCTTCCCGGTAGGCTTTGCGGCAGGCAGCTCGTCTTGAAGCGCAGGTACACATCCCGCCTCTGCAAGCTCTTTATCGGCTGCAAGGGCCGTGAGAATTTCAGCTTGTCTAAGGGACAGAAGCACTTTGGGCTCATCCTCTGCGTACGTCACAACAAGATACTCGACCTAAAGTCTTGTTAGTAACCCGATGGAGAGCGGCGTCCTGCCAGATTGAACCGAGGGCGTGTAACCTCATCTCCCCACAGCAAGGCATCTCGTTCTTTGCCTTTGGCCTTGTTCCAGATCTCAAGTAGTTGCTGTAATAATGTCAGGAGCTGTCCTAAACCAGAGAGTAAAAAGAGCGAAGCCAACCAACCTTGATGCCCCATTCTCTCACTTGGTTTGCGCGCAGCTTGGCCTCTGGCCACTCCAGTGCCGTTCCAAGGGCTCTATTCAACCGAAACTCATTAGCCAATCAGTAGTTGCAATACAGTTTGGAGCACAACATACAAGAGACCCATGGTTCAACAATTGGGTGGGATGGCAAGAGCCGAGTGCGAGATGCTCTGAAGCTGCAAAGGGCAATTTAACTAGAATGAAAGATTGCCCTAGATGCCACTAGTGACGGCGGGGACAGAAGTGATTCCAAAGACGCTGCGAAGAGAACGAAGATGAAAAATCCGATGAGGGAGACGATTTTCTTTCTCCTCGGGAAGTTCCGACCACTCGGTAAACGACGAGGTTTTGAAGTCGTCGTCGCACCAACCCGGCTGAATTATTAAGCGTCACAGAGCCACGGGGAGCGGTAAGCAGGTCGGCAGCTATGACCAAGCCCGGACCCGGTGAAGAGAAGATCAATCCAACAGACGATGGCGATGCCGGGGTTGATGTACTTAAGCAGCCCAGAGAAAAAAAAAATCTCGAACTTGTTAGAGACGGTCGCCCCCACTCCGGAGAAAGAAGGGCGCCAAAAGCCACGCCGGGACGGGGGGGTAAGACAGGCGAAAAAGACAGCAAAAAGCTGAGATAGATCTAATCTGGAATCACAAGTGGCTAGACTATTGGAGATCTGGGGGAAAGATGAATAATGGAAATGAGTTGGATCACGTTGAGGATGGGATGGTGATGGTTTATTTATTATAGGTCCAATCAGGTGTCATGCATTTTTTTTGTTCCTTCTCGTCTTCTTCCCTCCCCCACCTCTAATACTTACGGCTGAAAACTACTAGGTAACTACACAACAAGACAGTGCCTCTGCTAGGCAATAAAGAGCAATAAGAAGGAAAGAAAAGAAGAAAGAAAAATATGATAAAACAGACTAAAGTAACGTCAAAAATGATATAACCAGGTACCATACTAGGTAGTAAATCTCTCTCTCCGCTTCGCCCAACCAAAGAGGTGATCCGTAACACATACGCAGTGGGGCCTAGGGCGGGAAGCTGCTGGCCGAAAATTTGTGAAAGCTTAGAAATCCAAGCTTCGGAGCTGGAACGTCGCTTCCTCGCGTTCGGCTTGTCGGGGAAGGAGCAAGTACGCTGTTGCGGGAAGGAAGAGACGATGGGGCCATATGGGGCAAGAGAAGGAACCGGGCAGTTAATGATTTGTATAAGGCAGTGAGATGCAGAATCTCGGCTGTTGATGTGTTGTTACTGTCATCCTACACCTAAGGTAGCTATTACGGGGAGTTATAGCCGACTCTCCTCAAACTCCGCCAAATTCATACAGAGCCGACAACAACCATTCCTAATCCAAGTATTGACTTATTAATATGCTAGAACAGTAGCTATTTCTGTCTCCTTGTCTTTGCACAGAGGAATATGTCAACATCAAACATCAGAAATACTGCGTGTCCAACCTGCCCCCATGTCTCTATTCCTTGGAGAAGCACACCCAGCCCTCAGCTGGCAATGGCAACATGCAACGGATGCATTGCGTCATGTGCTCAAGGTGATGCACTCATATCTCATGTAAACCAGACAAACCCTGCAGACGGCTCACAAGGACGAGACCTTTTATGCGGATTTCGTCCCCCGAGCAGTCTTGGCTGTGTGTTACACCATCGGCCAGGCTCATTGGCATTCCGAAGCCGAGGCGAATAGTGAGAATCGGGCAAGCCGCGCTAGACGCCGAGAAGAGACACCAACACCACCACTTCGGCCTGGATGATGGTACGATATGTATGCATTCAATTAACCTGCAGCCGATGCAAGGGAGATATGAGACGCCTATATAAAACCTTGCTCTCCTTTCTCTACCGTAGCAGTCGGAGTACAACGCACACCGAGCACACACCTTGGCTCACCTCACCGTCTCGTCTGCTCCGCTCTGCACATCATATCATGCCATGCCGTTCCGACGTGGAGAAGCTGACCAAGCACGAAATCCTAATCAATATTCCTCTGTTATCTCCGTAGCGCACCGGGTCTATGCGTCCTGCTGCAGGATTCATTACCAAGAGGAATCCAATCCATGCAGCGGCTGCAAAGGCAGGGTTCGTACAGGACAAGACAGGACAGTACAGTACGGAGTACGCTCCGGGTCCTGTCACAAACTCCGCAGGTACGGCTTGTGGGATGACCCGGTGGGATCGGCCTCAAAGACTGGGCTTCCCTAAAATGGGCTTCACTCTCATTACCGTTCCAATACTATTTCACAGGGCTGATAAAGGCTGCATGTACACATGCACTACCTGTGATTGGCCCTACATGAAGCGAAACCAACCTGGCAATTGCCGCATATCTTGTCTATAACTCGAGGAATGCGGCAGTTCTGGCCATGTGCGAGCAAACTGGGTGCAAGAACAACTATGAAACTCTATCAACCAAGTGCTTGCAGCTCCCCAACGCCCCAGTGTGCTGGACAGTGGCAGGCCTTGCCCAATGGATAAAGCAGACAAAGGCGGGTGTCAAGACACGTCAATTGACTTTTGGTCCGCCCATTTTGCAACACGCACAACCAAGACTAAAGGGCGCAAGGTAAAGGGCGAGAGCGAGAGCCAGGAGGGAGGGGCATCACAGCCGTGGGCGATTTGACTGGCTGTCGTATTTGCTCTAGGGCGAGATTTGCGTCTTAGAATGGCTGTGACTGGTGAGCGTTTGGCCATCGAAAACCCGGATCATGGGGGGTCTTTTTGACTTTTGGCCCGTTCTGGCCTAGAAAGCAAATGGCACATTGGATAAAGGATGGAAGATGGTGGCAGTGTGAATTATGCCAACCCTCATATCGATTCCCATGGTGCGTTGCTCAGAATCAAACATTTGTATCAAGTATTGACAGTGACAACCAGCCGACTTGCATGCCTCCAGCCGACATGCACTCTACAGTGACAGTATGTACATAGAACGAGAACGGCGTCATAAAATGGCACGACGTCACTCGGCTTTGGTGACTGGACATGTGGAGAGCGTGCCATTGATTACGTCATATTCAAACAAAGTGTCACCGCGGCTTGCTCACGACTTTGCCGATGACTGAGGCAACTGCTACAGTACGAGGCGGTTTAAACTAATCAATGGCCAATCCAGTGTGCCTTACAGTACATATGTTAGATTGTTGCGAGATGGACATGTCCCGAGTGGATAGAGGCGAGATAAGTGTTAAAACGCTCCCGATCCAGTGGACACAAGGACCCTTGTGGGCACGGATGACCCTCCTGTAGGGTCCCCATCTGTTTCAGAACGAAGGCGAAGTGCGTGGTGACGGCATCGCATCTTGATTGTGTGTGTCTCTTCTAAGGTATTGGCTGTCTCGGGATGCATAATGGTGCCCTGTAATAGCTCTATCTCTCTTTGTCCTTGTATCCGGTTAAACATGCTGACCTCATGTGTCTCTTGTCGATGAAAACTGTATTTGCCGATGCTATGAGTTGATCGCCGAACCCCTCTTCGTCGGCACCTCCCAATGCATGAATGAAACAAGAGTGCATTTACCAAGCAAGTGCCGTTCTCAACACTTCCATCAGGTACCAGTACTACGAATTGCATTCTACTTACGAGATAGGTAATTGCTAGGTATTTTCATGCACAATGCTCCGTCACGCAGAACATTCAGCCCGCTCTTTGGAGCCAGGAACCCACTGTTGGGCAGGTATCAAATGCAGGTGGGTTAATCGTAGCTTGATAGGTACCTGAGCTCAGCTTAGGTACTAGGAGTGACACATTCGCAGGCTATAAGCTGCCTGTAGATGAACAGTTTGCGGGAACAGCAAGAAGAAAAAATAAAATTAAAAGAATAAAAATGAAAAGGCGGATTGAAATAAATGAATGAATCGACACTGTAAATGTCAATCAATCAACCCTCGAAACGGAAGATCAATCAAGTGGACGGGCATTGCATTGGGCAGTAGCAGCACAGCGCATTTTTGGAGCATTGAAGCTACAGCTGCAGCTGCTTCAGCCACTGCCGAGCCAACCAAAACGCGGCCCAAAGGCCCATCGATCAACTGGATCACCTGCTCCTTGTTCCTTGTCCCCTCTTGTGACAGTACCTTGGCCTTGGTGTATGCAGCAGACTGGACACTACAGTACCTAGACCTGACCCTTCAGGGACCGACTATTTTTATTTTTCTTATTCACGTTCAATATTTTCCCCCTTCTTCTTCCTCTTATCCAACGAAACTCCCGATTCTCTCTTTTGACACTTCTCCTTCTTTTTTCCCCTCTTCAACTCGACTCAACTGGCCCTTTGTTTCCCCCGCATCCGCCCCTCTTGACGCTTAACGCACAACGAAACTCGTCGACTTTTCCCGAGGCCCTAGAGCTGGACTGCCCTCGTTTGTTTGTGCCAGTGCGACCAGCGGTCTGAGGACAAGTCGATTCGAATACCTCTGTTTGACCTTTGACTCGAGTGATCATGAACCCTCACCAGAAGAACAAGGTCGACATCAATGTGAGAGCCACCATTGCCCGTCCTATGCTGTTCCGTTCCCTTACCCCTCCTCCGCTTGGCCCAGCGTTGGGGTAAATTGCCAGGCAAAGGCCAGATGGGAAGCCCATGACGCTGCCGGCAACTTTGACCGCCCCCATGTTGAGTCACACGAGCAATGCAAAGGAAAATCATGTTCCGGCATCAGAATCGCATCGCTCCTTCAAGGCCACGTGTTTGCTAACCCGCCAAATTGCGCCCTTTAGTCGCTCTCGCCGGATGAGCAGCGTCTCTTCCGCCTCTACGGCAAGCTGCCATCCCGATCCGACCACTTCGCCAAGCACCTCAAGGACCGCAAATACTTCGACTCGGGCGACTATGCCATGTCCAAGGCCGGCAAGGGCGACGGCGTGGACGCTGGCGCCGTAGGCTCGCAGCACCCCGTCCCCGAGAACATCCCCCACCTGACATCTCCCACCAACGGCGGCCCCAACGCCCCCGGACACACTCACCGCGGCTCGATCCCAGGCATCCAGGCTGGCAGCCCCGTCAAGGAGGGCAGCTTCTTGAACAGAGAGACGTCAGCCGAGGGCCAGGTAACGCTGAGCGGTGACGAGAAGAAGGACCAGGAGCAACCAGCCGAGGGCGTCGAGGCCAAGCCTGTCGTCACTGGACTGACCTCAGCGCCCATTGCTGCTGGAGAGGCCATGCCCGTTCGGCAATAACCTCGCATGCATAGCCGGATTCGACATATATCCGCCGATGCGATGGGACTACATTGTAGTATGGAGGCAATGAGATGCAAAAGGAATGCTTTTAACGGGGAGTTTTATTTGAAGGCGGCATGATAGGCGGCGCAGACGACGTGTGCCGTATCAAACATGCATGGATGAGATTTTCTCTTCACCCTTGTTTTCGTTCATCCTGCTTTGCTTAAATTTCATGTACGAAAGATGCTTGTTACGAGGAGAGAAGAGATTGTGTAGGGGAAAGAGACTGAGATGAAAGGATTGACTGGAAGTGGGATGAGAAAATTCTGTTGTTTGACGAGCCTTAGTTTCTTGCTTCAGTTTTATTCTTCCTTCTGATTTTATTGGCGTTTACTAGGAACTGGGCGGAAGGGAAATGTTCATTTATCAAATCTCGGGCGACATGAATCTTGCGCAGAAAAAAAAAGAGAAAACCCACAAACGAACAATTAACCCTCAAGTACCAATGGACAAGCCATGTCTTGGATCTGTTCTTTTTTTGTCTTGTTTCTCTTCATGGTGCTTTGCGTTTTATTTCTATGGTACTTTTTAAGAATGGACAAGGAGAGAGGCGAGAGACTGGCGTATGTCGTGTGATCTCTCTTCTTTTTTACATTCTGTTCTTTGACGATATTTCTCTTCGCTTATCTTGTCTACTTATTTCAATTTTTGTTTGTGCTTGCATTGCTTTGCGAGTCCGAGATGAGGTAGTTGAACTGTTGCTAGATTGTTCCCAATCACCGATAGTTTTATGTACCTGATATTTACATACCTCCTACATCTACCTGTGTGTATTACACACCTATTCAGATTATTTGTGCGTGTCCGCTGTGTGTTGATATGGAGTAGCACTGCCATTGACTCGATGGGGATTGAATGCCGCCATGGATGATTCGCCGGCTGTGTTGCAGATTGGGCAAAACAATGGCAGTTGATGCCGCATATAAAGGTAACCAATCCAGAATGAAAATTCAGGATTCTTGTAACCATCCAAGACGTGACAGCCGGGAGAAAGACGAGGCACAATCTGACAGCTATTGGCACCACTCACAGCAAGCACAATATAATCACCACCACCAAACTGCAATAGAGGGGCAGCCTTGTCCCTCCAGCGGGGTGCTATAGCGGGGATGCCCTCCCCCAATTGGCTCAATCCCTCACAGCCTCGTCCTCTCTCCCATCCCAAAATTTTAGCCCAAAACCATATCATCTCCAACGCCCATTTTCCCTTTCTCTCTTCTACTTGTCCCAAACATTCCCCAGAATATCCTTCCATAGGTCTATGTTCCGCCGCCTACTCACTACAATGGCCGAATCCGCTCCCAAGAGACTCAAGACGGACGTCCTCGTCGGCACGCACAACGGCCACTTCCACGCCGACGAGGCCCTCGCCGTGCACATGCTGCGCATGCTCCCCTCGTATCGTGATAGCGCCCTCGTGCGCACGCGCGACCCCAAGGCGCTCGAGACGTGCCATACTGTTGTTGATGTCGGTGGTGAATATGATGCTGAGCGGAACCGCTACGACCACCACCAGCGGGGGTTCACCACCACTTTCCCGGGGAAGAACACTAAGCTGTCGTCCGCGGGGCTCGTCTACATGCACTTTGGCAGGCAGTTGATCGCTCAGAAGCTCAAGGTTGAGGACGAGGCCGCTCCGGACGTTGATCTGCTGTACAACAAGATTTATGAAAACTTCATCGAGGCCGTCGATGCCCACGACAACGGCATCTCGCGCTACGACAGAGACGCCCTCGCCGCAGCGGGCATCGAGCAGCGCTTCTCCTCCGGCGGCTTCACCCTCGGCGCAATGGTCGGCCGCCTCAACCCCGCCTGGAACGACCCCAAGCCCACCGACCCAGCAGCCGCCCAAGCAGCCGAGGACGAGCTCTTCCTCAAGGCCAGCGCCCGCATCGGCGACGAGTTCGAGCGCACCCTCGACTTCATGACTCAAGCCTGGCTGCCCGCCCGCTCCATCGTCCAGGCCGCCTTCGATCAGCGCACCAAGCACGATTCCCAAGGCCGCATCCTCGTCCTCGAGGGCCAGAGCGTCCCCTGGAAGGAGCACCTCTACAGCCTCGAGGGCGAGGGCAACCCTTCCGTGCTCTACGTCCTCTACGCGGAGAGCACCCAGCCCGGCGCAAAGTGGCGCATCCAGTGCGTGCCCGAGACCCAGGACAGCTTCACCAGCAGGAAGCCCCTGCCCGAGGCATGGCGGGGCTTCCGCGACGCTGAGCTGGACGGCGTCGCGGGCGTTGACGGCTGTGTGTTTGTTCATGCTGCGGGCTTCATTGGCGGTAACAAGACGTTTGAGGGTGCCATGGAGATGGCTACCAAGGCGTTGGCACTGTAAATAGAAAGAAAAAAAGGGACTTTGGAAAGGGATAAAATAAGGATAGGATTGGACTTAACGACGTTAATGACGAGAAAAAAGCATCATGCTTCAAAAATTGAAACAGACAATGAGCTGCATCATCATCATCATCATACTCAAAACGGAATCCTAAAAAATGCCAACTTTGCTTAGATTTTGCCTTGGCCAGCTGGCTACTCTGATAAAAAACAAAAACAAGAAAGAAGAAAAACAGTGATATATCGCAATGCATTTCCTTGCCTTAAACGCCGGCCGCTCCAATTCTTCCAGCATTTGTCATATCAGTCGGGGGTTTTGAAACCGTCCGCTCTATCCAGCGCACAACAGTTCCCGTTTGCGTATCATGATATGGCGCGAAAACCAAGCGCCCGTTTCCCACCTCATGCCATTCGCCTATCCGTCTCAGCAGACGCAGCTTTTTCGCCATTGTCCGGGTTCAAGTAGTCTGCGTCCTCTGCGGCCTCGTACTCCTGTATCAGGTCAGATACTACTTGCCTTGCCTCGTCGAATTCGTCCAGGTTCTCTGAAAAAGGCGCCGTCTTCTTGTAGCCCTCGATAAAGGCATTGCGCTTGCGCATGCCGTCGTACTGTTTTAATATTCTCTTGAAGAGCTACACCACAACATTTGTTAGTAACCGTGGGAAAGCTTCTAGAAACAGACAAATAGGGGGAAGATAGTAAAAGGGGCAATGTCTAGAGTGACGAACCGTAGCAATGCTCGTGTGATTTGCCAGCATCAACCCGCTCACGCGATGGCTCATGGGCATATACGGACTCCTCTTTGTCAGCGCCACCTGGATACTGGCAGGTCCCCAGGGGATGAATGTGGCCAGCTTTCGCTCTCTGATACGCAGCAAACTCTTGTGCACGTCTGTCGGATCAACCTCTCCCTGAATAACGTTCAAGATGGAAATGTAACAGCTCTTTTTGCCCGGCACCGTTGACACCATGCGGTTCTTTGGCTGTAGCAGTCGCCTCATCACGTCTAGGACCGTCGTCTTGCGGACTGTCTTGGCCTGCTCAACCTGGTCACCGGTGAATGGTGTGTAGGCCGTCATAAGGAAGTGACATCGCGGCGTCGGTATCAGCGAGGCCAAAATGCTAACAAGATCGTTGTGCATGTACCCAGGGTAACGGAGAGTAGTGGTACTTGCAGACATGACAGTTGCAACCTATCCAACCACAGCATTTAGCCATTCATTCTCTGTAAATTGAGTCGTAAGCGGTATATGTCTACTCACCAGCTGATTCGTCTGCTGAAACGAAGGCTCTTGAACGTGCAGTCTATCCGCTGCAATGTGTGATAGCGCACCGTTATCAAGGACAACAACCGAGTCGGCGTTCTGCGTCAGCCTCCGCATGGACAGAATGCTGTTGTAAGGGTGCACCACGACATCCGGGGCGTTTGTTGTGTTGGGAAAGACGGAATATGTCTGTATAATCTTCTTGGGAAACCGATCGTTGAGCCGCTCAAGGAGGAACGATCCCAGACCTGAGCCAGTACCTCCGGCAATCGAGTGCAGCATCATGAAGCCCTGCATACATCATACCGTTCCAATTAGCATACGATGAACAACTGGGGGCGGCTCAAGATATCCTTACCTCCAGCGAGTCACTGCCATCGGCCTCTCGGTCAATCATCTCCATGACATCCTCGTAAACCGCCTCACCGCTCTGATATCCATCACCCCAGTTATTCGCCGCGCCCATTCCATTCTTCCCCACGTAAAAGTTTTCCGGGTTGTAAATGTTTCGGTACGGGCCCGTCTGGATGCTGTTCAACACCTGCACAAAACAAACACATATTAGCACGCTTGCTCCCATCCCACTATTGACGTATCGCGAAGAGATAGAGAAGGAGGGCAGGGAAAACATACTCGGGGTTCCAAATCAATCAGAATCGCCCTGGGGATGTATCGCGTATCGTCGCTCTGGTAGTAAAACACATCCTTGCGATCGCCGCCCTCCGTCGCAAAGTCCTCCAGGTTGCCATCCTGGCTAATTCCATGCTCCTGGCAAAGCTGCTGCCAGAACTGACTTCCAACTATACAAGAGAAAAGGAGTAAGAACCCCCCACCGGTCAGTAAAAAGTAAACATCAAACAACTAGCACCCCGTCGCATTCCCAAGAAAATAACACCCCGCGATACGGTAAACAAACAAACAAAAGGAGGGAGGCCGAAGCGCATGACACTCACTGCTGTTGCCGCATTGTCCAGCCTGGATGGTGATGATCTCGCTAAGATGAGAAATACGTCAGCACAGTCCATCAACCGACATGTTTTCTCCCGGGGCATTTGAAAAGGCGTACCGTGGCATCGCTGTTGGCGTTGGGCTGCAAGCTCTCGACGGGAGCTGTGGTGTAGGAGGTTTAGTTGCGGTTATACCAGAGCCAGCGAGCTGCAGACGCGCCACGCGCATTTGGTAGCGCTACAAGTACTGCTATCGATAGCGACTCCCCGCCCCCACAGACGAGAGATGCTGTTCTACACGGGACTCTACAGTTTCATATTGAAGCATTTACATCATTAAGAATAAAAACAGATTCTTCATCGCAAAAAATCATCACAGTTATTCAGATAAATGTTGCATTGCAAACGCTCGACTTTTTGGTAATTCTTCTACAGAAGCCCCTTCGTCTCTCCAACCAGCACAGCAGCACCCCCAAATTAAAGTACAGAAATGTTATTACAGAACCATGATGGTGATAAGGGGCCAGAGGGAAATCATCACAATCAAAAAGGCTTGATTGCTCCGTGGGATATATAGAGCTTCATTCTTTCACAGAACCCAGCCGAAAAATCAGAACCAAACTGCATCCAGCTTTAATGCTTTCTAACGCCCGCAATGCTAAAAAGGACAAACCCCACGAGCTCCCCCATCCCTCCATTTCTTGGTGAACAGCCCGGTCGTAAAATACATGATGCTCCTCCACATTATTTCTTGTTTAACGCCTTGTGCGTCTCCAACGATTCAGCCAACGCCTTGGCTATGTCTTTTGTCTTCACCTGGATCATCCAGGTCTCGAGGCCGTCACCCGTTTCATTCGACGTAGTCATTTTCACATACTTCTCGTCCGCCTTGTACGATAAATCTGGCAGTACGGAGCGGTTCATCGCGACGTTGCCTCTGGGCTCTGCTCGCAAGAGCAGACGCACGTTGTTGGTTTCCTTGTGCTTCAACAGGCGCAGGGATCCAACACCCTTGGTAGCCCAGGGGCTCTTGGACTTCTTCTCTTCACTCTCGGACGCTTCCCCGGCTGGGACAAACTTCAGCACCTTTGCGCGAACCTCGTGCAGGACTTCTTCGTCCTTCTCAACGCCTTCTGTCAGGCTGATCTGCTCATGCTTCTCGCCCTCCTCATCGTTGTTCTCAGCAGCGCTGGTGTTCGTCTTCAGTTGGGCCGATGGTTCCGGCGTCCCGCCAGCTGGTGTGGTTGCCAAGCTAGAGCCTCCCCCGAGGTTGAATGGAGAGTCTAGACCCGACGCTTTAGCGGGGCGATTTTCCGGTTCGGAAAAGGTGACTTACTTGTCCCGGTGGTCGAGGATCCACCGACCGGCGGCGCGAGGTTGAACCCGGAGGAGGGCTGGCTGCTTGCTCCAAAGGAGAACATGGAAGTCGATGGTTGACTTGAAGGCCCCGTGGCAGTGAAAGACGGCACGCTGGGAGTCGTGGCCGAGGCGCCGCCAAACAAAGGCGTCGATGCTTGAGAGGGCTGACTTCCGGTGCCGTTGCCAAACTGGAACATTCCAGAGCTACCAGATCCTCCTCCTGGCTGAGCGGAAGAACCAAAGGAGAACACGGGCGCGGGAGCTGATGCCGGAGCCGGGGCTCCCCCAGTGTTGCCAGATGAGAAAGGGTTGTTGAAGCCGCCTGTAGAAGCGGGTGCTGCTGCTCCAGATCCAAAGTTGAAGTTGAAGCTGCCACCGTTGCTGTCTCCAGATCCTGATTGGGCACTTGAGGAAGTAGCACCAAAGAGAGGAGCCGGAGCAGGGGTAGAGGGCGCTGGGTTACCAAACAAGTTTGATGAACCTGAGCTTGCGCCAGTTGAACCGAAGCTGAACACTGGAGGAGGGGCCGAAGTATCAGTGCCGAGACCAAACTGCTTCTTAGCAGGCGACGCGGCATCCTGTTTCATCGGACTTCCAGCAAACAAGCTGGAAGATGCAGCGGGAGGAGACTTTGGAGCACCAAACAGGGACTTGGCAGCGGCCTGAGAGGTTTCAGTGGGTTTGGGGCCTGCGGACGTGCCAAAGCTAAACAGAGGCGCAGACGCGGGTTGGGTTGTGGCAGAGGGGGAAGGATCCTTCTTAGACGGCACAGAGCTTGAGGCTCCGAACAGGGAAGTTGTCGGAGCCGATGAAGCAGCGCCAAACAAGTTGGTAGTGGGAGCGGGCGTTGACTGGTCAGGCTCAGAAGTGAAACTGGAATTGGCGGATCCAAACAGGTTGGATGTAGATGCAGGGGCTGCAGTACCAAACAAGTTGGTCGACATAGCGGGAGCGGTCGTTGCAGGAGGAGCTGAAGACGCAGTGCCAAAGAGGCTGGGAGCGGGGGCGGGAGCGGCAGCGGGAGCAGGCGTCTCTGCCGGCTTGATGCCGAAGAGAGCTGCAGATGCGCCGGTCAAGGGAGTCGCATTGGCGTCGGAGGTACCAAACAGGCCGCTGCCCTTGGGCTTCTCACTCTCCTTCTTGGGAGCAAAGAGAGCGGAAGTAGGCGCCGAAGGGATGGATGTCTTGACATCACCAAATAGCTTAGAGGTTGCATCAGAGCTCCCAATTGCGCCAAAGAGACTGGTAGTGGTAGCCGCAGGCTTGACGGGCTCGCTCACTTTGGCGGGCTCGGCCGCAGCGGGCTTGAAACCAAACAGGGACGGGGCGGTGGTACTGGGTAGAGCAGCCACCTTGGGTTCAGAAAACAGCTTCTTGGCAGGCTGGGAGTCGTTTTCCTTATCAGACTCTCCGCCAGTCACGTCAGTCTCTGAAAGAGGAGTGTTGGCCTTGGAGCTCTGGTCTTGCTTAGACACGCCGAAGATGTTGGATGGTGCGGTGCTCTTTGGTGCGAAGATGGAGCCAGTGGGAGCAGAGGTTGGTTTACCAAAGAGCGAGCCGTTCTGAGTAGTAGAAGGAGGAGCAGCAGGGGCGAACTTGAGGGGAGTGCTGGTGGGATTCCAGGTCTGGTTCAAGGATGATGCTGGGGCCTTGGGGATGACCTCCTCTACATTCTCATCAGCCCGAATAGGCTGTCCATCTTGACCCTTGGTAATGCGCTCGAACAAGCTGCGTCCCGGAGTGCTCTCGCGGGTACCTGCAGCACTAGAGACACCAGTGCCAAAGGCAGTTGATGGCTTAGTGTTAAACAGGTTGGATCCAACTTGAGGCGAAGCGTCACTAGCACCGCTGGGTTCGTCGCTCTGACCGGCTTCCTGGCTTTCTTCGACTTCTTCGTCGTTGTCAGACTCGCTTTCGCTCTCAGCATCAGCCTCGATTCCGCTGTTCTTGGCAGAGCTAGCATCGGAAAGGTAGCCAAAGATGTTGCCGTTGCTGACGCCGTTGGCCGGGGGCTTCAGGCTAGTGAAAACCGAGCGAGAGAGTCTGCCGTTGGCAGCATTCTTCTCCGCTGCCTTGACGGGGACAGGGCTTGCAGCCGGCTTGTTGGCAATCTTCTCAAAGAGCGACTTGGCGGAAGAAGAAGGCGTCTTTTGCAGCTTGGCTGGTGACTCTTCGGTGATGGTGGCTTTTCTCTTGTTCTTCAAAGGAGCTGGGGTAGCGGCAGTAGGCTCGTCTTCTTCATCTCTGACGGTGGCCCTTCGCTTAACCGCCGAGGCCACATTCTCAGTAGCATCAACAGTCTCCTTTGACAAGTTGTCATCAGCCTTGCGCTTCTTGGCAGTCGCTGGCTTGCTGGGCGTGCCGTCCAGAGCCTCGGCAGCCTCCTCGTCTGCCTCTTCCACGGGATCGGGCAAGCCATGCTCTCGTCGCCATCGCTTGAGAACTTCTTTTGATGGCTTGACGCTCTGGAACTCGTAAAGTCCATATCGGAGCAGGATGATAGACCGACTCTTTTCGAACTCCTTGGCAAAGTTCATGATGTTGAGCTTCCAGCTCTTCTTGGTGAAGATCTCGTTGGCGGCATATTTCAGTCGACGTAGATCGAGAATGCAGAAGAACTGGCGACGCTGCTCGTCGTCGAGGTTGGGAGGGCAGAGATGAGCCAGGAACTGATCGGCGTAGATGGATCCCTTAGAATTCCAGTCCTTTGGCACCTTGTTCGCCAGGACTTCGCCAGTCAGCTCTGGAGGAGGCGATGAGATTCGCATGTTGAACAGCTCCTTGTCTGACGAGTTAGCAGCCAAGCCGCGCGGCGTCGCGCGAGCAGTGTTCTCGCGATAAACGCGATTTGACATGGGCGTCACGCCAGGAGCAAAAACCTTCTTCATCGTGCTCTGGGGCAGATTGGGAGAGAAGGTGGTGCTTGACGGAGGACTCTCGACGGCTGTTGCTCTGAAGAGATTGTTGCGTGATGAAGACACAGGGTCCTGGTTCATCGTCTCATCGCGCGTAATCAGCAGCTTGCGCGATGAAGCCGCAGACGTCGACAGGCGCTTGTTGGCATAGGGCGTCGCGACGTAAGTGCGCTTCGCAAAGGGCAGAGGAGGACGTGACTTGGGAGTGCCGTTGGCAACATCCGCGCCGTCGTATTCGCCGGGGAGGGCGAAGGTCACCATTGCGGCGACAGTAGAGAGATAGATAGAGGGGAGGGGAGATGGAAAAAAGAGGACAAGGTGGAGTAGTTAGCGACGAGGCGCGATGGTGATATATGTGCTGCGTCGCGTCAGGGTAGGTGGATGAAAACGGCCTAAGGGGACAAAAGCGGGAGTCCACAGAGGCAGAAGTGGGAGGA